>OV277700.1:24939857-25447357 GCA_922987775.1 Agonopterix subpropinquella | reverse complement strand
GGCATGCTAGCCGTGCTGATCTGTATAAATGAGTATTATTCTTATCTGTGTAAAAAGTTAAACCATGAACTTATTATGTGACTCAAACATAATCTGTTGAATAAAGATTTGATTTTAGATTTATATTATGGGTTATGTTTATGTATATTATGTGTATATTATGTGTACTAGGGTGTTTTGTTACACCCTGTATACAGAGAAGGTATACAGGGTGTAACAAAACACCCTAGTAATACTTAAGGGGGTGCTTAAGACCATCAATCTGAACAACTTTCAATAATAAAAAAATCTGCCGTCCCATACATTTGAGTCGACGGTACTGCAGAGTGCAGTTTTGTATGAAAGAGTGGATTTTTTTTTCTCGATTTCGATGTTGGCTCCATAGTGAAAGTTGTTCAGTTTGATGGTCTGCAGCACCCCCTTAAGTATTACTAGGGTGTTTTGTTACACCCTGTAATACAATTGTAAACAATGTAATGCTGATAATTATTTTCATTTAAACAGAACTAATCTAAACTATTATAAAACTGTAACATAAGTATGTCTGTACATTGAAGATATTAAAAAAAAAAAATTACGACATGGTTTTTACGTGTCCCTGATTCCAAATCACCAATTTTTGGATTTTTTGTCTGTCTGTTTGTTTGTTTGTATTTTTGTTTGTTTGTATTTTTGTTTGTTTGTTTGTTTGGGTGTTTGTTTGTTCGAGTATCACGCAAAAACTACTGAACCGATTTTGATGAAACTTTTTTTGTTTGATAGCTATCATCTGACTTAAAATCTGGTATATAATTTATGCGGACGAAGTCGCGGGTAAAAGCTCGTTCTTTTATAAAGCTATTGTTTTAATTGAAAGATATTCTGTGACACGTTTTAATCTCGAAGTAGCAAGAAATACCAAGTTTTACAAACTGATTAAGGGTTTTAAAATACAGGGTGTAAGCCTATATAGCAAATACTGAAACGGTGAAATCAGACCACCAAAACTGAGCAACTTTCACTACGGAGCCTACCTCAGGAAGCGCGACAAAAATCAGCTATCCCATACATTTTAGTCGAGAAGGTACAGCAGTTTTGTATGGGACAGCTGATTATTTTTCGCGTTTCCTGAGGTAGGCTCCGTAGTGAAAGTTGTTCAGTTTGATGGTCTAAGTTCACCGTTTCAGTATTTGCTAGGCTGTCACTTTACCTGTATTGTTAGTTAACACAACAAACAACTTTTGGAAAAGTTACTGTAACATAGAATAATAAAGTGTTTCTATTCTACATACATACATACATATGCTCACGCCTATGTCCCACTACTGTGGTAGGCAGAGACAACAGATCGCCACATGCTACGATTCTGACACACATCTCTCGCCTCCTCAACATCCATAAGTCTCTTCATACAAGCTCGTCGGTTCCGGGTACATTTTATTTGGCCCTTCTTCAGTACGCATCCTATTAGGTAAATATAATTTTATTGTGTGTGTAGGAAGACTTTTTTATTAAGGGCCTATGTCGAAAAATAATTTAAGCGAAACGGGCGTGTGATAGCTTATATTACTGGCAGATGCGAGAGAAAGAGATGGGGCGACGCGCGCGCCTGGAACGAATCAAACGAAAAAACAAACTTTATTTAATTGTGATTGTACTATTTATGTAAGTTCAATTCTGCTCTAATCAAAACTTAGATAATAGCAATCTCTTTTTTTTAAATCAAGTCTCATGTTTCTATTATTCACCGTTTAGCAGTTACAAGCGTTTATAGACAAAAACGGAGGCTATTTTGGCTTGTTTTTCTATCGAGAAAATTTGTCTTAATCGTGTTTTGGCTCTAATCAAAACTTCAATTATATGTTCAATTTACACATATCCGCAAATCATACTCCTACTTACTTCTACGTACTTTATGATATATGGAGCTATGAAGAATCCTATTTTTTTACATAGCCCCTTAACTTAGGTCTTTCAAGTCACCGCATCAGTCACGAAATATATCTACCACTTCGACGAACCACGAATTTGCGCAATTCTACATTACTAGTTTTGATTATAATAATTGAAAGGATTCGTTATGAATTGGCAAGTAGATTGATTTGACCCGCCCACGGCTCGTAAACAGGCCTCCAACTCGCAAGTGGTTTAGAAAGTTTACCCTTTCATTAATGATTGGATTTCGTATATTTCTTTTACTTAATTAGATTATGGTATGATTTTATTTTATTACTGGATTGTTTACAAGGTCGAAAGTTTAATAAAATTAGCACAGGTTTCCTCCTCAATGAAACTTATTTTGCTCTTACCGCCTTCGTATTTTCACCTATATTCACAAATAAACTATTTTTAATTTGAGAGATACAACAGATTTATCATCATCATCATCAGCCTATACAGGGTGTTACAAAAATACAAATAAACATTTAAGGGGGTGGGTGTGACCATCAAACTGAACAACTTTCACTATGGGACCAATATCGAAATCGCGAAAAAAAATATCATCATCATCATCATACCAGCCGATAGACGTCCACTGCTGGACATTGGCCTCCCCCAAAATGAGGAGATTTGCCATAATCGCCAGTACGATATGATGCGTTTGCGATGTTCCATACTTAACTACAGATCTACTCGAGCTAAATGTATGGGACAAAAGATTTATTTTTTTCGCGATTTCGATGTTGGTCCCATAGGCACAGTAAAAGTTGTTCAGTTTGATGGTCTAAACCACCCCTTAAAAGTTTCCAATTTTTATTTTTACTTCTGTAACACCCTGTATATGGCTCACCGCAGGGCACAGGCCTACCCTAAGGAATTTCTTCTTCAGCGTACCTATGCAGGTTTGATCACGATGTTTTCTTTCACCGTTCGAGACAGCAGATTTACCTATATTTGTAATTTTATTCTATTTCATCATCATCATCACCAGCGTTCAGGTTCCTCTGTAAAATAGGATGGAAGAGGAAGCGGGTTAAACTTTACTACTAATTTTCTGTTTACCCCTAAATGTATTACAGTAGGCTTCACGCATGTGTGTAATATAAATGAACGTTAATTAAAAATAAAAATCGGTCGAGTCGTGGTACTTGCGCACCGAGGGTTCCGTACCACACAAACAACATATTTAACGTACAAATAAAAATGTTTTTCTCCGAGACCGACTCACACTTGGCCGGTTTTTATTATTTATTGTTTACTGTAAAGTTTGCTCTATAATCACACCAAGATTGACAGTTATATGTATTACCGTTTTTACCATAGAGAGCGAGAGTGAGAAAAATAACGTTGATAAAAACTAGTTCCTCGTATGAGGACCCCCCTTAATTTTTAAGTTTTTGTCATTTTTGTTAGAAAATCCGCCGTAATTAAATAACGTACATTCAAAAGTTACAGCCCAGACAGGTAGGTAGTAGGACAGACTGACAGACGGACGGACAACGTAGGCTTAGTAAAAGGGGCCCGTTTTCACACTTTGGGCCCGGAACTCTAAAAAACACGTTTATCTTCGAAATATTTCTTGGTATTTCCTTCCATTGTAAAAAGTTTAAAGAGATATTTTTATGTTCCCATACAATGGTAAAGAGCCCATGCGAATAGCGTGGGATGTTAAGACGCGTGGGTGTATCGTTAATTCGTAGTAAAATAACTCACAGATCAAAACCGCCTGAAGGTGAGTCCCAGCTCACAAAGCTAAATAGATTATTTATCTTGTTTTTCAAAATAACAGAAAATTAATGATTTCCAAGAATAAACTCGCGTTGTACCCTTTTTTCTATCTCTTAATTTAAATAAATACAAGGAGTATGGTCGTGAGTTTACGTATACTTGAACCTGTTTGCTTGTTAACATTGTCCTTACCAGAACCACAGAATAGTTCATAGTACTACATACAGAATGGCCACTACCTGCCCTTCACTAATTTCAGATACCGCACCTGACCCGTACTTCGAGTCGAGGACACCTACCTAATTCACAAATCCTAATAGCTTCACCCATGTCAAGCAGCGGAGCGGAGACATGAGTAAGAACTTGAAAATCTTACTGGGCCTACTAGAGTGCTAGTAAGCAGTGGAACTGTGGAACTAACAGTCCGCAACCACAGATTAATAATAAGTTACCCAGAACCATTGACTTACCAACTACTGGACGTAGGGTCCACTCTCAAAAGTGTCCGATACAAAAGAGCTGGAAGATGTTTTCAAGGTTCTGGACTGGAAAGGGCTAGGCATCAACATAAACGGCGAGTACATCAGTCACCTTCGGTTTGCTGATGATATAGTCATCATGGCGGAGACTATGGAGGAGCTCAGTCAAATGCTCGATGATCTCAGCAGAGCCTCCGAACGAGTTGGTCTGAAAATGAACATGGACAAGACGAAGATCATGTCAAATGACCATGTTGTGCCCACTCCTGTAATGATCGGAAACTCTGCGCTCGAAGTTGTTGACCATTATGTTTACCTGGGACAAACTATTCAGTTAGGTAAGTCCAACTTCGAGAAAGAGATCAACCGTCGAATCCAACTCGGCTGGGCAGCGTTCGGGAAGCTACGTAGTATCTTCACGTCCCAAATACCGCAGTGTCTTAAAACGAAAGTCTTCGATCAGTGTGTGTTGCCAGTGATGACATATGGAACAGAGACGTGGTCGTTCACTCAAGGCCTCATAAAAAGGCTGAAAGTCACCCAAAGGGCAATGGAGAGGGCTATGCTCGGAGTTTCCCTGCGAGATCGAATCAGAAATGAAGAGATCCGCAGAAGAACCAGGGTAACTGACATAGCCCAAAGAGTTGCTAAACTTAAGTGGCAGTGGGCGGGGCACATTGCTCGCAGAACCGATGGCCGTTGGGGCCGAAAAGTTCTCGAGTGGCGACCGCGTACCGGAAAGCGCAGCGTGGGTAGGCCCCTCACACGGTGGACCGACGACCTGGTGAAGGCGGCGGGAAAACGTTGGATGAGGGCAGCGCAGGACCGGTCGTTATGGCGATCCTTGGGGGAGGCCTATGTCCAGCAGTGGACGTCCATCGGCTGAGATGATGATGATGATGATGATCCCACAAGACTATCAGGAACAAAGCATGCTGTACATGATTTAATGATCGGAAAGGAGTCACAACTGTTGTATATTTTTTACCCCACTATAGGGGTACATCATATCTCTCAAATAAGATCATTTGACAACAGTTAGTTTTCTCTGAAGGAGACTGTCCCCCGCGGGTGCCCGTGCAGTATAAAGATCGGCGAAAATAATCGGAAGGACCGTTTATTCCTAGAAGATATATTTTGGAAGTATTACCGTCGTGGAACTAGAAATATTTTTATCCGAATAGTTCCGGGGAACTAAGAATGTCTTTTCAAAGAAAAATTTCTCATTAGATTCATGAACAATAAAAATCACAAGATACGTTCACACTGTGACAATGCGGTGTTTTCAAGGCTTGATAAAAATATGCAGTGAATAATTTGGGAAAAATATGACGTGTGGACACAGCTTAAGAATTTCATTGTCCCTTTTATCAATGAAAATGTTTAATAGAAGTGTTATTACGAATCGACTGATAATTTTATACAAAATTTTGTAAATTTTCTGAATAAATTAATTGTTCTACCTACTGCTACCTGCCTACTGTTTTTTTTATAGCGTTATTTACAAAGTTTGAGGTCATTTGAAATAAAAGTTTCTGGTAACCATGTAGTTGTTTATCTATTAAAAATAACACTTCAAGTACAATTGAACCAACTTTAAAAAAAGGAGGAGACGTTATCGATTTCTTGTTCATTTGCCATTCGAACTTTGGCTTTCGAAACATTACTTGTTAGATTTTTTGTTTAGAAGGATATACCGTCGCTAGCTTCATATATGTGTTATTCGATGGAGATCCTATAAAGCGCTTCGGAGATGAAGAAATCCTCAATAGATGACTGCAAATCATCGGTGACACATTTACCAACGGCGACCGACGCGACGGCGGATGGGCCCGCAAAGTGCGTTTAGGTACGGAAGCCATCGTCCGCCACCGACGCGGCGACGACGACGACAGAGAGCTTCCCAGCGTGCTTTTTGTACGGGCTCGCCGTGTTGGTCTTCGTCAGTCGTCGTCGGTCAATGTGTCCTGACCCTATGAAAGTGGTCCATTCTAAGCCAGAACCATGCGGTCTTTTCTTAAAGACTTAAAGACTTTAATACAACGTACTGGGACGTTGTATTAAAGTCTTTAATTATATTAAAAAAGCAAATTAGGTGACTAGCCTGTAGCGCATGGACCGCATAAATTTAGCCCCGACCGCCTTATTTCATCATCATCATCTCAGCTGATGGACGTCCACTGCTGGACATAGGCCTCCCCCAAGGATCGTCATAACGACTGGTCCTGCGCCGCCTTATTTACTTAGTCACAATCCAAGTGATCGAGATACCTTTTATATTTTAGGCGGGATAAAGGTACCACAATGCCTTCGCGTGCTTAAGAACTCGTATAAAATAACTTAAAAAGAAAAGAAAAATTATACGGCAATAGGTACTTTTCACTCGTAACTACATGAAAAACAGATAAATTTTCGAGTACGTAATGCAAGAACATCACCTATCTTCCGCTATTTTAAAGTAGACAATAACACAATATCAAAGCTAGTAACACCATTCATATAACTACCCACTTATTAAAGATATCGTAATGATCTAATTCAGGCCACAATGCAAAGTGCAGAAAGCACACTCATCACACTAATGGCACTCTTCTTATCATTACCATGTTCGTTCACCTAACCGACGCGGCGCGGCGCGGCGCGCTGTTACGGTAATGAGGTTTATTCGCACCACACAATCACCATAAAGTTGACCTGAATCATCCCCGGCACGGTTCAGTTAATAGATAGCATTCTAGCTTTATAACAGGTTGTAGAACAGTAACCTTTGAGATTGTTTTGTTAGGCCAGTCATTTTACGGAGTTTTATTAGGAGGGGTGGGGAGTAATTATCAATGGGACTTTTAAACTGTAACCGGCACCATTTAGTGCCAAAAAGACTATTTGAAAAAATATACAAAAAAAAATGGCTACGCAACATAGAAATCAAAATTGTATCTCCCAGAAGGCTTTTGACTAATTAATATTATTAGCAATGCACTCATTTTAATTAGATTTAACAATATACATTATTTTTGAGCAATAAAATAGGCATTGAAATGTGAAAAATGAGGTATTCATTAGAAAATACTAAGTAATATATTTTTCAAAGCCTTCTAAGTAGATAAAAATATTAACACCATGTTTGAAGTATATATGATGGCAAAGCCTTGAAAATGTGCAAGAAAAAATTTAACATCTGGTTTTTAAGAACGAGACAAATTCTAAATTTTAAATTTGGGGCTGTTGCTGATATAATTATTTTTTTATTTTGATACATTTCGAAGCTCATATTGGCTCTTAAATACTATACCGAAAAAAAATATCAATTATTAATTAGTCCCGGCTCAAACCGTAAAATGACTGGCCTATGTGTGGATATAAAGAATACAAAAGTTTTGATAATACAATATTGACCGAAAATTATTCGCACATTCTTGCAATTTTTCAAAAGCGAAAAACATACGTCAACCCTAGCGTGCATTACATCGCCGAAATGACCGTTGACTCATTTTGTTGTTTTACATCTGCCGGGCGTCCTGCGACGCGACGGCTACATGATTTTGGGTTGAACTGTTACCACTGATGATAATTTGATGTATTTTTAAGGGTTTGAATTCATTTGTCTTTTGGTTTCCTTTTAGTTCCCTCATCATCATCATCATCAGCCTATATAAGTCCCACTACAGTAGAGCACAGGCCTTCCCTCAAGGAGGTGTATGAGCGTTAGTCCATCACACGAGGATTTGAAGACTTCATCAGAATTTCTTCTTCAGCTTATGCATGTTTCCTCATGATATTTTCCTTCACAGTTTGAAACCAATCGGTATTACGTACATAAGAATAGAAAATAAATAAAACCGGTCAAGTGCGAGTCGAGCTACTCGCACACCGAGGGTTCCGTACCACACCAACACAGAACACAACATTATTAACTTAGAAAAAAAACTATTTTGTCCGGGACCTTTAGCGCATGACCGACCGACTCACACTTGGCCGGTTTTTAGTATTTGTTGTTATTCTGTAGAGTTTGCTCTATAATCACACTCAGTTTGACGCTTGTATGTATTACCGTTTTTACGATAGAGCGTGAAGAAAAAACGTTGATTAAAACTAGTTTCTTGTTGAAAACCCCCCTTAATTTTTAACTTTTTGAAATTTTTATTATTTGATAACAAATCCGCCGTAATAACGCATAATCTGAGAAAATTTCAACTATCTAGCTATTACGGTTCAAAAGTTACAGCCCTAAATAGGTAGGGCAGACGGACGGACGGACAGACGGACAGACGGACCGACGGACAGACGGACGGACGGACGGACGGACGGTCAGACGGACAGACGGACAGACGGACAGGCGGACAGACGGACAGACGGACAGACGGACAGACGGACAGACGGACGGACGGACGGACGGACGGACGGACGGACGGACGGACGGACGGCATAGGTTTAGTAATAGGGTTCCGTTTTCACCCTTTGGGTACGGAACCCTAAAAATTAAAAAACTTAACCCTCCTTCTGGCGCAGTCGGGTAAAAACTCATTGGTACATGGCATGTCATCCGTGTGGATTGGAACCCGGTCCCTCATGCTTGATCGAGAGTCAATTTTTCAATGTCAATGTCAATTCTTTTTTTATTTTGGAGCTTTTAACCATGAGGTTATGCCAGCCCCATCCATTCTTCATCGCAATACGCTACCAACGCTCTCGTAGTTCCCTCACTATTATTAAGTCCACTGTGCCACACCGCAATCCGAGGTAATGACAGTGATTCGAGCCATTCGACCGAGGCGACAGGCAGCGGCACCAAAATTATTGATGTCTGACCCAGCCCCCGCCCCTACTAATGAACTGTAGTTCATTCTACAAGTCCTACTGTTTACTAATGTCATTGTTGCTACATCCCGGGCGAATTAACTAGGCACCTGGCTCGCACGTGGCTCGGAATTTGACACCCCTCCTGCTACCCCGCGCGGGACACCGCCGCGCCGTCACCGTGCGAGGCCGTAGCATAGCATTTCAGTGACCGTTGCACGTGTCCCTGCGCTTTAGCATTTTCGAGGTATTCCTTCCGAGTTTTCCGAGTTTTTTATTCGGAGTCACGTGCAAGCCAGGCGCCAAGTTAATTTGCCCGGGTTGTACCTAGGTATTTGCGTTTAAGGGTTCCGTACCCAAAGGGTGAAAACGGGACCCTGCTCATAACTCATACGCCTACGTTGTCCGTCCGTCTGTCCGTCCATTTGTCCTACCTATTTAGGGCTGTAACTTTTGAACACGTAATAGCAATGCTGTCGAAATTTTCTGTTTCACTGTCTGTCTGTCTATCTGTCTTACCTATTTAGGGCTGTAACTTTTAAACCGTATTTATATATGCAGCTGAAATTTTCACAGAATGTGCGTTATTTTATTACGGCGGATTTGCAATCAAATGATAAAAATTACGAAAAGTCTAAAATTAAGGGGGGTTCTCGTACAAGAAACTATTTTTTATCGACGTTTTTTCTTCTAGCTGTATCGTAAAAACGGTAATGCATATACAAGCGTCAAACATGGTGTGTTTATCTATAGTATAACAACAAAATAATAAAAATCGGCCAAGTGTGAGTTTGTCTGGCGAAAACAAAACTTTTTTGTAAGTTAATATTTTGTGTGTTGGTGTGGTACGGAACCCTCGGTGTTCGAGTAGTCCGACTCGCACTTGGCTGGTTTTGTAAATCTATATGATGCAGACTATTTATCATTGTCTCATCTGAAACTGCCGATGTGGGATAAAAAGGGGAACACACCTGTCACACTCACATGGGAGCAGATTTTCATAGAGATCTCCTTCCTCATCTCAGGTTGATTTTTCCATGTCAGTGTTCGGGGAAATCTTCATAGATTTTTCCGAATCGTTGACGAAGCGTTCGCCTCGTCTAAAACAGGTCGTAACTACCCCAGCGATCCCCGCTACCCAACCCGCCGCCCCAGCAATGTCCTATGCCGAGGTCCGTACCCATTCTGGGAGCCTTTACTACTAGCATGTCGTCCCTGCCCGAATGCATAATATGCTACTGGTAAAGCAACTGGTGTGACAAAAGAACTTCAACATCATCTTAGCCGGTCGGCGTCCACTGCAAGACATAGGCCTCCCCCAAGGATCGCCACAACGACCGATCCTGCGCTGCTCTCATCCAACTGGTTTCTACCGCCTTCACCAGGTCGTCGGTCCACATTGTGATTTGGCTGCATTTTCCGGTACGAAAAGACTTTACAGCAAATAAAATGTAATCGACTATATACAACGTGTTAATGAATTAACGCAAAACCTCATACACCCCAACTGATTTACATCAAAATAATTAGATTGAAACAATAATTTCATTATTTTTGTAGTTAAAATTTAAAGTTATTCGCATTTTAAGCTTTGAGGCAAAAATGATTTTTTATCATTTCAGCAATGAATGAAGGCGCTAACGTATTCATGGATACATTTTAATAATCTTGTTTTGGTAGTAAGTAGGGTGAGTGTGCCCGTACGGTCGGTTGACATCGGGTTCAGTAAATTTAAAATTTCACAAAAAAATTATTTAATATTTTGAAAA
Source organism: Agonopterix subpropinquella (assembly GCA_922987775.1). Taxonomy (NCBI): domain Eukaryota; kingdom Metazoa; phylum Arthropoda; class Insecta; order Lepidoptera; family Depressariidae; genus Agonopterix; species Agonopterix subpropinquella. The sequence goes on along the minus strand of OV277700.1, from coordinate 25,436,664 downwards.
AAATTACCCATGTTGAAACCATGATAATTCGATTCGGCTCTCGATTCTAAACAAACTACTTTCTAGTTTTGCGTTAATTCATTAACACGTTGTATAGGAGAAGAATTATTCGCTAGTTGGACAATACCAGGTGAATGAAGTTATGTGTTGTTTTCACCAATGACCGGAGTTCCTGCGGCGATGCGATGGTTTGTGGGCCGATGCATGCGCACTCGTAAACTAGGATCCAGCTTCCGAAACTGTTAAGTTACGATCAGAGTTTCGTTGTGTTTATCCGTTCGTGCGATATTCATTGGCAATTAGCTAGTGAGGGTCGCTGAATCATTTAGTTTCATGGCTATAATGCAGAACTGGACTTGGAATGATTTAGTGCCGTGACAAATATAGGTTCGTATAAAATAAATATTATACAATGTTTTTGGGTACCAAGAAATAAAATATTGACATTACCCTCGCTCTATATTTATGAAATATTAATCCTGACTTATTCAAGCGTTTCGAGATATTATATTACTTTTAATCGGAGACCCTGGGATCTAAAAACAGCGCGCAAAAACAGCTTTGTTTAGGAAAAGACTACATGGAATCGCTCCAAAGATTTATAATAAAATACAACAATAATAGATTCCAACATAAATTTGTGACATTTGTTTATCTTACGGTATTTTTCCCTTTTATTTCCTTGTTCTGTGAGCACCTCTGAGCCAGCTTAGTAAAGTTCGCTACTACTTGATATTGCGACCATCACTTGTTTGTCAAGTCATTATAAGACGGAACAACATAATAAGGGTGTGTACAGACATAAAGCGTCGTACGTTTTATCGCAGCAATCTCGTTTATCGCGCGTGAGTACGTGTCATAAACGCGTACGCAGCGTATCTAGTACGCGCGAGTTACGCCCCGCGATGTGTCGGTAAGTAATGTCGGAGATAAAATAGTTTTACGACAGATTACACATATGTTATTTATAAGTAGTTTCGCTGGCGTAGAATTGGTAACGTTACCAAGATAAAAGTAATAGCATAGCATATACTCACGACTATATTCCCCGAAGGGGTAGTCAAAGATATTCTGAAACTTCAGAGCATAAAAAAAAAGAAGATAAAAGTAATATGTGTAATATGTGCACTCTTCCATAATTATATTACTTTTATCTTAATAAATTATCGTGTAAAAGTTTCTATGAAGTGTACTTACCGTACTTACGTACGGTAAGTACACTTCATAGACGACCCGGTTGGTGTAATGGTTACCACGCCGGACTGCCAAACCAGGGTCCTGGGTTCGAATCCCGGTTCGGTCATGGATGTTTATATGTTTGTGCCGTTTTTGTATGGTTTCCATAATAAAGAGCCTATAAATAGTGCTTTCTTGGGATCATTACAATGTATGTGCCTGTGAGCGTTATTTATATTATTTATTTATTTATAGAGATACGAGATAGATATAAAGCTTTTAAAATTTTGTATGATAAATTTCAAAGCTTTATATCTTCGTAATTATATTATAAATTGCAAATGTTATTTGTGACGCGACGTCTAGATTTTCTGAACTATTTTTCCATATACAGGGTTACTTTTTATTCAGTGCACAAACTTTCACAACGTATTAGGTATCGTTAATAGACACCGAAAAAAAAATTAAAAATTTTTTTTTTTTGCATATTTTATATCTTATTTTTGCCATCCCGTAAACTTGAATAAAAATTGCTGTGCTGATCGTACTGTTGATAACAACCGCGCCGATCGAGGAAGCGAGTGACAGGTGACAGTATAGTCAGTACAAACCAAACATTTTTTATGAATAAGTTGAGATGCAGTATTTTTTTTATTTTTGTTCTAAACCGGGTTAAACAAAAAAACACGGGTATTCTTAATTTCGATAACCATCGCGCTCGCAAAGTTTGTGCACTGAATAAAAAGTAACCCTGTATAAAATATTACTTTTATTAATTGCGTCTACGCGTATTGTGCGTCAAACGTTTGTATGGACTGAAACCACCTTAATTCTCTCTCTTGACTGTTCAAGACCTGACAAACTTTCGCCCTGGTAGACCTCAAAATAAATATTTTTGTAGGCAAAGTTACAGGCTAATTCTGGTTTAGGTATTAACTAAAATATTAGGTAACGCGGTAGTTTACGCCTAAATAAATTCTAACCTATGTTCTCCCAGTGGAGGCACCTAAATAAACAAGTACATAATTCGCATGACCAACTCCTTTGGGATTCACTTAATTTTCTTCTCCGTATTTCTGTTTCAATACACAGTAATTAAGTTGTTACTAGCTGGAATTTTTGTTAGTTATATTTTCTATGCCATGTTGTTCTGGCTTCAGATCAGAATTTTGTTTTTAGGGCAAAATCGTCAACTTATTATCCCAGTATTATAAAAAATGTTGCTAACTAAATGCGAGTACATCAACACTATGGGTCACACAGACAGTTAAATGTTGAATTTTAGATACCTACACCACAGTATAAGAAAGAGTATCTATTACTAGATACAGTACGGACACTCCCTTCCTCCCACCAACTTTTTATCTCACCCCCTCTATCGCCCTCGGGTTACCTCGCACTGGTTACTCGTTACCTAAGAAGAAGACATAAGGTTCAATTTCTTTGGTTTCGCATGTGCTGACGTCATCTTGTCAAATTCAATTTTTTGTATGCAGTGTCCGGGCTGTGCCTACACTCTGAAGTTTATATATTTATAATAAACTTTCTTGTCATTGAGCATCGAACATAAAACCGAATTGTCGGCACGAGCATGCTAGTATCAGGACATACGGTTTGAAACCATTTAATTATTACTCAAAATAAAATATATAAATCAGTTAGTTAATCAGTATGGAGAAAAAGATACTTATAAAATATGAGCGATGCTCTATACAACGAATAGCTTTAATTTTTCGTTTCATCATCCGCACCTGTTCCCGTCATTTTAGCGAGATAAAATATATACCAGTTTGTAAGTCTAATCATAAGCTTTCAGTCGATAAAAGTTTCATCAAAGTCGGTCCAGTAGAACAAAAAAACAAAACAAATAGACGGCCAAAAAATAAACAATCTGTGATTTCGAGTCAGGGCCACCAAAAAACTTTATCGTAATATTTTGTAAGCATCCGTAATTTACAGACACACTTTTGTTTCAGATTTATAATAGTGTAGTGTAGATCTAAGTTTGATAGTTTTCTGGTTTGTAAGCTAATCTGAAAAACAATTTGTACACGGACGAATGCACTACGATGCATATAAACCATTCCGCACTCGATCCTCGGATTAAAACGCTCGTCGTGTTTTTACTTTATTCCTCGTTTACATTTCATTTTACGTCGCACCGTTAACATAAAAGTTACAGTTACGTCCCGTAAACTCGCTTCAGTACAATGTAGGTATTGTTTTACTTGTAGTATCGCTTTCAGAGTCTGCTTTTTGATATACTTAATTATTATTTGTTATGTTTTAGGCACATTATATTAATTAGATGAAGTGACTATTAATGGAGTGAAAGGAGATATGAGTTATTATATAACGTAAGTATTTTCGTAGCTGTTAGGTTGGTGCTAAACTGGAATAGGTATAATCATTTTTCCAAAAAAGAAAATCGTTGTGTCGTCGTTGTTCGTCATGACATGACGGAAAAGCTTGAGGGAGATCACATACATTGTGTGGGGGAGTTGTGTGGGGGTGTTGTGTGTTGTGTTGTGTGTTGTGTTTGTGTGTCCGTCCATACCCCTCTCTGTCATTTTGCCGGGCTATTTTGTGAATATCCAAACGTCACAAAATAGGACACGATGGACGCGTATGGGTCTTTACAAACCATATACCTGTTTCTGTCACAGTCTAGACTGTACTCTCGATAAATACTTAAAAACAATAGCCCATTATGGTAGGGTTTGTAAAGACCTTATAGACTCTAATTCTCTAAAGCTTAGAAAAACTTCAAACGTCAGAATAAAGTTTCTGGATCTTTCTAAAATTCGAGTGCACAACTTTACGAAAACCCGTTCGTCGAAATCACGGTTCACAATTGTTTCGTTCGACGAAATAACTGTTCGACGAAAGCACGGTTCGTCGAAGTATGTAAGTTTTCATAGTTACAGTTACGGTTATGCACTCCTAAAATTCTACACATCATGCTAATATCGATTAATCGAAGGTCTTGACAAACGCTTTCCTTCCTATTCGTGATTCTAGACAATATGGATTCCGCACAACTGCCATTGAACACATTCTCTATTCCACACAGTCTTCAATTTTACACAAACGCGTTTCTTCCGACTCGCGATTCTACACAATATTAATTACACGCAACTGCCTTTCATCACATTCGATATTCCATAATCAGTTAAGTAACCGAAAAAAAAAAAAAAAAAAAACACGTACAACCAAATCCGGTCGCAGCGGCCGAAATTTCAGTAACAAAAAAAGATCTACAGGGTGAAATTAATATCAGTAGCATCCTTTTAAACTATAAGAGTCTACCCATCAAACTGAACAACTATGGGAGCAAACCGATCGGAGCACAAAAAAAAATCGCTGTTGCATACATTTGAGTCGAGTAGGCATTGCAGTTTAGTATGCAACACCTTTTTTTTTGCTCCGAATGGTTTGCTCCCATAGTAAAAGTTGTTCAGTTTGATGGGTAGACTCTTAGTTTAAAAGGATGCTAATGATATCAATTTCACCCTGTATACCCACTCGCATCTGTTCAGAGAATGTAACAATAATTATTCTGTGAACATTTTGAGGACGAAATTATAACAATAGGTTACATTTTGGGTCTGAAGTAGCACGGATGTGCGTGGACAGACCTTGACACCCGTCGAAGCCTTCACAAACTAATTTCAAAAGAAGATAATTAGAAACTTTGATAATTGCCGCTATGACGTGCCGGCAGCGGGTTTAAGACTCGTTTTACTACCTAACGAAGGAGTAACTCCTATCGTTCGTACCATTAAAGAGCTGCTCATAAAAACGTGATCAAAACTTGGACGGAGGTCTGTTTATATTGTGTGGCTCCTAACAAGATACGTTCAGATGTTAGCTCACAAGTAGTTGACAAATTAACTGACACTGAGAAATACTTTGGGATTTTTAACTGAGAAATACTTAGGGATTTCTTTGGATTTTTTTTTTCACCAGTTCCTGGTTATTACTGCGGAATATTGGAGGGACCACGAAAGGTCTACCGAACTAGTGAATGAACTTAAGCAACCTATCTAGGCACCCAGAATGGGTACGGATGCCGTGCAGCCCCAGCGTATATAGGCTCCTTCTTAATATGCTGACACTTTTTTAAGGGGGTGATCAGACCATCAAACTGAACAATTTTCTCTATGGCACCAACATCGAAATCGCGTTGCTCGCAAAAAAACACTTTTAGCATGAATATTTCACTATGGAATGAGGTGTCAGATGGCGATAGGTGTCGTCCTCCTTGCACTCACGTATTCATCAGCACTTGCAGCGAGAGGCAAATAAACAGAGCGAGGTGCCTTTAGTGCACCGGTGCATCTGCATTATTACAGTTTGCTTGATGCTGCGTCGGCCGAATAGTGACGCGACGTTTTACTAACTTATCGATTAAGTTGTTAGTAAAATATTCTTAACTAACTAGAAAATATGCTACAATCCGGGCGAATTTACTTGGCACCTGGCTCGCACGTGGCTCGGAATAAAAAACTCGGAAAGAATAACTCGAAAATGCTAAAGCGCAGGGACACGTGGAACGGTAACAGAACTGCTATGGTACGGCCTCGCACGGCGATGGTGGGGTTCCGCGGGGGGTAGCAGGAGGGGTGTCAAATTCCGAGCCACGTGCGAGCTAGGTGCCAAGTTAATTCGCCCGTGTTATAGTTGCTTGTATTTCCAAAAAAACTGGTTGTAGTCTATTGTAAGAACATGTAAGAGCGCATGTGTGTTGACCACGAACTTATACAGGGCGTCCCACACCACGGCGTAGTGTGGGACGCCCTGCTGTCCGTTGAACAAACTACCTAAAAAAGTCAGCGAGGAACGACAACGGACATTCTAGCAGATGACCGATCGACTGAGTACCTAGGTTCAAATACCTAATTACGAACCGTAGAATACCTACGATGAAAATATTTAATTTTGGTTTAAAAGAAATATTTTTGATTACATTTAAGTATTACAATATCAAAGGGAAGAAAGGCTTATTCTGTGACGTCACAAAAGCCTACTGAGCGCTTTTAGGAAGAATTTATTGTTTTCTATTTGATAGAAACCTACATAAAGGATCACTCAATTTAATATCTTATAGCTTTGGTATTACTTACTACTTACATTACTTTTATATTTTACTGAAATATTAGTAAATTAAATATCTCTTGTAATCTTTTGGAATTGCTTGCGCGTCGATTCGCGAGCAATTTAAAAATAGTCAAAGTAAATTCTAGCTTATATTATCTGCAGGAAAAAGTAGGAAAGAGGGAGTGAGCTATACTCCACCACTAAGGCTCAGTGCAGGTAAGTGAAAGCAAGTTAATTGTCAACTTGCTTTTAAGTCGCCCCAAGATTTCACAAGAAATGTGACTATTGCTTTATCTTTAAAATTATATTAATTAGTTTGACGACCCGGTTGGTGTAATGGTTGCCACGCCGGACTGCCAAACCAGGGTCCTGGGTTGGAATCCCAGTTTGGACATGGATGTAATACATTTGTGCCGTTGTTGTATGATTCCCATAACAAAAAGCCTAAGGCTTACCTTGGGATCATTACAATGTATGTGCCTGTGAGCGTTATTTATTTATTTATTTATTTAGTTTGTTACCTAAAACTAACATGTACCTATGCATGTATACAGTCATGTGTGCATGTGCAGTTTCAACAAGCTGACTATAATATCGATGCTAAGTTTATCGACACGGCCACATCACTAGTGAGTGCTCGCCAGACGAACCGAGACGATTGGATTAGAATTCAAAATCACTTCATCTTATTAACTTCATTGAATTAGTTGCAAAAGACACTGGAACGGCTAGGGGTGTATTCATAACAAGCGGACTGGGCACGACGACGGGTTCCTTATCTATTACATAGAAAGTCAATAGTGAGTTAAATAAAAACCGGTCAAGTGCGAGTCACACCAAGACCACACCACACAACATATAATATTATTTACTTAGAAAAAAGTTTTGTTTTCTCCGGGACCTTTAATGTGAGACCGACTTACACTTGTCCCATTTTTATTATTCGTTGTTATACTGTAGAGCTTGCTCTACAATCACACCAAGATTGACGCTTGTATGTATTACCGTTTTACAATGGAGCGAGAAGAAAAAACGTAGACAAAAACTAGTTTCTTGTATGAGGATTCCCCTTAATTTTAAACTTTTTTGAAATTTTTATTATTCTAATAACAAATGTGCTGTAATAACGCATATTCTGTGAAAATTTCAACTGTCTAGCTATTACGGCTCAAAAGTTACAGTCCTAAATAGGTAGGACGGAGGGACGGACGGACGGACGGAAAACGTAGGTTTAGTAAATTAGGGTCCCGTTTTCACCCTTTGGGCACGGAACCCTAAAAATATATGCCCAGAGATATTCTGAAACCTGAAACAAGTTGAAAGATCATTCATAATGATATTGTGATTCTTCTTGTGGTGTCATCTCCTATAGGAGGTTGGGTTGTTTGAACCCTTGAGACATCATTATGATTAAAAGTTTGATCCTTTGATCGACATAATGGATCCCTTTTTTGCACTGTATTTATAACCGCGTAAAATTTACTTTTGTATATCATCATCTCAGGTCTGTAGAGATTAGTAATATTTTGCATTATCAGATTTTCTAATAGATGAATATTCAATTTAGTTTAATGTGATTAATTAAGGTCTCGTCACCTTCAGGGTACAACAATGCCAAGAGCAGAAGTGAGCGGATTTTAAATTAAATCGAATTTGTCTGGCAATTTAATATAATTAGGGACCAAAAAGTCTGTAGATTTCTTATTTATAAGTTGTAATTCTATTATTTTGATTTTCTTAGTTCTAATATTTTTTAAAGACATTTTGAATAATTGTCGGCGAGCAAATTAATAAGATCGTAATTCTGTATGTTTTGCCATGAAATAATATTTATTTTATCCCAAATCCTGAAACGCCATTCCATTAATCCACTTTAAACTTTACTCTTGTAACAGCTGCATGCTCTTTTTTCCTATTTTACATGTCAATTGTTTTACGAGGGTATTCCTATATTTCACAGGCCAGGTATTTGGCGAGCTTGAAATCGTCAGGTGTGGCTGTGCTTAAGACCCTCTCTAATGCAGGTGTTCGGGCACAAGGAATGCTTTAAAATAGAGTGTCAATCACATAAACTCACGACCCCTTCTGGGTGATCTGAAACATTGCTATAAGTAACTTTATTGTCGTCTACATTTCAGACACTATTAAAGGAAACCTTTTTTCTTCATCACCCCGTAGGAGAACCACAGGAAGAAATGTTTCGGCCTATTCGAAGCCGGAAACCACATAGCAAAGTACAAAGACATCTATCTACCCCAATACCGCGTGGAAATATGTCGCAGCGCGTGCTCGATGGCAGATTGAAAGGGGATTCCCGTCGATGCGGCTGCGGCAGGGAAATAGGATTGTGTTTGTGTGAGTCAAACGTCGGCACCAAAGGAGAATTTTCAATGAAATGTTAGGGTTGGCCGTCATGAGCGGAAAGACGAAACTGTTAATGAGAATTAAAAAACAGAGTACTTACCTGCAGGATTATAGGGACAAAAGAAGGCTTAGATTCTAGGTAGAATCACAAAAAATTACTTCAAAACGATGTCTGTAGGATATTATTTTGAATAAGTATTGATTCATTGATTGATAGAAAAAGCTATTGTGGTTTAGTAAATTCTCAAAACGATCTTAAAACGATTTTTTAAGGAGTTTAAAAACCTGTGGTAATGGTTTCATTATGAAAACTATTTCTCTGTTCAGGGCTGCAGTTTCGAGTTTCCGAAACCCTAATGAAAGCCAACCTTCTGTAGGAGATGTCACAAGGGATGAAACCACGGATAGAAGCAATAATTTTTTTTTTTACATTTTTGTGCTAACAATATTGTTTATTTATTTTTGCTAATCAGTTCAGTTATCTCTTTAAAAAAAATTCTAACAAATATTATTAATGGTTGCCCTGAAGCTTTGATAAATACGGTACCTATACCTCTGAGTATATGACATAAAAGCGTCTACGAGTACACCGACACTACGATTGAGATGTAAATATTGAGCTGTGTCGCGCAACTTGCATTCCTGTTGAGCCAATAACGCTGGGTGCGGCTGTGTGGTGCAGTGGGCTGGATGAGACTGGTAGGCCAGTAATTTTACGGAGTTTTGTTAGGTGGGGTAGGGAGTAATTATTAATTGGACTTTTAAACTGCAACCGGCACCATTTAGTGACAAAAATACTATCCTAAACCAAATTAATAAAAAATTCGCTACGCAACATAGAAATCAAAATTGTGTGTCCCAGAAGGCTTTTAAATTAATAATATTAATACCAATGCACTCATTTGAATTAGACTTAACAATATACATTATTTTTGATCAATAAAATAGGCATTAAAATGAAAAAAAAATAGTTTAGTATGTATTAGAAAATACGAATGTGTTTTTCAAAACCTTCTAAGTAGACAAAAATATTTACACCATATTTGAAGTATGTATGATGGTAAAGACTTAAATATGTGCAAAAAAAATTTTATCATCAGGTTTTTTAGAACGAGATAATATCTATATTTTGAAATTGGAACTGTTGCTAACTAAATTTTTTTTTAAGTTTGGTACATTCTTAGGCTCAAATTGGCTCTTCAATATTATAGCGAAAAAAAAATGCAATTAGTAGTTAGTCCCGGCTCAAGCCGTAAAATGACTGGGCTATGGGGTCTATGAAATACGGAAACGGGGAGACCTATAATACAGGGTGTACAATAAAATGGGACAGCTACTTAAAGGGGTGCTTCAGACCATCAAACTGAGCAACTTTCTCTATGGGACCAATATCGAAATCGCGAAAAAAAAATCCGCTCTCCCATACAAAACTGCAAACATAACTCGACTGAAATGTATGGGACAGCAGATTTTTTTTTCGCGATTTCGATATTGGTCCCATAGAGAAAGTTGTTCAGTTTGATGGTCTGAAGCACCCCTTTAAGTAGCTGTCCCATTTTATTGTACACCCTGTATACTAGCTAACTTTACTAATACCCTGTATAAAAAGAGGGTGTGAACTTAAATGTGCTACATATTTTAGGGGGTGCTTCAGACCAACAAACTGAACAACTTTTTACTGAGAGGGACCAAGTGGACCAACATTGAAATCGGGAAAAAAATACGATTGTTCCGCAGAAAACGTCAATGGCAACTCGACCCAAATCAACTATCTACTTACCTACGTATGATCGCATCGCTGCCTCTCCAAAACTATAGGACCATAGTTTCGGAGCATTTTTAGGAGGTGCAGTCGAAAATTCCACTGCTATTTAGTTTTTAGGGTTCCGCAGCCAAAGGGTAAAAACGGGACCCTATTACTAAGCCTACGTTGTCCGTCCGTCCGTCCATCTGTCCATCTGTCCGTCCTTCCGTCCGTCCATCCGACCTATTTAGAGCTGTAACTGTTGAACCCAATCCGAAAGAGTTAGAAAGTTGAAATTTTCACAGAATGTGCGTTGTTACAGCGGATTTGTTAACAAATAATAAAAATGTCAAACAGTTAAAAATTAAGGGGGGTTCTCAACAAGAAACTAGTTTTTATCAACGTTTTTTCTTCACGCTCTATCGTAAAAACGGTAATATATACAAGCGTCAAACTTAGTGCGATTATAGAACAAACTCTACAAAATAATAAAAAATACTAAAAACCGGCCAAGTGTGCGTCGGTCTCGCGCTAAAGGTCTCGGACACAAAAGCCTATAGTGCTTAACTTGGAATCATTACAATGTATGTGCCTGTGAGAGTTAAAAAAAATGTCGCGTTTATTAAACAGGGCCCTGTACGTAAGCAGTAAGTAAATAATAGTTTATTATGTCTAAGATGCTTTTCTGAAAGATTGTGCCGAGTTCAATTTGCATAAAGTCATCCCTTTGCAAAAAAAAAAAATTCTAAAACATTTCGATTTCCATCAGTATTTTTATTTCGAAGTAAAATGTTGCGGCAATATTTCTATAGCTACCTATTTACTGAAACATCATTTCAGCGGTAGGACAATTCAATACACTTTAGCATAGCAATAAAACAGGAACACCTCTATTTGGAAGGAGCGACGGACGCGACGCGACGCGACAACCGAACCGTAGACGGCTTTATTTTGTAGACTACATAAAACTTTTATAGACGTTTATTTGAATAAGTGATTTTTTATTCCGTTTTCCGTCTTGTTTGTCTTTAGCCCGATTTTTAGGGTTCCGTACCCAAAAGGTGAAAACAGAACCCTATTACTAAGCCTACGTTGTCCGTCCGTCAGTCCGTCTGTCCTACCTATTTAGGGCTGTAACTTTTGAACCGTAATAGCGAGACAGTTGAAATTTTTTCAGATTATGCGTTATTACGGCGGATTTGTTAACAAACAATAAAAATATCAAAAAGTTAAAAATTAAGGGGGGTTCTCAACAAGAAACTAGTTTTTATCAATGTTTTTTCTTCACGCTCTATCGTAAAAACGGTAATACATACAAGCGTCAAACTTAGTGTGATTATAGAGCAAACTATACAAAATAACAACAAATACTAAAAACGGGCCAAGTGTGAGTCGGTCTTGCGCTAAAGGTCCCGGACAAAAAAAGTTAAGTTAAGTTTTTTTCTAAGTTAGTAATGTTGTGTTCTATGGTGGTGTAGTACGACGGAACCCTCGTTGCGCGAGTAGCACGACTCACAATTGACCGGTTTTATTTATTCCGTTATCCGTCTTGTTTGTCTTTAGCCTGATTTAACATTTTTTTGTTTAGGATATTCATTTTCATGCTCGGGCTCAAATCCAAATTAACTAAAACAATGTTAAGGGGGCACCGAGCTTATTGTGTTGCCCTCAATCGTATTTTTTTTACAATTACACAACATTTCCAAAAACAAGAATTTTTTTTATTTTATTTATTAAACAATTACACAGCTTTATTACACTATGCAAGTAATTATACAAATCAAACAAGAATATTAAATTTTCCTCCAACTTAACTTAATCTTACGAATTAGACATTCTCAGAGAAGGTCAGGCATTCTCGTAAAAAATCAGACCAGCGGTCAGCAAAAACGTCAAACTGTGGTGAGTGTTGCAGCAGCGTGGTGAGACGTCTGAGGGCGAGCACGAGCGGAGAGTGTTGGTGCGCCGCCGTGCGCAAGAATGTCACATTGCAGTCCTGATTGGCTTTCAATTTATCGAAACATTACGGTTAATTATGTTTAATGCTTGTAGTTATTATCGTTAAAACCGCCAAACGTGGCGCCAAATGTTAATTGATTAGAAATAAAAAATACGATTGACGGTATTATGCTGTTGCTGTACTTTTCCTGTATCTTGCATACATGCATGCATATGCTCACGACTATATTCCCCGAAGGGTTAGTCAGAGATATTCTGAAACCTCCACGTTTCACTAGTACCGAAACTCTATCCAGTGTGACGGGGAGAAAGCCCCTTACGATGTTTCCGATGTTTTGTTGATCTCCTGTATCTTCTTTTATTAAAATTAGTTGTGGGTTCATATAAATATTATTGTAATCCCCCGGCTCGCTGGACTTTATTGTCACATGTTATGAATGACTATATGCAGCAAGTGATAGGTACTACAGGGTGAAATTGATATCATTAGCATCCTTTTAAACTAAGAGACTACCCATCAAACTGAACAACTTTTACTATGGGATCAAACCGATCGGAGCAACTAAAAAATCAGCTGTCCCATACTAAACTGCAATGTGTGCTCGACTCAAATGTATGCAACAGCTGATTTTTTTTTGCTCCGATCGGTTTGCTCCCATAGTAAAAGTCGTTCAGTTTGATGGGTAGACTCTTAGTTTAAAAGGATGCCAATGATATCAATTTCACCCTGTATACAACGTGTTAATGAATTAGCGCAAAACCTCATACACCCCAACTGATTTATAACAAAATAATTAGATTGCAACAATAATTTCATTATTTTGATAGTTAAAATTTAAAGTTATTCGCATTTTAAGTTTTGAGGCAAAAATGATTTGTTATCATTTCAGCGCTGAAAAAAAGCGCTAACGTACTCATGGATACATTTTTATAATCTTGTTTTGGTAGTAAGTAGGGTGAGTGTGCCCGTGCGGTGGGTTGTCATCGGGTCCAGTAAATTTTATTTTTTGCAAAAATATTATTTAATATTTTGAAAAAAATTACCTATGTTGAAACCATGATAATTCGATTCTGCTCTCGATTCTAAACAAACTACTTTCTAGTTTTGCGTTAATTCATTAACACGTTGTATATTCTGTGGTAATGATGGGTCAGTGCCCGAACAAAAGAACAAAAGTTCCCGGCACTCAGAATTTGCAAAATATTTTGTACCCAGTCCTTTGCCCAATCTGCATAAAATTAAATCTAGTAGGTGTTTTGTATTCTAGTTGCTAACTCGACTTTTCAGACAGAGCCGAAATAAACGAGTTCAATTCTCGCCTATATAAGGAAGGACGCGTTTCAACAGACTAGTGTATGAGTATGAGTGGGCGGAGGCAAACAAATACAAATTTAAAAATTCAATGGTGGGCAGGATAGCACAGTCATTTTACGGTCTGAGCCGGGACTAATTACTAATTGTTTTTTTTTCGCTATAATATTGAAGAGCCAATTTGAGCTCAGGAATGTACCAAAATAAAAATAAAAATCACGTCAGTAACAGTTTCAATTTTAAAATTTAGATATATTATCTCGTTCTAAAAAACCTGATGATCTTTTTTTTTTGCTTTTTTTTGGTTTTTTTTTATACTTACATACTTCAAACATGGTGTAAATATTTTTTTCTATTTAGAAGTTTTTGAAAAATACATTGGTATTTTCTAATAAATACCTATTTTTTTAAATTTTAATGCCTATTTTATTGCTAAAAAATAATGTATATTGTTAAATCTTATTCAAATGAGTGCATTAGTATTAATATTATTAATTTAAAAGCCTTCTGGGACACAAAATTTTGATTTCTACGTTGCGTAGCAAATTTTTTTTAATATGGTTTAGGATAGTATTTTTGTCACTAAATGGTGCCGATTGCAGTTTAAAAGTCCAATTAATAATTACTCCCTACCCCACCTAACAAAACTCCGAAAATGACTGGCCTAAAAGGACTATCCGAGGTTTGTTCTTTCAGAGCCACCAGGTAGTTTCATCTAGTGTTTTGTTAACTACTGATTCGAAAACCAATTGAGACATGATTCAAATTATAATGTAAAAGGTTTTAATTTTAAATTAGGGCTATATTATACAGGGTGTAACAGAACACCCTAGTAATACTCAAGAGGGTGCTTCAAACAATAGAACTGAACAACTTTCACTATGGAGCCAACAAAGAGAAAAAATTAAAAAAATCTGCTGTCCAATACATTTGAGTTGAGCCGGTCGACCCAGCAGTTTTGTATGAAATATGCGATTTCAAAGTTGTTGTGTCTAGCATTGCATTTCTGAACATACCCATTGGGTTTTGGCAGTATCGTAATCTTTAAGATTATTTTGCGAACAAAAACATATTTTAGCTAAAACCAAATAACAAAGCATAATTACCAGTCAGGATGCGCACAATCTACACAACTGTCCGCAAAACCACTCGCTCCATGCTTCTATGGATACTAATCTATAATTTTTACATAGGTATAAATAAATAAAATTCATATTTTTCGGATGATGGATTTGAACCCGCTACCCGAATATAATAATTATCTTTGTTTGATTTTACATATTTGTAAAATTCAATGCCGCTACAATCATAGTTGAAAACTGTAATTAATTCGCTCTTTATCAAATCCGGAGTACATTTGTTGCGCACATTAGTCCATTTAATGCTATCTGCGAAAAAATCCTCTCTACAGAGCAGTTGAAACAGGGATACTAAAGACAAACGATATAATTAGAAAAATGTTAGGGATTTCATTTCTATTTTCTTCCACTTTTCAATAGCACCCATGCTTTTGCCATCAAAAGACGTTGCAATTTCCAGGTTTTTTGGTCGGTCTATCGGTCTCCCTCATGCTCTCGTGCGCGCGCAGCGCAGCTAGCCGTCGAGTAAAATACGGGACAGAGTCTGTCCCGGCGGGACGTTTAAAATTATGCCTGAGATACGGGACGTCCCGGGAAATACGGGACGTCTGTCAACGCTACTTGCACCCTGTACGATTTGATTAGTATTTTTAGCAGAACTCCTGACCACAAAAAGATAGAAAGCGATCGTTCGTTTCTGTACCTACCTATGTAGGATCTCCTTGGTATAAGTGAAACCCTAATTGCGTTTACTCGACTGTGTGAAAATAATCAAGTGCAAAGCTCACGACTCAGTAAGTCGCCGGTGAAGACATAATATATCTCCATAGGGGAGTTATAAAACTTTAATCAGAGAGAGTTGGGCGTTTAGCGGTCTGTATAAAAAAGATAGAATAGTACCCGGTGGGGAGGGGGGGTGGGACGAGGGGGGACGTTAAATGTATGCTGTGTAGGGGAGGTCTGCCTGTTGCACCGAAGCGTAATACGAACATGATGGATATTTGTAAAATGATTTAGAGACTGAAAATAATATTACCATCGCTTGGTGTGGTTATGGATGCAAAAAAATTCAGAAATAAAAATGGAAATACGTACAATAATTCTAAAACTATTATAGTATAAATATACAGTTTACAGGGTGTAACAAATCGAGTACTAAGTAATATTTAAAGGGAAGATGACATTTTGCGAATATCCCAAACAATAGCATAGTGATGATCTGGTTACCACCATATTCCTTATTAGGTTGTTTAGAAAAATTAGTACAACTAACACTGTAAATTTAAATATGATAATATATTTATGTACGATTTGTAACACCACTGGCTTTTCGGTGAAGGAAAACATCGTGAGGAAACCTGCATGCTTCAATTTCGAGGCATGTATTGTAGCCACTGTCCATTACAAGTGGCGACGGGCTCACTCCCCGTCACACTGGACAGAGTTTCGGTACTAGTGAAACGTGGATGTTCTGAGGTTTCAGAATATCTCTGACTACCCCTTCGGGGAATGTAGTCGTGAGCATATACTATGCTATACCAATATATAAATAAAAGCTTTTTAACAAAAAAATTTTACCGCCGAAAAAACTGAAAAGCAAAAAATAATAATTTATTTTACCTTAATAACTAAATTCTTAGACTAATTTAAGTAAGTATATCAAAGTATATAATATTATTTTGCAATTATTTTGAGTTTTTAATTAACCTTAATAACTTAGTTCTTAAACGAATGCAAGTATACCTAAGTAATTTTGAGTCGGCGCCAAACAAGAAAATTAATTAATTGCGTGATGCGCGCCAGCAACCCGAACGGGCACACACCACGTAACGTAACCAATATAACCATCACTATCCACACAGGCCCTGTACCCGGACTTTCGATTTTCGATATATCGCGACTGTTTCGGTCGGGACTTCATTGTAATAGAGTTGACATTGGAACGAAAACGTTCACGTAATTGTGAAGTTTGAATGTCCGAGTAGAGGCCCAGGTGCATACGTCCCGTCTCGTTGCTAGTGGTCGTGCGGAGAGCGCATTTTTTTGGAATGTTAATGTTAATCCCTGAAGATTTCACGTAGCATTGTTAATTTCATTTTGGTTATTTCTTTAAATTTAAGGTTATTTAGTGATCTTTGTTCATTGATTGTTTGGCGCCGACTCAAAATTACTTAGGTATACTTGCATTCGTTTAAGAACTAAGTTATTAAGGTTAATTAAAAACTCAAAATAATTGCAAAATAATATTATATACTTTGATATACTTACTTAAATTAGTTTAAGAATTTAGTTATTAAGGTAAAATAAATTATTATTTTTTGCTTTTCAGTTTTTTCGGCGGTTAAATTTTTTTGTTAAAAAGCTTTTATTTTATAATTTTTTGTGGCTATAATCTTCTAATTACTACATGCATAATTTTCGATTACTTTTAAAATAGCTACCTACCTTTTAACCACAGTATAAGAAAGAGTATATATTACTACATACAGTATTGTCCATAGCCTCCCTGCCTCCCACCAACTTTTTACCTCACCGCCTCTGGTTACCTCGGCAATTACCTGTGTTTTGTTACAAACTTTTTTTTTTTTTTGACGCTGGGAAAAAATGCATTACACGCATCCCCTCCCGTTAGGGGATGGGAGGGGTATGTGGGACTCCCCGGTGTGTGTCACCGGTATTCCCACTAAAATAACCCAGCGGCACTCCATCTTCGCCCGGATGGCAGGGGAATGGGAAACCAGCAGAGCCTTTACGTCCTGTCCCCTCGTCTTATTAAGAATTAGTTTAGTTGAATATTTTTTCCTCCTATCCTCCACTTGTGATCCACTTATCCATGTGCTTATAAAGTGATCCCAAGACGTAAGTCGTAGGGGGGGTATAAGTGGGTGCACATAAACATTTTATTATAATTATTTTGTCACACGTATTACTTATTCATCCAACCCCTGCCTACACACACCCACCAACACACACACCCACACACACACTCACCCCCACACACGCAAGCACAAACACATCCAAACACCAACACATGAGCGCGCTTTAGCGTGCACTGTGCACTCATATGCAACAGATCTCTGCGTACCCTCTGGCCTTATGGCAAAGTATGTAACTAGGTATATAAGGAAGCTGATGCTCTAATCACAGTTTTACTTTTTAAGCATCAGCAGCTGAGTAAGATTGAGTAAAATTAAGATACAAAACCAAAAATTGTTTTGTTAACTTGTAAGAACAAAATGTATTAATGTAACTTATTAGCAAATTAAAAACAAACACACCAACACACGAGCGCGCTTTAGCGTGCACTGTGCACTCATATGCAACAGATCCCTGCGTACCCTCTGGCCTTATGGCAAACTATGTGATGATGATGATGTCTTCCTCGCCGACACGGCTACGGCGACTGCTGCTGGTATGTTGGGCTTCGCTGATGTGCCCGGATATGGCTTATGTAGCCAATTTTAGCGGTGAAAACACGCCCGCACATGGCACACTTGAGCGTGCCATTCTCATAGTTATATTATATAGCCGCAGGTGGTCGGGCTTTGAGTTGGTCTCGCTTGGTATCGAGATCCTCTCTTCTTTTTTCCTCAAAAGTGGAAACATTTGCCTGGACAAGATGCCTCCACTCCGGGCGCTTAGCTGCGCTTTCCTCCCAGATCTCCGGGTCTATAGCGCAACACTTCATGTTCCTCTTCAGCACGTCCTTGTAGCGAAGAAACTTGACCCCCTCTTTTGCGCTTGTCGTCTCTGAGCTCCGAGTAGAAGACGCGCTTCGCCAGCCTCTTGTCGGACATGCGGAAGACGTGGCCGCACCCAGCATAGTTGCCGTCTCATAAGATAGGCTTCAATTCCACTAACATTGGCACGGCGCAGCACCTCTGTGCTACGAATGCGGTCCGTCCACTTTATGTTTAAGATGTTGCGAAGGCATTTGAGGTGGAACCTATCCAGCGTCCAAATATGCCTGCGATATAGACACCACGTCTCAGCGGAGTATAGAAGATTGGGCAGTACTACGGCCATGTAAACAGCGATCTTAGTTGACCTTCGAATGTCGTGTGAACGGAACAGCCTCAAATGCAGCTTCCCAAAGGCTGCAGAAGCGGCCCCAATCCTGCTATTGATCTCAGCGTCTAGGTCCCCCTTAGCCGTCAGAGTACTTCCCAGGTATCTGAACTTATCTACCTGCTTCAGAGTGTCCTCACCTAGGCGTATGTTCAGTGCAGAACCGGCCGTTTGCAGTGTGTCCAGGGACATAACCTCTGTTTTCTTGACACTGATTTTCAGCCCGTACCTGCAGCATGCCTCAGTGCGCAGTGGCAAATTATGTAACTACTAGCGGCCCGTCCCGGCTTCGCACGGGTGGACGTCTAATCTTTTCTAGCAATAAATATAGCCTATGTTACTCAGGGTGAATGCAGCTTTCTAATGGTGAAAGAATTTTTTAAATCGGCACAGTACTTTACGAGCCTATTCATTACAAACATACAAACATACAAAAATAGGTACAAATCTTTCCTCTTTATAATTTTATAAGTGGAGATATAAGAAGTTGTTTTGTTAACTTGTAAGAACAAAATGTATTAATGTAACTTTATTAGCAAATTATAAAAATTCTGTAATTTACGTGTAAAATTTGGTAGCCTACCTACCAAATAAAACAATAAAATTTCGTAAAAAATATGTTTTTTCTTTAAAAATTACAGTAATTTATTGTTTTATTTTTTGGGCTAGCTTGACACCGAATCCAAAAAACAAATTAATGTTCTGATAGATGCGAATTTAAAATACGCTGGTTATATTATTATTTAGTAGGTACTTTTTAGTTTTGAAGTAAATTTTTTATTTCAAAATTTTCAGTGTTGGTGTTATATTGGGTTAACATATTCATTGTAAATGTAAAGGGAGCATGAACACGAATCATTTATTTCAATCGCCGATGATATGCTATAGATTTTTGAGGAGTTCTATTGTATATCTCCCTTTACCAGATCTTCACCAAATTAAAATGGGACCACCTCTGAAGTATGACCTAAAAGGGAACATGAACAAGAATCATTTATTTCAATAGTCGATGATATGCTCTAGATCTTTGAGGAGTTCTATTGTCTATCTCCGAAGCCCTTTACCAGATCTTCACCAAATTAAAATGGGACCACCTCTGAAGTATGACCTAAAAGGGAACATGAACACGAATCATTTATTTCCATAGTCGATGATATGCTATAGATCTTAGAGGAGTTCTATTGTCTATCTCCGAATCCCTTTACCAGATCTTTACCAAATTGAAATGGGACCACCTCTGAAGTACGACCTACTAAACAAAAAAAAAATTATCAAAATCGGACTATTCTGTAAGAAGTTATCGGATCATTTATTTCAATCGTCGATGATATGCCATAGATTTTTTGCGGAGTTTTATTGTCTATCTCCGAAGCCCTTTACCACATCTTCACCAAATTAAAACGGGACCACATCTGAAGTATGACCTACTAAACAAAAAAAAAATTATCAAAATCGGACTACTCTGTAAAAAGTTATGCGTGTTCATACATAAAACAAAAAAAAAACAAATATACGCGTCGACTTGAGAACCTCCTCCGTCTTTTGTTTTTTCGTCGGTTAATAAATAACACTCACAGGCACATACATTGTAATGATCCCAAGTAAGCCTTAGGCTTTTCTTTATGGGAATCATACAACAACGGCACAAACATATAACATCCATGACCGAGCCGGGATTCGAACCCAGGACCCTGGTTTGGCAGTCCGGCGTGGCAACCATTACACCAACCGGGTCGTCGAATATGTGTTTAATGTTTACACTAGCTGTATTGATTACGCGTCGTTGTAACAACAGCTTCTTTAAGAAGTTCGAATAAAACACTTGACAAATGGTCTGCAACTCAACGTTACTTGCATTAAGGTCCAAATTCACTTAACTTTGCCATTTATTCAGTTTTTACAGTATAACAAACTGAACTTCGCCTTGTGGAAATTTCTGTTTTTACTTTCAAGAATAATATTTGCAGGTTTTTTATTAGAAAATTTCAATTTCTTACCTACGGTATGTACCTAGTATAGCCGACGTCTTAGTCCACCTATTTCAACCGTTTTCAAAAAAGATGACGACCCAAAAAAATGTCTAGATCAAAGACTTATACAACGTGTTAATGAATTAACGCAAAACTAGAAAGTAGTTTGTTTAGAATCGAGAGCACAGTCGAATTATCATGGTTTCAACATAAGTAATTTTTTTCCAAATATTAAATATTTTTTTTGCAAAATTTCAAATTTTCTGAACCCGATGTCAACCCACCGCACGGACACACTCACCCTACTTACTACCAAAACAGGATTATAAAAATGTATGCATGAGTACGTTAGCGCTTTCTTTCAGTGCTGAAATGATAACAAATCATTTTCGCCTCAAAACTTAAAATGCTTATAACTTTAAATTTTAACTATCAAAATAATGAAATTATTGTTTCAATCTAATTATTTTGTTATAAATCAGTTTGGGTGTATGAGGTTTTGCGCTAATTTATTAACACGTTGTATATTACTAGCCTAAGGACATGGCCTATGAGCTTGACTATTTTCCCCAGTTCGTTGGCTCTAATGCAAGGAAAATTGTCAGTTTAGAGCACTACAACGATCAAAGAAAATATATGACACGATATAGTTCGTATACGAGTTATGACAAATGGCGCAAATTTTTGTTTCTATGAAGAAGGTTTGTAAAATATTCTGACGGGCCTATCCTTACGCTAGTAGGTAATATATAAATCTATGGTCTAGGTACTCAATTCGTCTGTATATCTTTGTTCCGTAGTCAAACAAGGAACCCTTATACTTTCGTCCATTCTGTCTGTCTGTCTGTAGGTATGCCCCATAGCAATTGCTCCCTAAAGGCGTAAAGACAGATGATAATAGTAACCCAAAAAAGATACGTTTTATATTATTTTATAGGAACTGAAACTACAGCATTGCCTCATTGATCATTCATTATTTCCAGGCTTGCCTTTCGTCCATTTATTTCATGGCCGAATCTCGCTATAAATTGATCTCGACACCGGGTTTAAATCACGTTTCAACGGCCGACAATTTTTTACAATTAAACCGTCTCTTTTTGCTTCTATAATAAAATTGGACGAATTTTAAACTATCACCTGTGAATGTGCCCACGACTTTTTTTGTTGGTAGTTTTTTAAAATTGAATCACTGAATTACAAAAAAATCTTCAAAGTACGAGTGTAAAAAAGTGCAATTTATTAGGAAAAAAACATTATTTGGTTATTACATTTAAAGCCCATCAGGCGTACAAATTTTTGCTGTGTAACTAGGTATTATACCTACATACAAAGAATATAACTTTACTCAAAATTATTATCTTACAGGTACATAAGTTACAAAATTTACTTTAAATGATTTAACTTTATATAAATGATCATCATAACATTTTTCTAAAATGTCATTTTGAATTGATACAATACGGAAGAATGTCATCAAATTAATAAGTAGGTACGTAAGAAACTAAGAAATTATAATATTTTAACAAATGATAATTATGAAACTGATCACAAAAACAAACTATTATACCTACATAACAATTGCCTAGTACAGTCTTAATACGTTACTGATCTTGTAAACGATACAATCTTTAACTTAAGCCCTACTGGTGGGGGCCAGAGAGTATTCCAGTACTCATTTTATACTGTGGCCAATTGTTTTTATCAAATCCTAGCCTAGCGCCCACAAAAACCTCACAAAAATCTCTATTAGTTTTTTAAGTCTTAAATTAGATTAGAATAGAAATACCTATAATTTTATTGAAAAAATGGTTACAATATCCTTAAAAGCTAAACTAAAAAGAACTATTCTTGAAGCACTTTAACTAATTAAATACAAATTGTAAACAATCGCTGTTAGTAGGTGTCTGGGTATGTATGTGATATCACAAACTTACTGTTATGGGTTTGTGATATTATCTATATACTTTATCATAATACTTTAACTTATATTAACTATATTGTATGGGTAAGATTAAGGACTAATTTTTTTAAAGTTGAGTGTTCTGTCTTTCGCCAACAAACTGTTCTGCAGTTTGGCGAAATTGAATGTAAATTGTAACGTTTGTACATCAGAAAATTTAAAATAAATGAAAAAAAAAAGGTTTTTTTTTTTCGTTAGTATTTAAGAGCCAATATGAGCTTATAAATTTAGTCGGCGGGGTGTATGGGTGAGGCGGATCGGAGAAATACGTACACTAAAAAATGCGAGCCTACTAAGACTCTTAATTAGCACCAAAATAATTGAAATGACGTTATTATCTTATACATACAACGTGTTAATGAATTAACGCAAAACCTCATACACCCCAACTGATTTATAACAAAATAATTAGATTGAAACAATAATTTCATTATTTTTATAGTTAAAATTAAAAGTTATTCGCATTTTAAGTTTTGAGGCAAAAATGATTTTTATCATTTCAGCAATGAATGAAAGCGCTAACGTACTCATGGATACATTTTAATAATCTTGTTTTGGTAGTAAGTAGGGTGAGTGTGCCTGTGCGGTGGATTGACATCGATTTCAGAAAATTTAAAATTTTAGAAACAAATTAATTTATATTTAAAAAAAAATTACCTATGTTGAAACCATGATAATTCGATTCTGCTCTCGATTCTAAACAAACTACTTTCTAGTTTTGCGTTAATTCATTAACACGTTGTATAATAAAATTCTAAACTTCCCGATGATGTACATTGAAGATATTTGCAATAAAATTTAATGGGGGTGTTCAGGATACGTAATGGAATAAATTACGACCATTTTTAGAATTTTTGTCTGTTTGTCTGTTTGTCTGTTTATCTGTTTATCTGTTTATCTGTGTGTCTGTTTGTTTGTTCGCGCATCACTTGAAAACGACTGAACCGATTTGGATGGGGTTTTCACTAAAGTAAAGGTCATGGCTTGGGTCAAACTATAGGCAATATTTCATCGCAATCGGTTTATTCAATCAAAAGTTATGAGTATTTAAAGAAAAAGTTGCGAGCTGCCACTGAATTTAATGCACGCATAACTTAAAAATTACTAAATCGATTTGAATGAGGTTTTCACAAAAAACATGAGGCATAGTTTGTATTAACATTTAGGCTTTATTTCATCGCAATCGGTTCATTCGATCTAAAGTTAGGAGTATTTAAAGACAAAGTCGCGAGCACCCTTGACTATGGTACTTATGGTACGCATCTCTTAAAAACTACTAAACCGATTTAAATGAGGTTTTCACAAAAGCATAGGGCTCAGTTTTGACTAACATACAGGTGTTATTTCATCGCAATCGGTTAACCCTTTAGTTGCTGACGACCTACGCCGTAGGCCGGCGACAAATGGGCCGCAGTGCTGAAGAACCCACGTAACGAGTCGGTTTAATTGCATTTCGCCTATGCTCATCATGACCTACCGCGTGGGCTTCATTTTCATTATCCAGTGTTGTAAATGATCGCCGCTGTTGATCCTGGTTTACACGAGTTACAGCGGTGGGAAAGTGTGGTGGGAAAAAAAAGGTACTTACCCAGCAATTTAGATGATGTTTTGAAAAATGTATACAGGGTGAAATTGATATCATTAGCATCCTTTTAAACTAAGAGTCTACCCATCAAACTGAACAACTTTCACTATGGGGGCAAAACTTTCGGAGCAACAAAAAAATAAGCTGTTCCATACTAAACTGCAATGCCTTCGCGACACAAATTTTAATGTATGCAACAGCAGATTTTTTTTTTGCTCCGATTGGTTTGCTCCCATATTAAAGTTGTTCAGTTTGATGGGTAGACTCTTAGTTTAAAAGGATGCTAATGATATCAATTTCACCCTGTAGAGAGTTTCTACTTTATGTCTTAATTTGATGGCAATAATTTATCCAGCGAATTCCTTTTTCTTTATATCTTTCTTTCTTCATTTTCTTTCTTTTTTTTAGTGTTCCGTACCAAAATTGGCAAAACAGAACACTTATTTTCTTC
The DNA here is from genome assembly GCA_922987775.1 of Agonopterix subpropinquella. Lineage (NCBI taxonomy): Eukaryota > Metazoa > Arthropoda > Insecta > Lepidoptera > Depressariidae > Agonopterix > Agonopterix subpropinquella. The sequence continues at coordinate 25,411,896 of OV277700.1, read as the reverse complement.
ATATTATTTCAGTGGTCTGCGCGTACGAAGTCGCGGCTACAGCTAGTTGTTTACTAAAAACAAAAGATGGTTAGTTGTAACAACAAGCCGAATTCGTTTAACAAAGTTCTCTTAGTCGGAGAAGTCATGATGTTGACAGGCTCATATGGATTCATGATGTTGGATGAAGTAAACAAATTTTTTTTCAGTGTACGGTCGGAAAAGTGACCTATTCTCCAAAATTCCATTTCAGCCCGCCTATCCTCTTAATATTTGTAATCTTTATGTGGACGAGGTTGGTCGGTAATTCCATGTATAACTTACTTAACTCGATGTATAAAACATTAATAAAGTCCGGAAGCCTCTTTTACGAGTAACATGGAAGGTTGCGGGCTGCGGTAAGTAATGAAAAAGTTATGAAAACTTCTGCCAGTGTACTCAAGAATACAACGTGTTAATAAATTAACGCAAAACCTCATACACCCCAACTGATTTACAACAAAATAATAAGATTGAAACAAAAATTTCATTATTTTGATAGTTAAAATTTAAAGTTATTCGCATTTTGAGTTTTGAGGCAAAAATGTTTTGCTATCATTTCAGCAATGAATGAAAGCGCTAACGTAATCATGGATACATTTTAATAATCTTGTTTTGGTAGTAAGTAGGGTGAGTGTGCCCGTGCGGTGGTTTGACATCGGGTTCGGTAAATTTAAAATTTTACAAACAAATTAATTAATATTTTGAAAAAAAAATTCTATGTTGAAACCATGATAATTCGATTCTGCTCTCGATTCTAAATAAACTACTTTCTAGTTTTGCGTTAATTCATTAACACGTTGTATAATAATAACGAGCATTTACCCGCGACATCGTCCGCATAAATTATATACCAGATTTTAAGTCAGATCATAAGCTATCGAACAAAAGTTTCATCAAAATCGGTTCAGTAGTTTTTGCGTGATGCTCGAACAAACAAACAGGCAGACAAAAAATCCAACAATTGGTGATTTGGAATCAGGGACATCTAAAAAAACCATAATATCGTAATATATTTTTTTATAAATATTTTCAATGTACAGACACACTTCTGTTACAGTTTCATAATAGTTTAGATATACAGGGTCCAATTAATAAAATATGTTGATGGTTTTTTAAGAGAATGATCCGAAAAATCGCTCCGTCTCTGATTGAAGTTTTGTATGAAACAACAGATTTTTTTTCACAGTTAGTGCCATGGTAAAAGTTGTTCAATTTGATATATATTCCCCCCTTTAAGTATGTAACGCATTTATGAGGTCGGCTCTATCGTTCTATTTAGGTCTACAAAGTCAAAGATATTTATTTATTTTCCAGCACGTCTAGTATGATTTCTTTACTTGCGCGCGACTCTGCTTTTTACCCGACTGCGCCAGATGGAGGGTTATGTTTTTCCATACTTTTCGCGGCAAGCGCTGCTTTCGCCCTCGGGAAAGCGCGAAGCAGGTAATTTTCTATGCAGCGAAGATGCGTCGCGCGTGTAGGGAAATCATACTAAACTTGCTGGAAGACTCCCTTTACCTCTAAGCAGGTGTCAGATTCTAGGAGAGAAATAGAGCCTATAATATTCATGGCATATTGTCAGGATTAGGTCCATAAACTATTCAACTAATTTACTATCGAATTTAATAATAATTAAAGCAAATCAAAGCCATGATGCTGATAGTGAAAGCTATATTCTGATAGTGTTCCTACATCGTATCAAACCTATCATGTATTATGTTATTATCATGATCAGGTTGATCATCATCAGCTTATCATGTGTATGTGTGTGTTGTGTATGTTGGACCAGATGCCCAATAAGAAATGGAAAGGTTATCATGATACCATCATCATGGTTATCATCATCATCATATGTCCCAAGTACAGGGACATATGCCTACAAACCCATGATCATAGTGAAGTGGATATAAGGACTATAATGATATTAAAATGAAACGGGAGAATATTTCAGTTCACTCATTATATTTTATTTCTCTGACTCAATATTTACTCAATTATCTTTTATTTCACTGACTCGACATTTAATCTGCTTCGCTAGTTGTTTCCCTATATGCCATAGGGCAATCATAGGGCCTATATGGAGAAGAAGCAGGAAGAAACTCCATAGAACAACCAAAATACAACATAATCATAATATGATCACATGTTCCACAACACTTAGTAAATTCCTATATTTAAATTAATAATAATTAGGGTAACACTTACACTTGGGCAGCGTGACGGTCTCAATCGCAAAAGGTCCCGCTTTTCGACAAACCACATCTTTTATAACATTTGCTACCACACTTCACGATGGTTCGAAATGGCGGCAAATGTATCCAGGAAATGGAGTTTGTTTACAATATTAGGGAACGTACTAAATCCTTTTTAAATTACAATTATTGTTTCACAAATTATACTATGATTTTAGGATGAATAATATATCGGTAAACACAACCTATCAATCAAATAAGTACTTTTTAGTTGATCAAGTAATTCTCACGTTTCCTTTTTGGCACGGAACAATCGGCGACAAGACGACAGTGTCGTTTGTATATTATTTTTAGAAACACACAATAATATCAATTGGATTCACTGTACTTAATCATTAATTATTAAATCACAGAATTAGAGTAATTATCACTGTATAATTAATATCACAATTCCAACAATATTCATCAAAATAAGCTACTAAATACTTTCAACAAAGGTTTGCTTTTTAATAGATGTTGCAAAGTGTAAAAATGAAATGCAGATTAAATAATTTAGATTCAAACTCATGACTCGACTCGCAACTCATTCACTTTAAAGAGAACTTCTATTTCTAAGTTTCCTGAATGATGTTAATTTACATATAGTTTTCGATTACATAAAGTCAAATATTCTAACACAGGCATCGCCGCGGAATAGAGCTAGTACTACATATAGGACAAGTCAACAACAGTGAGTGATTACACCAACTGTATTTGAGACAGATATAATTCACTCCACATACCATGTCGCCTGACGAAACATTTGTACCACGGAAACAAGAATCAAAACCCCTCGATCTACAGGACTTCGTATGCTAGGCTGGTATTAGACTAGTTAATGCCGAGGCTTTTCCTAGTGGAGTTGTTGAGTGTTATTATGTATTACACGTGATTTATTATACACAGTGGAATTAAAGGACTAGCGGGACTTTTGGGAAGTAATCTGTGCTGAATTGTGTATTTTATGTGTAGTTTATTCAACGGTGTTCGTAAATACATAAAAACATTTTCACGGTATTGCTACAACCAGGAGTGCAATTTTTGAATCTCATTCGCTGAGTTCAGCATTTGAAAATGTCAAAATTACTATGGAAATACGCATCTTTCTACTGCTGATTTGACTTTCAAAAATAGCACTCCTGAAGTATGATTTTTGAAAGTCAAATCAGCAGTAGAAAGATGCATATCTCCACAGTAATTTTGACATTTTCAACTGCGAACTCAGCGAATGAGATTCAAAAATCGCACTCCTGGCCTAGAATGAATTGAAACTGTTGTTATGCGTATATAGGGTCCTTGATTGTGACAGTGTGTTGAGGGTGACGAGACCATCAAATTGGACATCTTTCTCTAAAGGACCAACGTCGACATCGCAAAAAATCGGTTGTTCCATACTAAACTGCAATCCTACTCGACCCAAAAGTATAATTTATGGGGCAGCAGACTTTGGTCCCTTGCAGAAAGTTGTTCAGTTCGATGGTTCGATCATCATCGATTTAAAAAAAACGGTTAGCATATTAAGAAGAACCCTTGTACAGGGTGTAACAAAACACTCTAGTAATACTTAAGGGGATGCTTCAGGATTGCAATTCACTAAGCGTCACATCGTTGTCGTAAACATCGATGAGCTCACAAACGTAACATCCTTCTTGCATCCTACAGATCGTCGAACTTTTTATATAAGTTTGACACCATGATATAACCATAGGGAATACCAAATTGCACTCAAGGCCTCATAAAAAGGCTGAAAGTCACCCAAAGGGCAATGGAGAGGGCTATGCTCGGAGTTTCCCTGCGAGATCGAATCAGAAATGAAGAGATCCGCAGAAGAACCAGAGTAACTGATATAGTCCAAAGAATTGCTAAACTAAACTGGCAGTGGGCGGGGCACATTGCTCGCAGAACCGATGGCCGGTGGGGCCGAAAAGTTCTCGAGTGGCGACCGCGTACCGGAAAGCGCAGCGTGGGTAGGCCCCTCACACGGTGGACCGACGACCTGGTGAAGGCGGCGGGAAAACGTTTGATGAGGGCAGCGCAGGACCGGTCATTGTGGCGATCTTTGGGGGAGGCCTATGTCCAGCAGTGGACGTCCATCGGCTGAGATGATGATGACGATGAATACCAAATTGACAGCTCGCCGATGTGTCAAAACGATGAATTTAAGGTTGTGACGATGTTTGCGCTTAGTGAATGGCATTCCTGCTCCCTGAGCTATGCTGTATTTGTCAGTTTAGAAATACAAAATATAGAAAATGCGGTCGAATATAATTGAAGATAATTAATTTTACCAAATATTACATATTTTAACATTGCAGACAATATTGCAGAGATAAAATTCTCCGTATCCATTTGCCAGCAAATGCTTTTAAAAATTTTCGATACGTGTCGCTACACTTTCCCTTTGTACAGTCGTATATTCGAAAATAAAATTCCTGAAATTCATCCGCAGTGTCCAATTTTATTTACGATTTCATAGGAATCCTACAATTTAAAATATTTTTTACTTTTCAAGTCATCAGTGAAAAATTATAAAAAATTTCACAATTTATAAAATTTTAGTTTTTGCAATAAAAAACAACAAAAAAACCGGCCAAGAGCGTATCGGATTCGCCTAAGCAAGATAGGGTTCCGTAGTCATTTCATGAAAAGCTTATTCTGGCTTAAATAAGTTATCGAATCTTCAAGAGCAACGATAGTGCGATTTAAATTAGTTCAGCGCCATCTGATGAGGGGTGGTGACCACCGACTGTTAAATTTGATTTCTCCGACACTGATTGTGCTACAGCGTTCGTTATAATTTTCATTGAAAGTACTTATGGGGAGCTATATTGCCAAATAGTTTCTGATTTTTTACTCCAGTATTGTAGAAGTTTGAGGGGTGGGGGGTACCTACTTATTACTTTATGCATGGCACGTGGTGGCATGCTAGCCTTGCTGGCCTCATGCCAGCTATAAACTGTCTCGATAACACACTGTTTGAACACGACTACTTCGCAAGCGACGACGCGAGCAAATGCTAGTGAAGCTATTATGATTTCTACAAACAAAAACAGTAATACAGCATACAAATAAGAAACATTTATTATAATTTATTTTACGCAGACGAAATAGCAATGAAAACATCAAAAAAACATTACTTACAATTAATTACCTGTCTGTTACAGGTATTTTTTCCACCGTCTCTGTGTAATCATTGAAATTTTAGATAGAACATAAAAAAGGAAGACGCGATAATGTTTGTGTACCTATTACGTAAACAAATAAGATGAAGGAATGAATTCACAATGCCATTGTGACCACAGTGACTACTTATTTAGAATAAAAGTAGTAGTATAATTATGTTGTTTTTGTGTACAATCCTAAAGAATCTAAGAATCTAGTGAGGAACGCTCGATGTTTTTTTTTAGTTAATAAAGTGTGTGCTCTAAAAGTTCAGTCTTGCTATCTTGTCTTCAAGGTAGTCACCACATATTTAGGTACACGAAGCTGCTCCGGGACGGTAAAAAAATACATAAGTACATAATTACATGCATACATATACTCACGCCACTATCCTACAAGGGAAAGCGGAGACTGGAGATCTACAACTGTAGTGGCTACACACTACGGTAAAAGATTGAACATTCAAATATAGGCTGAAGGTGGTAGATACACTTTACTATGACTACATTAGTAGTTGATTGACAGCTTGGCGCGCAGTTTGCAATTGTGATCTTTTAACCGACTTCAAAAAAGGAAGAAGTTTCTCAATTCGACCATTTATTTTTTTTATATGTGTGTTCGCGGATAACTTCGTCGTTTATGAACCGATTTTGATGATTCTTTTTTTTGTTGGAAAGGAGATGTCCCAAGAAAGGTCCCATGATAAGGGAACTAGGATCTGATGATGGATCCCAGAGAAATCAAGGGGAACCTTCAAAAATCGTAGTACCGACTAGTACGTTTGTTAATTTAAAGCACTAGTATTAAATCGAACTAATTAATTTACCACTTAAAATTGTGAAATAAACCAAATTTTAACAAAAAAAAACCGCCTTCAAAAATACTAAAAAGTTAAAAAATAATATTGCATGATGATGACTTTTTCGTTCGCATCATAAGAACATTAATTTGTTTTATCTTAGAAGTTGGTGTCGTAAATCTAATAAATAGGTAGAGTAAAATCTCCGCAACACGTGATTACGGTGCGGCATATTTGTTATTTTGTTTTAATCTGAGACGCATAGGTACTAAAGAACCCTTTAATGTGAAGGATTACGGTAGAGTAAAACACTTCAAAGATCTCAGTATTCCTTGGTAAAATTGTTCTAAGGGGCAATAATTGAAAGTCAAGCATGTTCGAGAGCAACCCTTCAGATCTTAGGGTCCAAGGGCCGTACTGGGACCTCTGTGACGGCTTTCTTTGATCTACAGGAGACCTTTTGTCTTGTTGAGTAGATTGTGGTCGTCAAAATGAAAAGGTTTCCCAAGACTGGTGTGACTTACGACGTTCTGCGTCTCTATAAAGGGTGAAATTGATATCATGAGAATCCTTTTAAACTAAGAGTCTACCCATCAAACTGAATAACTTTCACTATGGGAGCAAACCGATCGGAGCAAAAAAAAATCATCTGTTGCATACATTTGAGTAGAGTAGGCATTGCAGTTTAGTATGGGACAGCAGATTTTTTAGTTGCTCCAATCGGATTGCTCCCATAGTAAAAGTTGTTTAATTTGATGGGTAGACTCTTAGTTTAAAAGGATGCCAATGATATCAATTTCACCCTGTATATGTGAATAATCATTTCGTGAAGGATGTTCGCATCAAAGATGTTCTTTGTTGAAAAGCCACAATAATAATTAGGGGTCGATCTTATGATTCATGATAAGATATGGGTGAATGTAAGTGGAAAGAGCCTTGTGATAGAATTTTTATAGCTATGACGAAAATAAATGAAATTGATTCATTATTTTTTATCAGTGTTCTAAAACAGTGGGTAATTTGTTCAAATACGAGAGATAATAAAAGGTTTATTTATTCAATAAAAAGACCTTCGGCAGTCGAGACAATATACAGGTTGAGGCCAAAACTTGAAGGTGTTATAGGGTACCTAGAATTTATTTACAAAAAAACTAGCTTCACCGCTGGTAACGCTGTGCATTCTATACTGTTATTTAATAATAGTGTCTCAAGATGAAAGTCTTTGACCAGTGTGTACTGCCAGTGATGGCACACGGAACTGAGACGTGTCACTCACAAAAGACCTAGTAAAAAGCTGAAAGTCCCCAAAGGGCGAATAGAGAGGGCTATCCTCGGAGTTTCCCTGCGGGAATGAATCAGAAACTTTGACTATTTATTATAAGGACTGGCCTTGCGGTAGCATTTCCCCTCTGCCACGGTATAAGAGCAATTAATCATGTGCATTTACACTCTATTTTATACCTCATCACTAAACAAGAGAGCCGTAATTGCGAAACAATCATTTTGAACTTAGAACGTTTGGGGTTCACACGAGAGTACTTTTCATGATTTTTAAGATTCGAAATTAGAATCTAGTTATGGGGAATAAAATCCAAAGTTGCGGATTTCATGTTACCTCGCCCCCCGCAAAAAGTGGCAGAAATGTTTGTTAGTAGAATGACACGCGTAACTAGTCCCTATATAAGTAGTCAAAGATCAGAAATGAAGAGATCCGCAAGAGAATCAGGCACATTTCTCGCTGAGCAGATGGCCGATTGGACTGAAAAATTCTCGAGTGGCGACCACGTACCGGAAAGCGCAGTGGTGACACAAGGTGGATCAACGACCTGGTGAAGGTTGCGGGCATCCGTTGGATAAGGACAGCATTCTTACGATGTTTTCCTTCACATGCTAAATGCCCACTTTGCATACATGAACTCCGTAGAAGTTAGTCTTATAATTAGGTGTTACGACGACTAACGATGATACATCCTCACGCGTTTTTAGAACACCCTGAGCACCGATTCCAAACACCTTTAACTAGGGCTGCCAGGCATCCGGCTTAAGGCATGTTTGGCTTTTTACGATAGTATCCGGCCTAATATTTACACGTCCGCCCGGTCCGGATTTTCTTTAGCTTTTTTTTCAATGTAATTTTTAACAATCAGACAGCGTAAAGCGAGCGTATCAAGGTAGAATGTAACACAGATCAGCTCTACCGATTTAGATTAAATTTACAGTACTATTATTTGGTTGTAAGGGCTTGGTCAATGACCAATAGCTACCGCGACCTGGACAGATCTATTGTAGCTATCAACCTTGACCCAAAGGTCATTTCCTAGGCCCACGGACTTCATGAACCGTGTTATGCTTTTGGAGGGGAGGTCCCTAATGTCAGTAGGTGTTACTACGTACCCAACTAGATGGCGACTCCTACTGCGATGATGCATGAGAATGAAAATGAAATTTATAGTAGGGGTTATGTTAAGGATTTTCACTGAAAGCGAGAATTTAAAGGTAGTTCCCACAGCATGAAAAGTTCAGCAAAGTCCGCTCTTCCATCGGGCGTGGAATCCAAATGTCCGGCTTTTTAATGGTAAAGAACGGCTTTGAAAAAAATTGGCAACCCTACCTTTAAAAGATGTCCGTATAGTACCGATCCAAAGGCTTTGATGTCGCCGGCCACCGATTTATTTTATAAAGGAATATTCTCTTGTCCTAACTGAAAGGTTTGCTCATCCTATTAGGTACGGGTGGCGACGAATTTATATTAACACAAAATCAATATTAAATAAAGCAATTACGGACTAAATTGATTTGGCAGTGGAACAATTCAATGATTTTATTCTAGGTAAGTTTACAAACTTAGAGAATATAAAAAAGTATTTGTGGTTAATTTTAAAGTTAATTTTCTTTTCCATTTAAATCGTTTTAGAGAAAACTTTGCTATTATTTTTCATGTTTTAGGACGCTTTTTCTGAAAAGTTACGTTTGTTAATTGGATTGTGTCCAAAACTTCTGATCTGGTGCACTCTGGGGCAAGCCTCTTATGCTGGGTGACAAATCTTGTCACCACAATGTCATGTAAAATCCAAAGGGATCCAAATTTTCCCAGGGATGAAACATATCTAGATTTTAACTTTGAAGACGCCTGACAAAGCTTGATTGTCCGGGTAAAGAAAGAAAATAACATTGACTTACCAACTACTGGACGTATGATCCGCACTCAAAATTGCCCGAACCAAATAGCACCAAAACGTGAAAGAGAAACAATTACGCGACAGCCTTCGTTTGATCGGCCGACAACGGCACGCGCGGTCGCACGGCGTGCGGTCCATGGAAAGTAATTTCAGCATTTTCAATTTTTTTTGTTGGTTTATATTACTACACGTACTTAGGTTTGTGAACTGTAAACACATTTTTGACATTATACATTTCGACATTATATATTATTTTTGTTATGTTAATATTTGCATGCTTTTGGCTGAATCAGGAGATCATGTATAATTGTTACGAATATCCTACAATATTGTACCCTGTTCAAAAGCAATAAATAATTACTGATTACTGTGTAGTTTATAGACAATGTTTCCGAGAATTTTGTACTAGATCCGGTGTCCATAGTATTCTACATCAATGGAAAATAAGAATAGTATACGGTGAAGAATAGTTTAGAACTTTTATTTTAAATTTTACGTTGAAACTGTCCAGACCATCCGGACTGTGTAAAAAGATATTATTCATATCTTTTCTTTCATACACATTTCTTCTACAGCTTACAATGTAACAATGGTTCCTATGTGTGTTATATGTAAATACGTAAAGCCAAAAATATTAATGGGCTCGCCATAATTTAGGCGCAAAACAATATATTAGATGCAAACGTGTACGCGGCGGAGACGTCCTCATACATTATGTATGCGGACGTGGTTTATGGGCCGCGGTCACGGGGGCCAAGAACATAGCCCTGCTTGCTCGTGTTACATACTTACATAAACTTACGTCTTTTGGGGTGGTTAGAATCCCTGCTACAACTGAATACCTTATTTCCAAGTGTTCTGCGAGCATTGTAATTGTATTGTTTATTCCGCGTTTTTGTTTATTTCAAACACAACAAACACTTAATTTTCTCTTGTAATTATGTTCAGTTATGATAACTCAAAGCAAGTGCTTTGAGTTACCTTTTGTTCAATAACATCTAGTAAAATTCTCAATTATATTCAATTATTTAATATTTTATACTAATCAATATTATATGTACTTACCTAATTGTAAATTTTAATTTTTTAATTTTAATTTTTTTATAAACAAATTGTTAATTAATATTGTATTTCGAGTTATTTATTTTTTTTTAATTTTAATTATGCCAGCGCATGTATTGTATATCTAGATGATTATAAATTTTGTAACAATTGTCCAATTGAATGCCGTGGTTACTTATAAGTGAGATGGCACATGCTTATTGTATTACTTTTAGTACTGTGATTGAATCTGTGTTAACCTTGTTAGTAATCCTAAATCTGAATAAATAGAAAAAAAAAATATTATCCCATTTTTAAGCACATTAAAGTTTTAAGGTTAGGTAGTAATAGTAAGGTACTACAGATTGTAATTGAAATGAGTCGACAAATTGTTTGTGATGGTTCAGACTATCATACTGAAAATATTTTCCTATGGGAGCGTTTGCTATGGAACAACTGATTTTATTTGTGATTTCATTTTTATGAAAACACTAGTAGACCGCGCCGAACTTCGTACCGCCTTAGAATTTTCCCGACACATACTTGGCAATTTTTTTTGCCAATGTTCATCACGGATAATGTAGCATTCTAATGGTGAAAGAATTATTCAGATCGGTCCAGTAGTTTCGGAGCCTATTCAATACAAACAAACAAATAAACAAAAAATATAATCTTTCCTTTGGATTATAGTTATTTATTGGTAAAACAAATAAAAGTGGGTAAGTACATTAAAAATAAATAAAAATTTTGAGAACCTATAACTAACTTAACTAACTCTTTCCTCTTTATAATATATTATTATATATTTTTTATTAGCCTATTTCATCCCACTGCTGGGCAAAGGCCTCTCCCCTGCTCTTCCACTTGTTCCTGTTTTGGGCAATCTCTGGCCATTGGTTGATTATAATATTAGACAAATAAAATCATTTGGTTTTTGATAACACCGACTGGTCCTTTGATATATTTCCTCTACCCTAAGGTTGTTGAAGAAATTGCTTTTTAGCGGTAAGACCTCCTTATTTATACCATAATCAGTTTTGTTTCTTATTGTGCATTGTATTTTGTTTTAGTGTAAATAAAGTATATTTCATTCATTCATTCCAATAAAATCAGCTGTTCCATATCAGAATTTGCAATTGTAGGTTTGCTCCCAAATTAAAAGTTGTTCAGTTTGGTTTTCTGAACCACCCGTAATGTAAAAGTAAAAGTTGTAAATGCTCATAGCCCACCACCAAAATGTCATATCAAAAAGTCAAGAATTTAACATGCTTTTGGTCGGTTAGTTAAATGAATGGATAGAAAGTAAAAAGGTCATACCATTTCTCCTTACAAAGTTAAATATAGAAATGTCAGAAGGTCCTTAAAACAATTAATATTTAATACAAAGTTACTCGTAATTTCATAGTTAGATAAAGGCCAAAAGTACGACTATGTAGAACCTGTGGTACCTAGTACGTAGGCGGCTACGACGCTACGCGCTACGGGAGGTATATAAAGTAGATCGCTACGGCATGCTACGGGTCGGTCATTCATTCATTTCGGTCGCGACGGTGCCGGTCGCTGTCAGTTTGCGCGCGGCGCTCGATCAGGACGCACGTGGGTCTCGCTCGCTTTCCTTCTAAATTACGAAACTTTATTCGACTAACTTTATTTTGTGCGATTGTGATTTTCGCTTTCTTTTAGAAAGTTTGAATTGTGATTTTTAAACTGGAATTGACTAAATTGATTTGATTTGGAGTAAGTTTTTGTCGAGAGAGGTGCCAGTTGCTGAAGTAGCCGAACATTTTATGTAAGTTTTTGAACAAATTATTTGTAAAGTTTGAATTACATATAATAATCCTCCTTATACCATTATTTGGGGTGGGCGCAAGACACATTTAAAGTTATATTATCAAAACTAAATAAATATTTTTAAGAAACTGATTCATATTATTTTAAGTTTTTTTTATAAGTATTATAGGATTATACACAATTTTTTGAATAATTTCATCCATTCGTATTATCTTTCACAAGAAATAATTTAAAAGTTATGTTTTGCTATTTCTTTAATAAATAAAAAAGTATCGAAAACAAATATTTCGCAGTACGTAAACTTCGTTCAAGGCAACTAAGGTATAAGGTTTAGATACTGGAGTGCTATTTTTGAATCTCATTCGCAGAGTTCAGCAGTTGAAAATGTCAAAATTACGGTGGAGATATGCATCTTTCTACTGCTGATTTGACTGCGATTTTTGAAAGTCAAATCAGCAGTAGAAAGATGCGTATCTCCATACTAATTTTGACATTTTCAACTGCTGAACTCTGCGAATGAGATTCAAAATTAGCACTCCAGTATCTTAACCTTATACCTTAGTTGCCTTGAACGAAGTTTACGGAGTGGAGAAGAACGGCCTTTGCGGAGTAGGGTAAATAAAAAAAACTTTAAAATTGAAAAGCTAATTTAAATATAACGAGCTGGTTACCTGCGACTTTGTTTCGCACAAATTATTATACCAGATTTTAAATCAAATCATAAGCTTTCAAAAAAAAAAGATTCATGAAAATCGGTTCAGTAGTTTTTATGTTACGCTCGAACAAACAAAAAAAGAGACAAATAAACAATTATTTATTTATTTAAAATTGGTGATTTTGTGTCACACCTAAAAACCATATCGTACATACAGAGTGTCACAAAACTCAACGTCAAGTCAAATAATATTTATTGCGCAAATTGGTACATAGGAAACAATCCACAAACCGTTGCATGGCGTCAAGTCGAAAACAGGAGATAGTTTAGAACTGTTCAGGGAAAAATAAAAATAAAAATCAAAGTTTGATAGTTTTTTTACATTGGAAAAATCGCCACCCTGAAAATACTTGTTACGCAATCCTGAACAATTTTTTCAGTGGACCTAATTCAAAAATATAGGATAAGTGTCATACTTTTTCAAGAAAACACTATCTTCCGCCATACTTCTGCGGTAAAATTGTGTTCTTTGGAAACTTTGAAATATTGTGACTTTTTTAGAAAAAGAAGTGCCAAGTGTGATACAATTTTAAAAACTTGATTAAATGGGCCAACTTTTGAAATAACTTTGCCGGGTTAGCGCTATACATTTTTTATTCAGGGTGTAGTCTCAAAGTAAGCAAAGAAAAAAATTTTACCGCTAAAGTCTGACTGAAAATAGTATTTTCTGTGTAAAGTATTGCGGTGTCCTTTATTTTTGAATTGGGTTCACAGAAAACATTACTCATGATTGCTGTGGTCGACCACCTTCGATATGAAAAAGCCTGGTCTAGCACATTTAACTAACTATTAACTATCGCCGGATGACGCCCTGATTACGGCGGTACTGTGAGAGTGGGACGCAGATCGTAGACCGCAGAGAGCAGGCTGAGGCAGCTGATCTTCAGAGAGCAGGAGCAGGGGTTCTTCAAATAAAAGAGGCTTCAGTTTTCTTCGCTAATTTTCCCTTCCGATGTTGCGCTGGAGGACTCGTTGCGACTGATTGATTCTGCGCTGTTTTGCGCGCCATGTCCCTCCTAGCGCAATACCGTAAGGACAGCCGCTTTTTATTGTTCAAATTGGTTGTACATTTTCATTACAAAGTTCTGACATTTTAGGCTATATCTTAAAAACTATAAGAGGTAGTTCAAAGCTACGATGTTCTACAGAAAGGGCTTACAATTACCCGTATTTTGACATATATAACAATCTATACTAGGTGTGATACCCAGGTTTCCTAGTCAGAAAAAAGCGGAAAAATATCACAATTTTTGCCGCGCTATTCCAAACTATTCTATTTCTAGACTATTCTAGGCACTCTATCTATGACCTAGGGTTCTGACTAAGTGCACCTGGGTTATCCTCACCTAGCCTACCTATTTCTATGTTTCTATCTATATATCTATTATGTAAAATACGGGGTCAAAGTGCAAGGTGTAAACTGAATTTTAAAACTGCTATATTTTTCTATCTAACTACTCTAGTCTATATGTTGTGTGTGAAATAGGTAAGGATCATCTACTATTGTGTACCTAAGCTGTTAGATAGGATCCACCTATCACCTATCTTGAGAAATAAGGGTATGAAAATATCAGAAATGAAACGCCTAAAAAACAACTCTAAACAATGCAAAAACTTATTCTAACCTATTCTAACTATGAGAAACGATCAATTTTATTTGGAAAACCTATAACTATACCTATAACTATAAAAACAATAACAAAAAACTATAAAGAAAACTTAAAACTACGACTCTAAACACGTGACAAAACTATACAAAACTATAACGAACTGTACAAATACGTTACCCCCAACATGACCAGTGCATTCCACAAGCAATAATCTACAAATAAACACTAAAAAACCAAAAATCTAATTGGAATTTGCACTGATCACGTTGGGTGTCTGAACTCGCGAGGAAAAACCGTAGCGGCCCGCGTCGACACGCGAATCCGGTAGCTCGATGTCGCGAACAATTGCAAAGCAAATATATTCATGGAAAAAATAACAAATTTGTAATAACTACATCCAAAAGTTCAGAACAAGGTGGCGATTTTACCATTGTTAAAAAAATCTAAAAATTTCGAAAACTGTCAAACTTTGAATATTTTTTAGTATTTTTCCCTGGACAGTCGTGAACTTGCCTATTTCCTGTTTTGGGTTTGACGTTGAGTTTCGGGACACTCTGTGTAGGGAGAAAGGTTGTTTGTATAATTATAATGTATGGTGTATGTAATTTATAATGCCTTCGTTCATTTCTACCTCAACGTAGTCACCGTTAGAAAAAATTGTAGTTAACGATGTTTTTAGGCATTATTAACTGAAAAGCAGAAAATAATAATAATAATAATGTATATCCTATGTCTTTTACATTCGCATCAGTAACTTTTATGAGAAATTAGGATCATTACTCTTTATGTAACAACGAAAAAAGAAATAGTAACGAATAACGAAAAATAAATGACTTTCCAAATCAAAATGTACAAAATAACGTTCCAGCCGAGCCGTGACACGAGCAGTTTGTCACGTGACTGTTGCTACGTGTTTCCTCCCTTCCCTCCCCCCACCTATCAGCTCGTCCCCCCTTCCCCTGGTAACGACAAACTCAATTTAATGCGAATCTTTTGTCTATTTTTAGTATTCCACCAAACTGGTAAACACTTATAGAATCACTTTGGGGTCTATCCGTCTTGTCATACCAGTGATTTCCTCCAAAATTAGTTTTCGTTCTAAGTAGAATTTTCAAAAGAAAAAACAGAGTATTTTGGATCTTCCGCTTAACCTTCCACAGGTATTTTCTTATCCTGAGAAAATCTGAGTGTTCTTTTATTAATTACGAACATTTAACAGTTTCTAAAAAAGCTTACCCATGAAAGCTTACCAACTGGGACCCATGAAGTACATCTTGATTATTGAACCTAAACAGTGTATTCCAATTTCCAACCTTACCGTGGGCCTTCTTCAGGTAGCGGGAGCCCTAACTTATTTTGTCTCAAAGGAAAATCTGGCCCTGGCTACACAAAAGTAAGTTTTTCTCCAATCACTTACTGTACAGTAACTCTCTAGTAATGAACATTTCTCTCAAATTCGTTGGTTTATTTTGTCTTGTTTGAGACAGCAACGAACGTGGAATAACCGTAATAAAGTGAAGGTGGTCTCATAAGATGACATCTGTTATTGCGTCACTGAAATTAGTGTTATACAATTATGCCACCGCAAAATTGTAAATATCGTTAGTTTATAATCTATCTCGCAAGATTGTAAACTGTCGAAGGATTGTGGACCATTACAATACTGCTTCCAATTTAACGCATTATTTTTTGATAGATTATAATCTATCACTGATATACATACGAATACACCCCCTCCCTGAGGGAAGGCCTATGCCCTGCAGTGGGGCGTACCTATATAGGCAAACGA
The DNA here is from genome assembly GCA_922987775.1 of Agonopterix subpropinquella. Lineage (NCBI taxonomy): Eukaryota > Metazoa > Arthropoda > Insecta > Lepidoptera > Depressariidae > Agonopterix > Agonopterix subpropinquella. Next base: position 25,395,558 of record OV277700.1, on the reverse strand, counting down.
TGACTGTCCACAGGTACCTAAGACTGATGATAATAAACCAAAATCGGATTCAAAGAATGAAAATGAGACCGAAGAAAAAACGTATTGCTCTAAGACCGCCTAATTTTCTGCCTCGTGTATTTTCTTTCAGTATTTTTTTTTGCTTATGTTTTTGTGTATACAATAATGAATATTTGATTTGATCTTTTATATTTTGTCTACCTTATCTTCTTCTTCTATCGAGTCGATGGCATGTCGTTTTATATTTTTCCAGCCCAGTATTTTGCCACACGGATAGCACTACCGGCAGCGTCCATAAGCTCCATTCGCGTGCAAGTTTGCGGGCAGGAAGGGCAAGATATGAGGTGAGCCGTAGTCTGAGGGGCAACACCACATTCACACCTTAGGTCTGATCCATCGATAAAACCCCATTTGGACAGGTTCTCCTTACTCCGGCTGACTTGAGTTCACCTCCAAATCGGCCTGGGTAGTTCATGACCTGGGGGAAGGCTTTCCGAGGGGGGGACAAACGGGTCAGGTAGCGTACTCTTTTCTCGCCAGAGGTCACATCTAGCTTTTGGACCCTCACCAATACTTTGTATAGGGTCGACACACTTCAGAAAGTTTTTGCGGCTCCTGAGCCTCTGGGGTACTGTGGAGTATTTTAACATAGGATGCCATGGATCAACCTCGAGTTTTGCTCTTTCAATTGAGCTCGCGACGGCCCTGCGGGCTTCTGGTGGCGCAATCCCAGCCAGTGGATACAGCATTTGTACCGGAGTTGGTTTGAGGCAGCCTGTATCTACCTTATTATATTGTGAGACGTGTATGTTAATGATTTTGCCAGCTAAGATTTAAAAAATTTACAAAATCGAACAAAATGTAGTTTGGAACTAAATTTTAGCGCTCCCATCTTGAAATATTTGCGCTCGAATTAAGGAAGGCGTACGTACACCCATTTCCTCTTCTATCTTGACACTTAGATGGAAGGATAGTCTACAGGGTGTTAGGGTAAACAGTAGCATTACTTTAAGGGGTGATATACTGAACAACTTTCCCAAAGAAACATAATAATTATATAGGAAATTCGCAAAAAAAAAATGTACCTACTTTCCATACTAAATGCAATCAGCTGACCGAACGTTTGTATGAAAAGTCGAAAAAATAAATTGCGAATTGCCTTTAGGTTTCTTTTTATTAGGAAAAGTTGTTCAGTATCATAGGTAGGTACAATCACCCCTTATAGTAATGCAATGCAACTGTTTACCCTAACAACCTATATATGCCTACTAAACCATCATAAAATTAACCCGTGGTCTCTTAGAATTGTGAACAAACATGCAAATTGGGCGAGTTCGTGTAGACAGCTCTAATAGCTCTAAACCTTCGGAGGGCGGGGGCTTGGGTCGCCAGGGTCAATTGAACAACCCTCGACCGCTCGCTGTAGAAGGAGCTGAATGTAGGACAACACTATGTTATTCAGGGTGTAAGGAAAAGTATCATTAACCTTTAAACCACATACTCTACCCGTCAAACTGAACAACTTTTACTATGGGAGCAAACATATCAGAACAACAACAAAATCTGCTGTCCCATACTAATACAGTTTTTGTCCCATACTAACCTGCAATACCTACCTACTCGATTCAAACGTATGGGACAGCTGTTTTTTTTTTTGCTCTGACAGGTTGGGCCCATTGTAAAAGTGGTTCAGTTTGATGGGTAGAGTATGTGGTTTAAAGGTTAATGATACTTTTCCTTACACCCTGCAATGGACAATCTTATACGACATAAAAAAAAAAGTTTTTTTTATGTCGTAAAAGATTATCCATTGCTATTTATTTTGAAACAATTATTAAAGTATTAAAGATACATATTATCTGATGTATGTGTGAAGTCTACCGCACCGCATTGGGCACATTCATTAATAATAATTAATGATCTATTTGTAAAAAAAAAATTTTTTTTATGTCGTATAAGATTATCCATTGCTATTTATTTTGAAACAATTATTAAAGTATTAAAGATACATATTATCTTGTTATAGGCGTTTTATCGAAAACATCAAGAAAGAGCATACATTCATCGCATCGCGCATCACTTTTTAACGAGTGAAAGTACTCTGGAATCAATGTCAACAACCTTTACTATGAGACCAACACAGAGAACTCAAAAAAAGTATTATATACTAAAAAACATTTATAGCAATATCTTTTTACATCCTGTTTTTACGTGTAAGAAATACAAATTTTATTTATTTGGTTTTTTGCAAATGAATAACCCGTCATTTCAACCTGTAATCCTACTTACATTACCAAGTACCGTGATTTATTATATCGTTAGAATATATACCTGACCACAGTGTAAGATTGCTGTGCCCCTACATCCATCACACTGAGATGACGAAGGGTTTCTTTTGAATTATTTTTTGGGAAAAAAGCAAGTCTTTCACCACTTAATACCTATTTATTATTTTATTTTATTTTTATGTTATTATTTTTATTTTATTGGAAAACCAACAGCAATATAATACAGTAGTTACATGAGTATGATAAATCATAGTGGCCATATAAAACTTCACTCCAACTATTGTATTTATATCACTTTACTTTTACCTAAGAGGGTTTGTGGAATGTTGCGGAAATGTAAAGACACTCAATCATGAGGTTTCTGGTTCGAATACGCATGGATGGCATGCTATGTACCAATGAGTTTTTCAACCGGGTGGTCTAAAACGGTGCAGGAAAATATCGTAAAGAATCACACACACACACACACTCACACACTGACGAAGAAATTCCGATGCGTATGTGAAGTCTACCAATCCGCATTGGGCATGCGTGGTAGACTAATGCCCATACACCCTCCTTGAGGGTAGGCCTGTGCCCTGCAGTGGGACGTATACAACGTGTTAAAATGGTTTAACGCAAAACTAGAAAGTAGTTTGTTTAGAATCGAGAGCAGAATCGAATTATCATGGTTTCAACATAGGATTTTTTTTTCAAAATATTAAATAATTTTTTTGTAAAATTTAAAATTTACTGAACCCGATGTCAACCCACCGCACGGGCTACTTACTACCAAAACAAGATTATTAAAATGTATCCATGAGTACGTAGCGCTTTCATTCATTGCTGAAATGATAACCAATAATTTTTGCCTCAAAACTTAAAATGCGAATAACTTTAAATTTTAATTATCAAAATAATGAAATTATTGTTTCAATCTAATTATGTTGTTATAAATCAGTTGGGGTGTAAGAGGTTTTGCGCTTATTGCCGACGATGATGACATTTTATCCATGATGGCGAATAAATGTTTCTGATTTCACATATATACATAAATTCACATTTCTTTCTTAGAGGAATAACTTCAGATAAAGGGAGATCCAATTTGAGGTCTAAATAAATGTCAGAATAGCAAAGTTCCAGACTACCCAGAAACGGATAGCAGTCGTGAGGATGTGTATCACTTAAACATTCCAACATCTCTTTATCTACTACAACTCCGGATTTTCTAGCCCAAACCCGACATTTTCATATAAATTTCTCTCCATCAAGTGTTATTAGCCATTTAAATGTAAATAAAGGATCGAATACTTTGTAGATTCACTTTGTATTATCGAGAAACGATTTTATGTTCGAGTGGCAGATGTGTGCGAGTCCTGTTTTGTCTAGACTTCTATATCAAGATCCAGATTGTGTTTGAAGAATTGAAAATAATGAAAAAGTCGAATTTTACTATAAAATGTTTGAATTACGTTTTTTAACCGACTTCAAAAAAGGAGGAAGTTTTTTGCAATTGCGGCTGCTGTCGCATTTGCTTCACAGTTTAATTTTACTTATTTGAAAAAAATATATACTGTGCTACGCGGCAGCGAGACGGATAAACTTTTACTAAAAGAGAATAAGTTTTCAACTGAATTAATGCTTATTTCTCATTGCCAATGAGAAAGATTGTAATCGATACTTATAAAAGAGTTCAGTGACATTGACTGACTGACTGACTGACAGACACACAACGCACAGCCTAACCGCTGAAGATACTAGAAGTAACATAAAATTTGGAATATACAACGTGCTAATGAATAAGCGCAAAACCACACGCCACACGCCATCTCATTTACGTGTATAACGAAATAAAACAATAATTTCTTTATTTTATTAATTTAAAGTTATTCGCATTTTAAGTTTTAACGAAAAAATTATTTGTTATTATTTCAGCAATGAATGAAAGCTCATCAAGCTCAAGCTCAGCTTAATGCTCATGACCGTATTTTAAGAATCTTATTTGGTAGTAAGAAGGGTGAGTAAGTATGCCAGTGCAGTGTTTTAAAATCGAGTTCAGTAAATTTTAAATTAAAAATTAACCTATGTTGAAATCTTGATCATTAGATTCTGCTCTCAATTTGAAACAAACTAATTTCTAGTTTTGCGTTTATTCGTTAACACATTGTATATTCTACAGAGGACGTAGGTCACGTAGGGGTTGCACTAAGAACTGATTTTTTCGACAATCAACCCCTAAAGGAGTAAATCCACCTTCCATGGTCATATAAGAGAGACTACGAGTTTGTTCGACACCTAGCGAGGATTTATAGTGGAGGCAAAATAAATTCGTAAGAATATTAGCTGACGAAGATTGTGAATTAATACTTAATCGTTTTGGAACTGCTTTAAGTAATGAAAGAATTGTAAGAAAAATAGTTAGAAAAATTAATATCTAAAATTAAAAATAAAATGTTGTACTGAAAAACCTCCGTCTTAAATTCTGGAACTTTGATTAGAGATAACCCATGATAACATAACAATGTTCGAGACATTTGTTTACATTTGTATGTTTATTGTTTAGTCTAACTACACAAAAAAAACTAAACAGAGTAGAGAGTAGTTATAACAGCAACAGCACAAAGGTAGTGTAAACATGATATCTGGAACAACAGGGTGGCGCCGGCGCCAGGATCACGCCGCCCTCTAATTGGGACTATTTGGGACGCGGGATTATGGAGTCCCAGTCCCGCGGGAAAGACGGTGCTCGAGAAACTAATTGACGGTTCGCCACGGTGAACGGTTTTTGTGAAATATTTTTTTTGGTCAATGTTTGCTATGCTGTGAGAATCTAACGTTCTTGAGAATTTTACCATCTGATAACTGTTAAATTTTTTGTCTTTTGAATGCTATCGTGGACACATCCCTGGTAACTTTACGATATCTTAGATATAATAAAAAAGGGAAGATTCAGTTATGTTTATCCATTGCTAAAATTATAATTATGTTTAGAACTAAATCACAATAAAAGAAATAGTACGGTCTGAATCTGGTAGTTTGTGGTAGTTAAAGATTTTTACAGTATGCATATGCTCACGACTATATTCCCCGAGGGGGTATTCAGAGATATTCTGAAACTTTAGAACATCCACGATTCACTCGTAGTACCGAAACTCTGTCCAGTGTGACGGGGAGTGAGCCCGTCGCCACTTGTAATGGACAGTAGTTACAAATACATGCCTCGAAATTGAAGCATGCGGGTTTCCTCACGATGTTTTCCTTCACCGAAAAGCCAGTGGTGTTACAAATCGCACATAAATTCCGAAAAACTCATTGGTACGAGTCGGCCTGGACGGGGATCGAACCATCGCCTCCTGCACGGCAGGCAAGGTTACTCGCCACTGGACCACCACGGCTATATTGTTACAGTAACAACCCTGAAATTGGCCCAGAATAGGAATGTATTCGCTTTCCCATTTCAGGGTTGTTTGCATACCTTCGTTTGGTTTAATTTAAGGCGCAAACTGTATTCAAGATAATGCTACAATGAAGAACAGATTTATTTTAATCTGATAACGTCTTTCAGGGTCTTTCATGGTTCAGATAGCTCTTTCGTATTCAGATTTAGATGGTGTTTCTTCACAATACATGAATCAAACGGTACCTATGCTAGTACCTATGTGACGTTAGTCACTTGACGGTGAAGAATAATTCACAGTCAATATAAATTTATTGCGAGATAGTCTGTGGAAGAATAACTCTAAACAAAAGCAACATAATTTTTGGCACCCTTTGAAAAATTACATTTTGTATGAGTTTTGGCGGCAAGGTTTAGTTTTTAAGGAACAAATTTCGAACACTGTGTACTTTTTTTGGGGTCACTTTTTGAGCTTGATTTACATTTCTATAGCTGTAGGGTGAAAAAACAGGCAAGTAGGCATTTTTATTTTTTGATCTTCAGGTTCTAATGATAACCAGTTTAATAACAACACATTTGATGGGTTCTTATCGTAGCCAATATCATTATCATCCGTATTTATTCATTTGTCCATATTTCCGTACACTGAAAAAAAAAATTTGTTTACTTCAACCAACATCATGACTCCATATGAGCCTGTCAACATCATGACTTTTCCGACTAAGAGAACTTTGTTAAACGAATTCGGCTTGTTGTTACAACTAACCATCTTTTGTTTTTAGTAAACAATCATAACGTCATTTCAATTATTTTGGTGCTAATTAAGAGTCTTAGTAGGCTCGCATTTTTTTCAGTGTATACAGCAAGTGTGTAATAGATAATAAGTATTGCTTTGCTACTGCTTGAGTAGTTTATTACGATTTCTGTTTTCAAAGAAATTGTCTAATTTTCATGTTAAATTAACACAATGTACCTATTATGTTATGTTTGTTCATTATCAGAATATGTGGTTTATTTTACTCGTAAATAATAAACAAAGATAAATAAAAATTCTCTGATATTTTACCAGAAAATAGTATTATTTTACTAATTAGAGCGTGTAAGATCTAATTTATACATACATTTATACATACATAATTTATACATACATCTTTTATACATCTCTTTACTGGGACATCGCCGTATGGGTTCGGCTTAGAAAATACCACCTCATTTCTTCCCATCTCGTGTTTGTATTGTAATAAGAATCGACTAAGGTGTTAATACAAGCCCTGCTAAAGTGTTTTTAGAACCAAAGACTAACCTATCAACACTTCTTCTTCTTGTAGTGCCATCTCCTATCGGAGGTTGGCTGTCATTAGGGGTATTCGGACCCTGGAGACTGCAGCCCTAAATAGTGAGGTCGAGTTCATGTCGAACCATTCACAAAGGTTCATAAGCAAGGAAGTCCTTCTTCTACCAGGCATTCGTCTTCTTAAAAATTTTCCCTTGTATAATAAACTGGAGAAGTTGGTATTTTTCACTTCTCATAATGTGACCGAGGTAGTGACGTTTCCGAGTTTTACACCTGAAACTCCTTAAATATGCGATTTGTACATTGCACACTAAAAAGGTGGTAGTCAGTCTAGTCAGGTCTATCTACCACATATTGCCACCACTGCGAATCGTGTAAACCAGAATCAACAGCGGCGACCACTCACAATCACAACACTAGACCACAACGTGGACACTTAGCTGTCGTTTCATACAAATGCACACATGCATGAGTGTCGCTTCTTTTCGGGTTAAAGTATATTTTCTTTGCTTTGGGTATGGAACCCTAAAAAAACCGGTCAAGTGCGAGTCGGGCTACTTGCGCACCGAGGGTTCCTTACCACACCACCACAGAACACAACATTATTAACTTGGAAAAAAAACTTTTTATGTCCGGGACCTTGAGCGCGAGACCGACTCACACTTGGCCGGTTTTTAGTATTTTTTGTTATTCTGTGGAGTTGGCTCTATAATCACACTAAGTTTGACGCTTGTATGTATTACCGTTTTTAAGATAGAGAGCGTAAAGAAAAAACGTTGATAAAAACTAGTTTCTTGTTGAGAATTAATATTTAACTTTTTGACATTTTTATTAGGTATTTGTTAACCAATCCGCTTTACGGTTCAAAAGTTACAGTCCTAAATAGGTAGGACAGACGGACGGACGGACGGACGGACAGACGGACAGACCTACAGACGGACAGACGGACAGACGGACAGACGGACAGACGGACAGACGGACAGACGGACAGACGGACAGACGGACAGACGGACAGACGGACAGACGGACAGACGGACAGACGGACAGACGGACAGACGGACAGACGGACAGACGGACAGACGGACAGACGGACAGACGGACAGACGGACAGACGGACAGACGGACAGACGGACAGACGGACAGACGGACAGACGGACAGACGGACAGACGGACAGACGGACAGACGGACAGACGGACAGACGGACAGACGGACAGACGGACAGACGGACAGACGGACAGACGGACAGACGGACAGACGGACAGACGGACAGACGGACAGACGGACAGACGGACAGACGGACAGACGGACAGACGGACAGACGGACAGACGGACAGACGGACAGACGGACAGACGGACAGACGGACAGACGGACAGACGGACAGACGGACAGACGGACAGACGGACAGGCTTAGTAATAGGGTCCCGTTTTCACCCTTTGGGTACGGAACCCTAACAAGGACCGTATTTATCCGGGCGGCGTGTAAAGCGCGCCGCACACTCGGCAAGTAAACACGAAGCAACATGTGCGCCCCTTACGACGTTAATCACCGCCCGATGGGGGCCTATAAACACACCGCCTTTAGGGGAGGCAATAAACGAAAGAATATAGGTTATCTGCCTTATGTTTATGAATGGGAGGGTATTGATTTGTTTTGTTAATATAGCAGCTTTCGCATGTAACTCTCCTTTGGCATTTTGGCATGATCCCTTTCGGGGTATGCGGAAATGTTAGGTTTGAAGAATATTTATTTTCTCAAAAGAAATTATACATTTATCTAATATGATATCACATACCTAATTAGTTATTACACTGACATAATTATTTCCAATTTGTTACGCGGCGCTAGCAAGGAAACGTTATTAAGAGAATTCTACTCGGAGCGCGCTCCATACAAACGTAGTATGGTGATATTTTCAATACTATCTAATTAAAGTCAATGAAATTTTTCAAAAACAATCAAGTAACTAATCTCTATGTCGGTATGAAGTCAGATTTTCATTAAAATATACAGTTTCAATGCTAGAATTAATTTAAGATTTGTATGGAAATATTTGTGGCACTGTAACTTTAAAACTATAAATTTTATCGAAAATCTGACTTCATACCGACATAGAAATTAGTTACTAGATTGTTTTTGAAAAATTTCATTGACTTTAATTGGATAGTATTGAAAATATCACCATACTACGTTTGTATGGAGCGCGCCAACGGTAGAATAGCCTTAAGGCTGCCTGTCCATTGACGCGAGCTGGCTGTGCGAGCTGTGTAGCTGTGTAAATATTAACCAATCAGGAGCTCGGCCGATCTCGGTCGGATCTCTGATTGGTTAATATTTACACAGCTACACAGCTCCCACAGCCAGCTCGCGTCAATGGACAGGCAGCCTAAGGTAGGTATTATAATATAATTATACCGTTGAAAATTTATATTTAAAAACAAATAAGGCCCTTTTAGATAATCTGATGTGATGTACCTACTGAACTAATGATTCTTCGTATGTAGCTTTAAGGTGGTAAAAGCTTAAAAACAATAGTAGGCTAAAAGCACAACAATGTGGTTGAGCTCCTATATTTAGGTATATACAATACTTTTATCCAACGTGTTAATTAATTGCCGCAAAACTAGAAAGTTGTTTGTTTAGAATCGAGAGCAGAATCGAATTATCATTGATTCAACATAGGATTTTTTTTTCAAAATACTTAATAATTTGTTTGTAAAACTTAAAATTTTCTGAACCCGATGCCAACCCACCGCACGGGCACACTCACCCTACTTACTACCAAAACAAGATTATTAAAATGTATCCATGAGTACGTTAGCGCTTTCATACATTGCTGAAGTGATAACAAATTATTTTTGCCCTAAAACTTAAAATGCGAATAACTTTAAATTGTAACTACAAATTCATGAAATTATTGCTTAAATCTAATTATTTTGTTATAAATTACTTAGGGTGTATGAGGTTTTGCGTTAATTCATTAACACGTTGTATTTCATCATAATCTTTTATACATATATTTAGATGGATTATAGGTCTATTTTTAAACGCATTTCCAGTAAGGCTCAACTTTAGTAAACTGAAAGTATTCGAATGGAATAAAGTGTGAAGGGGTGACAGGTGGCTAAGCTTTCCTTTTATCGCCTCGTGTTCGTGTGGCACCCACGCCATGGGAAGAATAAAGTCTGGGCCACACAGACTGCGGCTGCAGGCCGGCTGCGGAACGTCGTCTGCGGGCCGGCAGTAGTTGTAAACTGTGGAATTATAATATGCGAGGCGTCCGTCACGCTGCGGCTACCGTTCCGCAGCTGTTCCGCAGCCACACCGGACTGCATCTTGTGTGACACCTCGCATACAGGTGTTGGGGCATTACTTTAAGGGGTGATTGTACCCATGATACTAAACAACTTTCCCAAAAAAACCAATAGGAGATTCACAAAAAAATATTTCGACTGTTAATACAAAAAATCGATCAGCTGATTGCATTTAATATGGGAAGTCCAAGGTTTTGTTTACGAATTTCCTAAAGGTTTCTTAGGGAAAGTTGTTCAGTTTCATGAGTACAATCACCCCTTAAAGTAATGCAACTCTTTACCCTAACACCCTGTATAATTTCCACAGTTTACAACTACTGCCGGCCCGCAGACGTTCCGCAGCCAGCCTGCAGCCGCACTCTGTGTGGCCCAGCCTTTAGGGTTGTCCATTCTATTCATATACTACAAGAAACATTTCATTGAAAACAAATCCACTGTTTTGATTATCATTGACAGCCTATTATAATAAGTCCCACTGCAGGGCACAAGTTAGAATAAAGAAGGGACAGGGTCACAGGGAGTGAGTACTCGTGTACTCCACCAATCAGGCATCCATACTGATTGGTGAAGGTGAAACTCATCTGTGAACTTGCGGTCAAAGTATTTTTACTGCAGGCCGTGGTTGCCTTTAATTGAGGTGGCACGCGCCTTTTGTCTGTCTATGTATTTTTGATTAATATAGGCCTCGATTCGGAGTGTACCACGACTAAACTAAACTAAATGTATTCCTGTCACTTTCTAAAATAAGATTAAGAAAAGAGACAGAAAACCAACAGCTGACTTTAGTGCTGTCAAAGTGACGTTAAATGCGCAAAATAAGATGCCATCATAATGTACGCCATCTTATTTAAGTCGTTTTTGGGCGTTTAACGTCACTTTGACAGCACTAAAGTCAGCTGTTGGTTTTCTGTCTCTTTTCTTAATCTTATTTTACAAAGTGACAGGAATAAATTTAGTTTAGTTTAGTCATGATACACTCCGAATCGAGGCCATTGTGTTCACCTTGTCGGCGTCCCAAAGAAATAAAATAAAATAAAAAATAAATAAATAAACCGAAACATAGGTCACATCGCCATAATATTATACCACCCTATACGAGACTTGCTTAACGTGCCTTCCGAAGGCACAAACAAACGTACTCTTTAATGTTTCTTCGATGGATTTAGAACAGTCCCGTTACAATTTTATTACATTTATATGATAGCGATCCGACTCACAGCTATCTACTCAATGATGCCGTCATAAAACAGAAATGAAATAGTGAATACGTGTTTCTTTTACCGACTAGGCTTGCCTGTTCGGGATGATGAACATTCCTTTCTGGAAAACATGATATGAAGGGCCAACGTACAAGGTTCTTCTAAATTGATGAACAATATTTTAAGTGCATGATCAACCATCAAACTAAACGTAAAGGACCGGACGATATCCTGAAAAATAAAAATAGAAGGAATTAATAAAAGTAATATTTTATATGTGGAAAAATAGTTTAGGAAATCTAGATGTCGTGTCATAAATAACATTTGCAATTTATAATATAATTGCGAAGATATAAAAAAAATTGAAAATTTTGTATGAAAAATTTCAAAGCTATTATCTTCGTAATTATATTATAAATTGCAAACGTTATTTGTGACGCGACATCTAGATTTTCTAAACTATTTTTCCACATATACAAAGTTACTTATATTAATACCGTCTACGCGTATTGTACGTCGAACTTTTGTATAAAATTGACCCCTCTGAACCACCTTAATATGGAACAGCAGATTTTTTTAATTGTGAATTTCGACTTAATAACCTGTTTAGGTGACTGGGTCACCGTAAAAAATGTATCGAAGAAAATTTTCACCGCTCCATTTTCTGAAAAAAATATATTTTACATTTGGTATTATGACTTCTTTAGTTCACTACTGTATTTATTAATAACTAAATATGTTTGAACTACAAAATTAAATAAAATCGGTCAAGTGCGAGTCGGGCTACTCGCGCACCGAGGGTTCCGTACCACACCATTACAGAACACGACATTATTAACTTAGAGAAAAAACACTTTTTTTGTCCGGGACCTTTAGCGCAAGACCGACTCACACTTGACCAATTTTTAGTATTTGTTGTTATTCTGTAGAGTTTACTCTATAATCACACTAAGTTTGACGCTTGTATGTATTACCGTTTTTACGATAGAGCGTGAAGAAAAAACGTTTATAAAAACTAGTTTCTTGTTGAGAACCCCCCTTAATTTTTAACTTTTTGACATTTTTATAATTTTTTAACAAATCCGCCGTAATAACGCACAATCTGAGAACATTTCAACTATCTAGCTGTTACGGTTCAAAAGTTGCAGCCCTAAATAGGTAGGACAGACGGACAGACGGACAGACGGACGGACGGACGGACGGACAACGTAGGCTTAGTAATAGGGTCCCGTTTTCACCCTTTGGGTACGGAACCCTAAAAAGAATCAGAAAAGGGAATGGTGACAATTTCCTTTCGACAATAGTTTTTGAACTGCACTGGACCCAGTCACTGCGTCTCAACCTAAACAGTTCATCAACCTATCAGAGCAATCGCGTTAAATAAATCGCAACTGAACCATGATTGAACCACAAGTTTTAAAACATTCTGTATTGCGCTATCCATTTGACAGCCGTTAGAAATGTTTTGATAGATCGCTCTAAGGATCGCTCAGACGTTAAAGGCGCACATAGTAAATAAGTCAAGTTTATATAAATTAGCGCGATACGGAATATTAAACACAGTTGAGTAGTAATTGGATTGCAATGTGATTAGAACTGAAATTGGATTAGGATTGAACTTGGATGTTGTAAATTAGCGCCGGCGGCTTCCTGATCGTCCTCTTGTCCATTGTGCACGATTTCCATATCTTGTTTTTGCCTTGTATGCAAAGAGCAGACTATCATTACACCACGTCGATATGAATGACATACAACTAAGACAATGAGCTATTGTTAATAAGATAATAACGCAATTATTAATTACCAATCGTTTATCAGTTCAGCTACACCAATAAAAACAGCAACGACACAGCAGCGCCAAAAGTTGCTGAACAGAAACTAAAGTGTCGTTCTATCCTTAACTCTTATTGTCAAATTAGTACATAAGACACCTTGATTATATACCTACTGTAATGTTTGTTACCTTTGTTTTCGAACAAAAAACTTTATTCTTATAAAAAAATAGTTCCACAAATAATAAAATAACTTGACAATTTTGTTTTTTTTTACACATGCACACGTAATTTTTTTTTAAAGAAATAAAAAGAGCGTAATTAAAATACGGTAACGTCTCAAGTCACTTAATATTATAATCATTCAAGATCGGGAAATAGTGTAACGAAAGGAAATCATAGAGACATTACAAATGTACAATAATCGAAAACTTTATTATCTTCTCTACCGGTTCTTAGAATTTAATAATTTGTATTAATTTTGGAATGGAAAAATTAGTTTATTTGAAATGTACAATCAAAAAGATATAATAGTCGACAAATTAGAAATAATAGATGACTTAGAACCTTGGCACAATCGTTTGTATTTACATCATTAAGGCTGCACCGAGCCTATTGTGCTGCCCTCAATCGTATTTTTTTAATTTCTAACCAATTAAGACAACATTTCCAAAAAATATGAATGTCACGTTGTAGTCATTGCTGATTTTTAAGGTTCCGTACCCAAAGCGTGAAAACGGGACCCTATTACTAAGCCTACGTTGTCCGTCCGTCCGTCCGTCCGTCCGTCTGTACGTCTGTCCGTCTGTCCGTCCGTCCGTCTGTCCTACCTATTTAGGGCTGTAACTTTTGATTTTAAACCGTAATAGCTAGATAGTTGAAATTTTCTGAGATTATGCGTTATTACGGCGAATTTGTTAACAAATAATAAAAATTCCAAAAAGTTAAAAATTAAAGGGGGTTCCTAACAAGAAATTCGTTTTTATCAAAGTTTTATCTTCACGCTCTATCGTAAAAACGGTAATATCACAAACTTAGTGTGATTATAGAGAAAACTCTACAAAATAACAAAAAATACTAAAAACCGGCCAAGTGTGAGTCGGTCTTGCGCTAAAGGTCCCGGACAAAAAAAAATTTTTTCTAAGCTAAATGTTGTGTTCTGTGGTGGTGTGGTACGGATACGGAACCCTCGGTGCGCGAGTAGCCCGACTCGCACTTGACCGGTTTTATTAATTTATTGGGTCACTGCAGATTTGTTTTTAGAATGTTGTAGTTATTATCTTTAAAACCCCCAAAAGTGACCACTTTTAGCCAATCAAGGCTACAATGTGACATTTTTGTTTTTTGGAAATGTTGTTTAATGGTTTAGAAATAAAAAAAATACGATTGAGGGCAGCACAATAGACTCGGTATCCTCTTAAGCTTCTTTAAAACATAGTTTGCTGTGACAAAGTTCTACGGTGTGGCCTCTGTACCCACTTTAGAAAATGTCTGCTGTATGTATATTATGAAGTGGCGTTATTATGAAGTGGTGGTATTATGAAGTGGTGGTATTATGAAGTAGTGGTATTATGTAGTGGTGGTATTATGAAGTGGTGGTATTATGTAGTGGTGGTGGTGGCGGTGCAATGCTTTTGAAAATGTTATAACTAAGCTATTTTGAAGCTGACTGTACAATCACGCTAACGACCGTCTGAGGGTAAACACTAGAGCACTGACGCAACTTGTATCGAGTGTATGCAAATGTAATTACGTGTGATATGTCTGTTGTATTGTTTGTCATGTCTAGACGTGTGGAGGGACGCCCTCGTTATATGAGCCGTGAATATAATAAAATATATTTCTATAATAGGTTTATACAATGTTTAAAAACTCATGTAAGCGGTTTTACAAAATAGATAATTGCGGCCGTAGCATGATGCATGCGATGAGGCTACATTCACTAGGTAAAATATAAAATCTCAAAAAGATAATAATTAAGGGGGTCCACATACAAGAAACTAGTTTTTATTAACGTTTTTTCTTCTCGCTCTATCGCAAGAACGGTAATACATACAAGCTTCAAACTTGGGGCGATTATAGAACAAACTCTACTGTATAACAACAAATAATAAAACCTGCCAAGTGTGAGTCGATCTCTCTCGGTGAGAGATCCCAGAGAAAATAAAACTTTTTTCTAAGTTAATATGTCGTGTGGTACGGGATCCTCGGTGCGCGAGTAGCCCGACTCGTACTTGACCGGTTTTTTTTATAAATTAAACAGTTTTAAAACCTTTACCAACAAAGTAATTTAGACTTCAGTTGTGTACAACGCAAGAACATCTTGCGCGTGATCGGGTTTTTGAACTGTTCCCCCTCTCATAATTAGGAATAATTTGGTTATTATATTTTCTTTTCTTTTTTGTTTGTTTTTATTTAAGTATTTATTTTTTTATTTTTTTGGTTTTATTTTTTTTATTTATTTGTTATGACGATGCTTGTTGGAGAATGCTCCCGTATTTGTGGGCCGAACGACGTTACTTCTAGCAGAAAATTTATATTTTTAGTGTGGCATTTATTTAAATAATTATGTATTACTTTCATATATGGTTACCCAATAGGTATTATATTAAACAAGCGTTTATATTCTGTTACATTAATCCTCCACTAAACAAACGTAATTCAAATTAGAGTGTGGCATAGCCATCTGTAGCGAATAATCGAGTAGTAATTCAAGCAATTAATGACACATTTGCTGGTTGGATTCTGTGCTCTTTGATGTCCCCCATTATAAGCATATTATACGGGCTGCTAATAACGAGAGTGCCGGCTGTTTTACAACATTAGATGTAACCAAACACCCCTTTCAAAATAATGTTTGATCGCAGGAAGAGGGAAAGTTGCGTCTACAAAGGTGCGTCAAAACAATCTAGTAATATTTAATGGGGAGGTTTTAAACTGAACAACTATCACTATGGAGCCAACATCAAGAAATAAAAAAAAATCTGCATGGTCTAAATCTAAGTCAAAAATAATTTTATTCCATATATAGAAGCTTGAAGGCCTTGAAGACCACTTATGATACGTCAAATATTTTTTTGATTGCTGCTTTCCGATAAATTTGAGTCGAGTAGGTAGCTATTAAGCTGTAGTTTTGTATGAAACGGCTGTTTTTTTCTCTGTTTGCTCCATAGTGAAAGTATAATAATTAGAACTGACCGCTCCATAGTGAAAGTATAATGAATAAAATTGGTTGAAACCTTCAGTCTTTTATTAATAAACTAGATACAAAATCTACTCTCAAAAAAACACACTCAAATGAATATTGTGATTGGTTTTAGGTTCTTTTGAACCGGAGGCAGTGTAAGTACTTGGTATCGCGTTATCTTGCTGACAGTAAACACGTCAAGAAGGAGAACAATTTGCGAAGATTTTACAGGAAATTGTCCATCTGCCATCTAGTTCTTTATTTGTGATCGAACGCTGAAGCTAAGAATACTATTACGGTCTTGATTACTCTTTAGAAATGTTTGATGGAGCCAAAAATGTAGCTATTCTATTCTTAGTGTAGTGTACAGCAATAAAGAGTAGTTAATGCGGAAAGCGCCGGTAGCGCCATCTATCGGCTGGTGCGGTCTGTGGTCAATATCTATCGTTCATTCGCTCGGTATTCGTGCACCGACCGCCGTGCTGTGCGGACGTGCGCTAGTCACATTACTAGTGAAGACTATATCTGTGTTTCATTATATACATCAACCTCAACCAACCCTTAGTAGAAATGTGTATTCTACATTGGCGACGAGGATGGGATTCGAAATTCACGTGAGTAAAGTGTTTATCAGTTTGTTGAGGGTTGAAAATTAAAAAATACAAACGGTGCCAACGAAATAAAATCCACCAGTTAAGGACACCCAGTTAAGGAAGCTAAGCGAGTTATTTAAACACAATCGAAGACGGTTTCTACTGGCGTTGCTTTTTTTGTTGCCTAAAAAGTTACACAGAGTTAAAATATATTTCAAAAGAAAAGTAAAAATAGTTTTGTCCCGATTTTAAATCGTTTATTTGGAATTATCTTAATTATCTGGTTTCTGCTAGCATTGCTTTGTTTTTGCCTTTGCCTAGTGATAAAAATATATTTCAAAAGAAAAGAAAAAATTGTTTTTTGTCCCGATTTTAAATCGTTTATTTGGAATTATCTACATACTGTATTTCTTTTCCCACATGTCGACCATCGAATGCTGGAGGAAAGAGGAGAGACCAGACAGGAGGAAGGTGTGGGACAACACGGGACGGCGCGGCGCCTAGGATGAACAAATGTACGCCAGCGCCAGCTGTGGACATCAATCTTTAAGGTCACGTAATCATTCCTTATTACTTTAAACGATTGAAAGAATTTATTCAAGTCCGTAGCTCCAGGCTCACTGCCCGTCACACGTGACTGGACGGAGTTCCGGTGCTGGTGGGGCAAGGGTGTTCTGGGGTTTCTGAGTCTCCGACTGCTCCTCGGGGAGTGTACTCGTGAGCATATACTAATGCATGCTTGTAGTCCGTCATTATGCCCTAATGGGTATCCAAAATACGCGCATTAACCTCTCGTATGCCGGAAAAGCCAGACACAATAGAAATAAATGGTTTTCATCATGCTGATGCGCGTTCCTGCATACCAAAGGTTAAGAATAGTGTCTTGATTCGAGACAAACAGGATTAGGTAACCAAGATATGCCAAGTGAGTTTATTCCAATGGTTTTTCATACTTATATTGACACATTGTCATTTTTAAGTAATTGTCTTACTTCGTAGTTGTGATGGTCTCTAATAAAAGTTACTTATTACCATTATGCGTACCGAACATTCTACGTATAGAACATTCGGCGTAACCGATGTTCGGCGTAACGAACATTCGACGCCACGAACATTCGGCAAACGAACTTTCGGCGTAACGAACATTCGGTGTAACGAACATTCGGCGTAACGAACATTCGGCGTCACGAACATTTGACGTAACGGACGTTCTGAGTAACGTACATTCGACTTAACGAACATTCGGCGTAACGAACATTTGGCGTAACGAACATTCTGATGTCACAAAAATTTAAGTTGTAATCCAAAGTTTTACGTTTTGAACGTATTACTTATTGGACATTCTCAGTGTAGGTATGCGAGAACAATAATAATATACAACACTTTCGGAGCTTATTTGGTGGTACTAGTTCATGAAAATATTTCAATTCAAACATCAATAGTACCAACATAATTTCCGATCATCATCATCATCCGATTTGTTACCGGAACTTGTTTGACGTATTCTATACTTTATAGAACTTCAATTCAGTAACCTTACGTTGATCTTATCTTTGCAACATTGTTGTTAATGTCATAATTATGGATATAATTACTCCAGGTGAAAGTAATTAGTTTCTTTGGCTATTTGAGCAAGGAATTTTATATTTTAAGGATCAATGTAAATTCAATGCAATAAAAAAAATGTAATGTAATGTGTGTATGTATGTGTGTGTGTGTGTGTGTGTATTCAATGTAATTCAATGTAAACTCTGACACCAGGGCTCTGCCCACACGATAAGAAGAAGAATGTAAATTCAGACAATTATTTACAAAAAGTATTAGAAAATGATTAAGTGATTTCTTATTAAATTTAGTATTTCTGGAAATACCTACTCACATTTTAACAAGAAACACTTCATCTCAGTTGAGAGAAGATTAATAACTATATCATATTCAAGCATCATAACATTCATGACCAAACCGATAATACTGGTTAACAATTTTGTTCGCAGATTGTATGTTCCTAGATGTCACAGAAAAACCAGCCTTCAACAGGACGACTGCTAAGGCGCCGATTGAACCATACCTCCTTGCTTTAGTGCTTAATAAAGAGAAAATGTCTCCAATTAATAGCTAAGAGGTTTGAAATGGTCAGGGTGATTACTCTCATATTGTCAGCTTGTAGCTGGTTAATGGTTAGTGCTTTGCCATGTACAACAAACAGTTACAAACAGTACAGTTGGTCATTCAATTGACATTGGCAGCTTTTAGCTGGTCATTCAATTGACATTAGAAACTTGTAGCAGGTCATTCAATTGACATTAGCATCTTTCAGCTGGTCATTCTATTGACATAGGCAGCTTTTAGCTGATCATTCAATTGACATTAGAAACTTTTAGCTGGTAATTCAATTGACATTAGCATCTTTCAGCTGGCCATTTAATTGACATTAGCAACTTGTAGCTGGTTATTCAGTCATTCAATTGACATAGGCCGCTTTTAGCTGGTTATTCAATTGACATTAGAAACTTGTAGCTGGTCATTCAATTGACATTAGCATCTTTCAGCTGGTCATTTAATTGACATTAGCATCTTTCAGCTGGTCATTTAATTGACATTAGCAACTTGTAGCTGGTCATTCAATTGACATTAGCAACCTTCAGCTGTTCATTTAATTGACATTAGCAACTTGTAGCTGGTCATTCAATTGAAAAAAAAAAACTGTTATTTCATTATCAGCACCTTGTAGTTGGTCATTCAAATGACAAGTCAAATAAATTATTATAAGCAGCTCGTAGTTGGTCATTCAGATGACAAGTCAAATAAGTAATTATTAGCAGCTTGTAGTTGGTCATTCCATTGACATTAATATAAGGAATTAATGACTTATTGCTCTTTCTTCTTTGCATAGATAAAATCTGTATCTTACCTAATCACTGCAGGCACTGCACTGTTAATTTATTCATTTGTATGTGTTAAAGTATACTACACTGTACTTGAACCAAATCGGTTAGTTATAAATTCATAATATTTTAAATAAAGAATATAATTTCAGTGCAAGCAAGTCAAAAAACAAAATGATTTGCAGTTCTGTAATAATATTACGCCACGCAATTAAGTTGAAACAACAGTTGCACTTAATTCATGTACATTGTAATTAAAAATAGCATTATTTTTTTAAAGCCTACCAAATGATATAACTGTATGTTTCGTAAAAGGAAAACATTATTAGTGTTTAAATAATAAGTAAGTAACTAATGTTTCAGATACATACCTAAGTATACCTTACATTAGACAATATTTTCATGAGTTTCATGACGTTACATGTAACTAACAACTAATTGCTAAATTGGTTATAGTTTATTTTATTGTTATTGTTATAGAAATGTATAAGGGAAATTAATTATAATAACTTATTCACGGTTGAACGGCAGGAAATACTATGCCAATTTATAAAATTTATTTGGAATACTGCTTTAGTGACTGAATACTTATGTATAGCAGACAAAATAACTCATAGGGTAGACCACCATCAGACCCTTTGCTAAAACAATATTCGTGAGTACCAAGATAGCGGAATCAAATCTCAAGTTTCTAGTCTAGCATACTGTTGTAGTAGGCTAGACTTCTTTTTATTTTTGGTTTGGACGGAATGACTTACCAAATGGTGAGAGAATGACAAGCTTTTCAACCACAAAAATTTATTCCAATATTAGGAACAATCGAAGCATAGCATACCTAATGGGGTAGAACTTTTTACAGACAAAAGGGGAAATAGATGAATAAGACAGGGCGTTGGCTGAAATTGTGCTCGTGGCATAGAGCCCTAAATGAGAGCGACAGTAATGTGTGGACTCTGATTTTTTACTTGCCCGTAACATTAAATTGTGACTGCGTATTAAATTGCGAATCTTTTGAGTAATTGCAACACCGTCAAAGATCAGCATTAAAGTGGGTCAAAGAACATTTAATTAAATTATTACGATTATTATTTTATTTAGGTATCAGCATTTTATCTGTATAGGTTGAGTAAAATAGTATCTATTTATTAAACGGGTCCATTAAATTGAAACTGCTGATTTCTCAAAACTAGTCTAGTCGACTAACTAAAGGTAACTACTGTACATAGCTGGTAACGAAAGCGACCTAGTGTACCTTACTTAATATTGTTGTCAGTCAGCGTTATATCAGCATTCATGAAACTGTAAAATTATATGGGTTATAGGACATGCAACTATGAAGTTGTTAGCGAAAGCTAAAATATCATGCAACAATAAAATGATATGGGTTACAGAGCCATGCAACTATCAACTTGTTAGCAAAAGCTAAAGGGTCATGCAAATAAAATAGCTGTGAGTGCTTAATTGCAATGGCTGGCACCCGCCAGAATATTTTGAGTGCATAAGTGTATGTGCTTATCACGGATTCACTCTTTTGTCCTTACCTCCTTAATTTGATAAAACGGAAATGGATACGATCTTGAAGCAGTGACTTTGACTAGTAGTTAGCCAAAATAAATAAATAAGAGATAATAAAGATCTATGGAACGTTATTTTTGTAGGTTTACTTACACCTATCAATAGAAAAATATTTTTACAGGGAAGGGATAGTATAGAACAGAAGTAACAATAACTGAAATGTGTTAATATAATGAGATTGTAATTTCCATAAACATTGTTTATCGTTGAATTTGGTGTTTGACAATTTCAGATCAATATTTGATAAATATCTATTTTCTGTAAACAAATTAGTCTCAATAACTTATTCGTAATTTGTTTAATGTAATAGCACTGATAACAGTCAACACTGTATTGTAAATAAGATTTAAGAGATTAGCTAAACTGTGGAGTTTCTTGCGCCGCTTCTTCTCCACGGGCTATACCTTCCGAAGCGGTGGTAGATTCGAGTAAACGTAAAAAATAAATTAAAACAAGAAAGGGATGTAGTGTACAGCAATAAAGAGTAGTTAATGCGGAAAGCGCCGGTAGCGCCATCTATCGGCTGGTGCGGTCTGTGGTCAATATCTATCGTTCATACGCTCGGTATTCGTGCACCGACCGCCGTGCTGTGCGGACGTGCGCTAGTCACATTACTAGTGAAGACTATATCTGTGTTTCATTATATACATCAACCTCAACCAACCCTTAGTAGAAATGTGTATTCTACACTTAGTTTCAAAAATTTTTTTTTTATTTAATTGTGCGAATGATTACTGCTACTAACGAAGAAATTCACTATATTTTATCGTATTTTATTCTAAGTATAGTGAGCAAAGCTATTCAATCTCGGAATAGCCATATTTTGTGGTACGTATTGCGTAAATGCCACCATGCCATCAATATATTACTATTATAATTTGACGGCCAGGTAGCTCAGTCGGTAGTGAAATGGTAGTGAACCTGCCTGCTGTGCCGAGGGTTTCAGGTTCGAATCCCGTAAGGGGCAAATATTTGTATTATGAATATTTGTTCCCGAGTCATGGATGTTTGTATCTATGTATGTATCGTTGTCTAGTCATCATAATACAAGTCCAGGCTAGATTTTGGTACTTTCAATGTGACTAGATAATTTGTGTGACACTGTCCAAGGTATTTATTTATTTATTTATTTTTAATGGTATATTATTATTATAACTTTATTACTTTTTATAAAAAAACAATTTCCATTTTCATTTTTCTATTTTCAATTTAAATTTTTACTTGTATATTATGTAATTGGGACTTCATCTGTGTGAGAACTGCGTCTTCCTCTTTGACTTTTATCTACGTTCACAGTTTATCAACCCGTCACTTCTTGCTTACTTGTTTGACTAAATTGTGTAATTACTTAGCTTTTGGTAACTTCTGGATTAGTATTTAGTCATTTCAGTTTAGTACTTAGCTACAATGTGTTTTAGGTAGCTGTGGTTAGGGCTCAAATCGGCTTAGCAATTACGTTGTAGTTTGATTAAGGCGATTTGAATAGCGACGTTTGATATAGGTTTCACGTAACGTTTATATTTACATATACATTATACTTACGCTCATTGCATCTACTGGGGAGAACAGAGCCTTAGGTATAAGAGCACTCAATTACGCTTTACGGCTGAATTGATTTTTGGCGCACCAATAGATGGGATACCTATTTTTAAGGAAGCCTTCCTAGGCTTCGGAAGGCGCGGCTAAATTGTATACAGGGTGTAACAAAACACCCTAGTAATACTTAAGGGGGTGCTTCAGACCATCAAACTGAACAACTTTCTCTATGGAGCCAAAATCGAGAAAAAAAAATCTGCTGTCCCATACAAAAGTGCAGTACCGACTCGACTAAAATGTATGGGACAGCTGTTTTTTTTTTCTCGATGTTGGCTCCATAGTGAAAGTTGCTCAGTTTGATGGTCTGAAGCACCCCCTTAAGTATAACTAGGGTGTATTGTTACACCCTGTATACATTGTGTTACAAAAGTAAAAATAAACATTTCAAACGTTTATGGGGGTTGTTGAGACCATCAAACTGAACAACTTTCACTATGGGACAACAACGAAACAAAAACAACATAGAAATCGCGAAAAATAAATCTCTTGTCCCATACATTTAACTCGAGTAGATCCGTAGTAGTATGGAACATCGCAAACGCATCGCATTTTGGCGATTACGGCAATTCTCCCCATTTTGGGAGAGGTCTAGCAGTGGACGTCTATCGGCTGATATGATGATGATGGAGCATCCGATTTTTTTTTCGCGATTTCGACATTGGTCCCATAGACAGTGAAAGTTATTCAGTTTGATTTTCTTAACTGTTAAACTGTTCTGTGTTTACTGTTTTTCGTTACTGTTTCCCTTAAATGTTTATTTGTATTTTTGTAACACCTTGTATTGCAAGCTTCGTCAAACTATAACAAACCTAAACAAAAAAAAAACATGTTGACTGAGCACTAGCACTTGAGTAAATAAATGGGATGCACAAAATGATTACGTCACGCAATTGCATGATCACGTATCACGTTCGCTCATGGATTATCCACTGACCGAGCCAGTTTTGTCCACGGGTGGTTTGTATGTAGGTGGATTCATCGGAAAGGTCATGCACACACCGCCACGCCTTATAGACGGAAAAATATTTCTGTGGTAACCCTATTATTTTGTAGACTTTACTAAAAATCTTGTTGTAGCAAGTAGATTTTGTTAAATCTACCAGAATTCGATTTACAACAACTTTTCCAGTAAATTCTAGAAAATAAAAGGGTCCATTACAGAATTTTTTTTTCCGTTTTCCTAATACAGGGTGTAACAAAACACCCTAGTAATACTTAAGGGGGTGCTTCAGACCATCAAACTGAACAACTTTCACTATGGAGCCAATGTCGAGAAAAAACAAAAAATCTGCCGTCCCATACATTTGAGTCGAGACGGTACTGCAGTTTTGTATGAAAGAGCTGATTTTTTTTTCGCGATTTCGTTGTTGGCTCCATGTTGAATGTTGTGCAGTTTGATGGTCTGAAGCACCCCCTTAAGTATTACTAGGGTGTTTTGTTACACCCTGTAGTAGCGCGATTGTATAGACCTTTGTCTCTGTGGGTTATTGTGATACTGGTATGGTGGTACTTGCCTGGGCAAGTCATCAATCAGCTGTCCCGTGCGACGGCTATTTCTCATCGAGTATTCTAACAAAGTAACAAGAAGTACTACTTAGTTAATCAAATGCCATAATTGCAGTACAGTCGCGTGATAATAGCACGTTTGCGGCAAGCCTGAGCTCTTTACACATTCCTGTGTTTTTGTTACATTTAATTTAGTCGTTGGCAACTCACAATGAGTTGCCGACGTGTAATAGTGCACTGTTATAACAAAAATACAAAGTTACAATTAAATTCTACAGATTGTAGAAGTCGAAGTTGCACAAGATAAATGTGCATTTCTATTTTAAACTGAAAACGGAGGGTAATGTGTGTTTCTTTGTTTTCATACAAACATGAACATCTGAATCGATTTACTTATAATAGTGTGTTGTTTGAGAGATACATGATAGCATCACGTAGCTTCCATCAAGCAAAAGCTGACTACTCATAATATGGAATCAATGGCTGTAATTATTAATAATTATTTATCAATGGCTATTAATATCATTTATTAATTATCGAAGCAAAATACTTAAGGGGCGTCCGTCCGGTTTTGAGTAACTTTGTAACCATTTTATACATTAACTAAGGCACTTTTTAAGCAGAAAACAAATCTGAACAATCTACAGGATATGAGAAGTGATGTGGTTTTTCTCGAAATCTATTTTAATTAATAAAACTGAAGAAAAACGACTCCAAAGTCACCTCTTTTTTTCCAGTTGTAACCGTTTTACTCTTACATTGTTGATCAGAAGAATATGAAAATTTACGATATTCTTCACAATACAATATAAAATGAGGTGGTTTTCTTATTTTTTGAAAATTCTTATAAAATCATACAGGTTTTCAAAGAAAACGGAAAATTCTGACCGGAGCCGCGCAATTGAAGCGGGATGG
The DNA here is from genome assembly GCA_922987775.1 of Agonopterix subpropinquella. Taxonomy (NCBI): domain Eukaryota; kingdom Metazoa; phylum Arthropoda; class Insecta; order Lepidoptera; family Depressariidae; genus Agonopterix; species Agonopterix subpropinquella. The sequence goes on along the minus strand of OV277700.1, from coordinate 25,370,058 downwards.
CTAATTGCAAAAGTTTGCTTGTAAGAAAGAGAGCCTTGCAGATGGGAGGAGTAGCCTTAACGACTTTAGTCTGTATTGTCGAAAGTATTTTGGAAAATTAATAGGTACCTACTATTATTTTGGGTATTGAAGACCTTGTCAGACTTGCACCTGTTCCACTGGTATCATCGCTGATCTATATTGTGATCGCCTCTTTTACAGTTTATTGATCCCTGCTTCTAGAAATCTGGGTAGTTTTTCGATAGGGGGGAGACACATTCAAAAACGGTGACCTACGTGGTGGGTCCGCGATCACTGGTCCCGGGATGCGCACGATTCCATAATTGGATAGACTTGCCTGCTAGAACCTGACCCTATACTCGGACTTTCGATTTTTGATATAACGTGACCGTTTCTGTCCGAACTTCATTGGAATTGAGTTGACATTGGAACCAACTGCCTCCGTGGTCTAATGGTTAAGAGCATTTGGCTCTCGATACGGAGGTCGTGGGTCGATTCCCACGGGGGACACCTAGTGATATGTCACTTTGTGCGTTTTTCCCCAGTTGATTAGGACATTGCAGGCTGAATCACCTAATTGTCCGAAATGAAAAATGATTCGGTGCTTCGGATGGCACGTTAAGCCGTTGGTCCCGGCGACTATCTCTGGTGGTAGTAGTCGTTACATAAAAACCACGTCAGAGGCCGAAAGGCGGTCTGAAAAAACTCTGACACCAGGGCTCTGCCCACACGATAAGAAGATTGGAACCAAAAAGTTGATAGTGAACTTGCTGGTTCCAATGCCAACTCTATTCCTCTGTTCGTATGGCATAGCAGCGCAACCAAATTATTGCAAAAGCATTTCATTTCAATATCCGTAAGTACCTATTCAACATTCAAGGATTTTAGCTTCTCAACCTATATTTATGAGGAATGCGTTTCTATATTTGTAATTTTAAGAATTACAGAACAATAGTACAACCTTTGCACAATGGAGCGGTAACTAGAGGAAACGAAGGAGCATTGTTATGGGTTTATTATTTCTCAACGGAAAGAAAATGAACTAAAAACACATTCGCTCACAATGCGAGGTTTTGTTGAAAGAAAGCTTGCTTCTGACGGGAAAACGTCTTGAGATTTAATTTATGTTATGATTAAACGTGCACTTTTGTTAATATTATAGGTAGGTACTTATAAAACACACGACCGTTTTCTATTCAATATGGTCAGTAAATTGATGGTTAAACAAACTTACCTGAGTGAAGTTTGACCATAATTATATGAGTCGTTACATCCGAAGGGATTTATACTTACAAATGTAGTACACTCTTCATAGTACTAGGTGCGATGCCTAGTACGATGAAGAGTGTACTACATTTGTAAGTACAAATCTCGAGGATGTAACGATGAAGTATAATCAAGCAACAACAAGTGTTTCAAAGATTTGCGTTTACAGTCTGTGATAGGTAGATGAACAATTTTGTGATGAGTGGGACTTGAACCCCCGACCTGCCTGTCCGAAACATCATCATCGTGGATAATGGCAGCGCTGGAGTGCAATTCTGTAAGCGTCACATCGCTGTCAAAAACATCGACGAGCTTATAAAATGTAACATCCTTCTTGCATCCTTCAGATCGTTGAAGTTTTTATATGAGTTTGAAACATGACAAATAACCATAGCGAATACTTGCCGATGTTTCAACGACGAATTCAATGTTATGACGATGTTTGGCTCAGAGAATTGCATTGCAGGACCGGTCGATTCTGTGGCGATCCTTGGGGTAAGCCCACTTATGTCCAGCTGTGGACTTTCGTCAGCTGAGATAATGATAAAAACATTACTATAGTAAATACAGTAACCAATATTATTAATGACTTGCCATCAGATATAGTAACACGAGTACCTACCCTAAGTACCTAACTCAGACATTAATAGTACCTACCTAAGTGTGATGAACTTGCTTCAACTTGGATCTTAGCTCAGATCCATTTATAGTTGCCCAACTAGAGATTAAACCGCTGTGAACTGCCAAAAGGGTAAACAACCTTATAACACTGCATAACTTTAACTTTTTGCAATAAAATAGTTTTTAAACTTTTAAACATAGATTTGATCCATATACTTCATACTTACTAATATTATAAATTATGCGAAAGTGTTTGTGAGTCTTTTACGTTTTCACGGTTTCATCGCTGAACTGAATTTGATGAAATGCATAGAGATAATGTAGCTTGAACCCTGAGCATAAGAATCAATCCCTAATATTATAAATGTGAATGTAAGTTTGTTTTGTTAGGCTTTTACGCGAAAACTACTTAACCGATCATCATGAAACTTTGTACACATATTCTTGGAGGTATTAGAAGTAACATAGGATACTTGGGGTTTCAAATTCCACGCGGACGAAGTCGCGGGCAAAAGCTAGTAAGTATATAAAGGTAAATTTCCGTATTTCTCCGTAATCTCTTCATATGTTACCTATGTACCAACCAGGGTTTGTGGTGTTTGGCTAAATTATTCAGAGTCGATGGGTGTTAGAGGTAACTTATCCTTCAGGCATCTCTTCAACACCTCTGATGTCCACACCGTGTAACTTCCAGTTATACTCGTAGTCACTGCATCCGACAACTATGATCTGTGCCCGGGGCATGATGCCTCGATAAACGATAGCTCTTCATCGCGCCGTCATGCCGCGGGCGCAGAGCCCTATTTAATAAACGCGACAAGTCACAATTGACAATGAAAATTCAGATATGCTGGCTACTAATGGCGTATTATAAAATAATTGACTATATTGAAGACACAAATTCGTGGTGCGATTCCAGTTTGACATCTACACTAATATTATAAAGAGGAAAGATTTGTACCTATTTTTGTATGTTTGTATGTTTGTAATGAATAGGCTCAAAAAGTACTGGGCCGATTAAAAAAATTCTTTCACCATTAGAAAGCTGCATTCACCCTGAGTAACATAGGCTATATTTATTGCTAGAAAAGACTAGACGTCCACCCGTGCGAAGCCGGGACGGGCCGCTAGTAATTTATATAGCAAAATTTGGACTTTTTAGATTGACGTTCGAAAAGAGGTACATTGTATCCTATTTTGGATAAATATATTTTGAGTTTGAGTTTAAGTTTGACGCTAAACTTGCAGTGCTTCATGTGTCCTAGCATTGTCATCAATGTACTCTGAATTGTCGTTGTTAATTGTCACTTGTCGCGTTTATTAAACAGGGCCCCGAAGTGCGATTTTTGAAAATCATACGAGTTAATTGGCAGTAGAAAGATGCATAATCTCCATAGTAATTTTGACATTTTCTACTGCCAAGTCGCTCGTATGATTTTCAAAAATCGCACTTCTGATCGTTTCGGTTTCGTCTCATCACATTCAGGAGGGTAGTAAGAGAGAGCGCTTGTGTTTAGCATTTTCAATAATTTCTCTACGCATAACCAGTCAAAAATATCTGAACGCCTAGAACATCACATGTATCTACGTAGTTCGAGTGAGCAGCTTAGGAAAAAAGACCTTACTCCTCCGTTTCAATATTAAATAACACGAGCTTTTACCCGCGACTTCGTCCGCATAAATTATATACCAGATTTTAAGTCAGATGTTACGCTACCAAACAAAAAAAGTTTCATCAAAATCGGTTCAGTAGTTTTTGCGTGATACTCGAACAAACAAACACCCAAACAAACAAACTAAATTCTTTTTTCAAATTTACAGTTTTATAATAGTCAAGATTTAAAAGAATTGATTGTACATTAGCTGTTCAGATTTTTATGACAAAATACTCGATCAGATATAATCGGTAATATTTACTGTAAAGAATTTATTGAAAATTACCACTGCTTATAAATATTTGTACACCTTGTATGCTATGATATATCTGATGGTGACTATAACCTTTAAAATTGTAATTTATTGAATGACTAAAATGTCTGGTCTTGACAATTTTACACTATGTAATGCAATATTGTATTTTAATTGTACTTTGTACATTTTGTTTTGTTTAAAAGATGTGTGTTGTAGAGTTTCTGGCCGCATCTTCTCTCAACGGAACACCTTCCGACGCGGTGGTAGAGTCAAAAAATGACGTCAAAAAGCTATCTATATGATAATATTATTTTGAATAAAAAAATTTGAATTTTTGAATTTTATTTTAAATCGCATAACATTTCACATTACAATAACGTACTCTACTCCCGTAATAGGTATAAGTGATGTCCCAGACGGTGTTATAACCAAGGAAAGTTTCCAAAGGCACTTAGAGAAGCTACTTGAATTAATTGAATCGTTATTAGTTGTAATTAAGCGTAATAACTTAACATCTGAGAGTTATGAGAGGTTGCTTTGGTCTATGGGTTCAATTTAGAAGTTTTCAAGTAACGTGCTGGGCGAAGGCTTAATTATAGAAAATAGTTTCAACTGGAAGCTACAGGTTAATAGTGTATGGTATGAAACAGATCGAGATCAATACTTGGAAAATTTTATCACCTTAAGAATACGTACTAAACAGGGTGTAACAATACACCCTAATAATACTTAAGGGGATGCTTCAGACCATCAAACTGAACAACTTTCACTATGGAGCCAACATCGAGAAAAAATAAAAAAAATCTGCTGTCTCACACATTTTAGTCGAGTCGGTACTGCACTTTTGTATGGGACAGGTGAATTTTTTCTCGATGTTGGCTCCATAGTGAAAGTTGTTCAGTTTGATGGTCTGAAGCACCCCCTTAAGTATTACTAAGGTGTTTTGTTACACCCTGTATTAGATAGCACACCCTGTGTTTGGCGATGTAAAAATTTTTAATTTTAGATGTTAAGATTCTGAAATAAAGAAATAAAAAAAAAGTCTAAAGCTGAAAACTGAAAATTTCGTATTTCGTTTGGATCGATGTAAGAGTTTTAGAAAAAGTGAATACAAAATTAGATAAGTTATTTTTATATGTACGCCATTGTGTGGTCAATATGGAAAACAAACGAGGTTTTGCCCGTGACTTCGTCCGTGTGGATTACCGATTACCCCAAATAGGGGTCGATTTAAAAAAAAATCCTTTCTTAGTGCATCCTTACATCACTACATAGTGTCGCTTCCCGCTGTCTGTCTGTCCCTGTGTATGCTTTGATTTTTAATACTACGCAACGGATTTTGATACGTTTTTTTAAATAGATAGAGTGATTCAATAGGAAGGTTTATATCAGCATTGCACCCGTGCGATGCTCTATAATATAATATTCCACATGTTTCTAGCTTCAGTGGTTTAGGCTAGGTCAGTCAGTCACGGAACGTATAGACACAGAGTTAAGTACTATATTGGCCTCGATTTGGACTGTTCCACGACTTAACTAAATTTATTCCTGTCACTTTCTAAAATAAGATTAAGAAAAGAGACAGAAAACCAACAGCTGACTTTAGTGCTGTCAAAGAAAGAAAGAAAGAAAGAAAGAAAAATTATTTATTTGGATCTCCGACATCCGAAAGTGACGTTAAATGCGCAAAATAAGATGCCATCATAATGTACGCCATCTTATTTAAGTCGTTTTTGGGCGTTTAACGTCACTTTGACAGCACTAAAGTCAGTTGTTGGTTTTCTGTCTCTTTTCTTAATCTTATTTTAGAAAGTGACAGGAATACATTAAGTTAAGTTAAGTCGTAGCACAGTCCGAATCGATACCATTGTATAGATAACAACAACAACAAATAACATGGCATGACAATCTTGTTGTAGAAAACAGATTTTAGTCACAGGAGGAAATCCGAAATCAATAGTGTTTGTGGGGAACTACTACAGATGGTCAGCACCCACAAGTTATAGCAAAGATGCCAACAGATGGCGATACCGTCGCTCGCGGAAATATGCTCCATATAAAGACAACGTTCATCGTAAATTGCCTTATTATTATACAGGGTGTAAATTTGAATGCGTTACATATCAAAGATGGCGCTTCTTTCACTATGGGAGCAACATTGAAATTGCGAGAAAACAATGCTGTTCCATAGAAGACGTCGACAGCGGGTAAGTACTCGACCCAAATGTATGAAACTGCTGGTTTTTTCGCGATTTTAAGGTTGGTTTCATATTGATTTTCACCCCGTTTAGTATGTAACGTAGTTAAATCTACACCCTGAATTTTACACATTATTATAGATTAAACTACTTCAAAAATTTTCTCACCGCGCACCATTTTGTTCCGTGGGTGTCGATAGTGGTGACTAAGGGATTTGTTTGTTGGTAACAGGTAGGATAACATGACCCTTAGAAAGCAACACAAAATAAAAAACAATTTAAACATAAAAAGAAAATGTGGGTTTTGTATGTAAGGTTGGCGCCTTATTTTTCGCCGTTGTTTATGGCGCGGCCAGCAACCAAACTTGAATATTTTATTTCAGAATAAAGTAACAAAGAAAACTTATTAACATGTATATCCCTAAACTCAGTCCGGACGGGGATATAAAGGCTTGAAGTTGAAAATATTACCATTACGTGCACTTTAAGCCTTTATATCTCAGTTCGGACTGAGTTCCGAGACATTTTTAATAACAAGTGTTGTTTTTAACTTTATTCTGAACTATAATATTCAAGTTTGAATGAAGGCCGCGCAAGAAAAAAGGTGCAATTTTTAGGCATAGGCTTTTATGGTCATTAATAATTTAATAACTATTAAACTAAACACGAGTACTTTGATTTCAAAGTGTCCATCACACAAACTAAAATGTTCTTTGAAAGACACGAAATGTTTTAATTAATTGATAAAGTTTCGAATTATGAGATATTTAAGTAGGAGAGATAACTTTTCGAGTGCTCAGCAAAAACTAATTTGATAAAGATAACTTTTTTATTAATTCATTTAAAAATCTATTAACTTTACGTACCTACTTATTTATTATTAATAATAATAGAATAAAATAGATTTTTTTTTCATCCGACTGAGATCACAATGTTGTTATAAATGTTAGTCAAGTCAAAGTTAACATAATTTATTCAAGATCAGGAGCTTGAAGCCCACTAAATAAACGTCAAATCTTTTTATTTTGAAGCTACCACCGCGTCGGAACGTGTTTTCGTTGTAGAAAAGATGCGGCCAGAAACTCTACAACGTAACACGACCACAGTATAAGAAAGATTATCTATTACTAGATATAGTACGGATACTCCCTTCCTCCCACCAACTTTTTACCTCACCCCCTCTATCGCCCTCTGGTTACCTCGCACTGGTTACTCGTTACTTAGGAAGAAGAAGGTTCAATTTCTTTGTTTTCGTATGTGCTGACGTCATCTTGTCAATAAAAATTTTTTATATGCAGTGTCCGGGCTGTGACACGACTTAGCTCTCTTACAGACGAGGGACACTTTACGGTCGCGCGACGGTCGCGTGACCCTCCGCAACACACGGTGACCGCAAAGTGTCGCTCGTCTGTAAGCGCTCTTAAATAACTATTGCAATATAAATTCTTATGTATACAATAATAAATAGTCTATTTAATGAAATAAAATAAAATTTTATTTTATTTTATTTAGTAAATAACACACTTGTTAGCCGTTGTTGCTTGTTGTTCGCAGGTTTTTTATTTGGTACATTGATCCCAAACTAACACCTAATAAAATAAATTAAGTGGTACAAAGAGTACTACCCGAAATTCAATTGTTTTTTTAGTCTTTTAGCCGCCTTTTAGCTCAAAAAAGAAAACGAATAAAGTAGGTACACATATATATAAAAGAAAAAGTCAATTTTCTCTCCAAAAGAAAAAGTTGATTCGTTAATAAAATCAAGAATTGTTGAAAGTTGAATGAATTTTGTTTCGATTCGATGCTAAAAGTTAATAAATACATTAAACAAACAGTACCACCACTAAGCCTAGGAGACTGAAATAATTGCATTTGCTTGGTTGCGGTCTGTAATTACATCGCTTTCCGTACAGAGGGCGACAGTTCGTCCCTTAAATTAGATTCGGGTCAATAAGTTTATGGTGCACCTAATTTAATTTATGTTCGATTTGTATGTAAACAACATTTCATGAAAGGAAAATGTTATTGAAAGATACAGCGGGCTCATTTACCTACAACTCTGGACAATTATAAGTACGTAGTTTGTTATCATCATTTATTCCTGTTAGTATTTTCTGTACTTTAGTAAAAAATCATCTAATTCGATATTAGCGATTTTACGTAGTGTTTTAAGCATTTGCTTCATGTGGGTGTTATTTTGTTCTTCTTACGTTTACATTTTTAACCAGTCTGGATAAAAGTACCAGCATATTCGTATATATCTCATAGTTTAGTCACAGTATAAGAAAGAGCATCTATTACTAGATACAGTATGGACACTCCCTTCCTCCCACCAACTTTTTACCTCACCCCAGGATCACCCCCTCTATCGCCCTCGGCAGTTACCTATAGCCTAGATTGTCACCATCTAGAATTTATGTTTTCGAAACAAAGAGCATAGGTATAGGTGAAGGATAAAAACTCTTTTTTGAATAGACGGGTGTCAATGCGTTTTATTTACGAAAAAAGAAATAAATAAAAAAGAAATTACTGTCTGGGCTCTCCGTAGTAATTTTGACATTTACTACTGCTGAACTCAGCCATACTCAGCGAATGAGATTCAAAAATAGCACTCCAGGTGCTAGATGGGCATACATTGTGCGATATACGGCTGTCCATGCCATTATAAAGATAATTATAGAAGATTCTTCAGATTTCCAAAGGAAGAATCAAGGTTAGTGGTTTTTTTACTTTATGTTTATGGTCTTTATTTTACGGTACCAGTCTCTTTGATTTTTCCCACTCGTTCGTTGACTATGTCACGCGCGCCATCTGCCCGTCACAAGTTGTACCGCACGCAACTTAAGTTGTGGCAGCCCTAAACCCGTTTCGCATGTGCTGACGTCATCTTGTCAATTTCATTTTTTTGTATACAGTGTCCGGGCTGTGGTTTAGTTTTAGCTAGTTCGATCTAGGATATAATAATGTACCTACACTTCACCTTGCTACTAAAATAAGACTTGGAGTTTTAAAAATTGCAACCCAACTGTTCTGACAAACAAAGTGTACAACATCGGTACTGCTTGAACAGTGTCTCGATCTAAATGGGAATCTTTACGAGCACTGTTAGCAAAAAAAAGTTATTATTTACAAGACCTGTTGAAAGTTGTGAAGTGAATTTGAATGCTTGTATTTAATTGAATTAACAAAATTCTTTGAAAATTTCCAACACTTCTAAGGTAAAGTTTAAGTTGAAACCAAACCACGTTGAAACTAAGATGTTGTCTTAGTCTACTTAGGATGTTTAAATAGTCTTTGAAAATCTGTCTGGTTGAAAGGAGACATTTCGACCTTTATTCTAAAGGTAAAAAAGGTTACAAAGATTGTAGTTCTAGCAAAGTTTCTGACCATCTATCTATCTACTACGATTATGTAATCCCGAATCCCTAACGACTATCCCGAAAGAGATTATGCTCGTTTTGCGAATTTCCTATAGGTTTCTTAGTATCTTAGAAAGTTTTTCAGTATCATGGGTACAATCAACCCTTAAAGTAATGCAACTGTTCACTGAAAAAAATGCGAGCCAACTAAGAAGTATAATTTCTCTTAATTAGCACCAAAATAATTGAAATGTCGTTATTATTGTTAACTAAAAACAAAAGATGGTAGTTGTAACTATTTTTTTGTAAATTTCTATTTTGTTTTTGTTAATAAAGATATTTGTAACAACAGGCCGAATTCGTTTAACAAAGTTCTCTTAGTCAGAGAAGTCTTTTTTTTTTTTATTAACTGTGGGTTTGCTCTTGACCTCAATCCAGTCCTCAGGACGAAGATGGGGTCGTAGATGTAGCGAGCTTACCCAGAAGATGCCTATTCACTCGTACTTTAAAGGAATTAGGGTTGTAAGTACTCAGAAATAGTCATGATGTTGACAGGCTCATATGGATTTATGATGTTCCTTGAAGTAAACAATTTTTTTTTAGTGTGTACTTTAATACCCTGTATACAGACAGCGTCTTTCGTAACACAAATGCTGATGATTTTTTCACAGTATGATCAGATCATCAAACTGAACAACTTTCTCTATGGAACCAAATGCTGTCCCATACATTTGGCTCAAGTAGGTTTGCAGTTTTGTGTGGAACAGAATTTTTTCGCAATTTCAATGCTGGTCCCTTAGAGAAAGTTGTTCAGTTTGATGGTCTGATCATCCCCTTAAAAAACCCTGTAGATAAATATTTTATGGAGTATACACACGATAGCTCAAGCTGCATAAGAATACAATGTACAGAAAACAAATTTAACTTTCCTACGAGATGCAATTTCAACTCTAAAACTAGCCAGTTTGACACGACTTAAATGCCTTTTCAATCTGAAACTGCATCGCACTGGCAACATTCAAAGTTATACGCTACTCTAGTATAGGGTTACCACACTAGAGTTTATAAATTCTTAATCTATCAGTACCGCTACGTGAACACGGAACATTAAAGTCCCAGAAAGTTTACTACGAATAATCCTAAGACGAATGCACGGTTGATCGAAAAACGACATTACGAAACTACGCGTTAACTAGGGATGTCGTCCACCCTATTGCAAACTTCGACAGCATCTGATTGGCTAATACTTTTGACGATTTGCTGTCAGTTGATCTGTTGTTTATATGATTGCTATATTCAGCTGACTATATCAGATTTACTATTTATGATATAGTCAGCTCACTCGTAAAATACTTTTCCAACAGTCGCTATTGCTGACCTCTTTTTTCCTTTTGGTGCCTACAGCTACAGTCACTATCGGCATATCTCTGTCCTCTTCTCACCGATCCCCGCTATCTGGAGGAGAGGAGTGTGTTTGGTATCAGTAAGACGGACACAACCTGCGTGTTGTGCCCAGAGATATGCCCAGCACATAACTTATACCGCATGTATCCGAACCCAATTTATTGAATAAATATATTAGTATTTGTATTTGTATCTAAACCATCGCGCAGTCCCAGCAACGCCCTATGCGTAGCAAAGGTATGTGCCCCTTCTGGGTGTTCTTATCTTAGGCAGGTTGTTTAAGTTCATTTACTAGTTAGGTCGATCTATCAGTGCACTACATCGTTCCTGGTGTGGTCCTCCCATTGTTCACTAATATGCTGCATTACGAAAAAAAACCGGCCAAGTACGAGTCGGGAATCGGGCAATTAGTGTTCCGTACTACCAGTTGTTTAACATGGGTCATTGATAAACCACTATAAATGGACACTTACTTAGTATGTGGTCACATAGTAATTGAAGTTCATTTTATACTGGTCATACTTGTATTATTATAGAGGTGGGGACAGCAATTTCTCGGATTTTATTAAAAATTTTGTTAAACAAAGTTTTTATAAAAAAATTGAAAAGTATATTTTTAGAGTCATATTTTCATAGGCTTTCAATTGATACCCCACAACATGGGGTAGAAAAAAATATATTTTTTATTTACCCTTTCTTAAATGTAAAAATTTAGCTTTTTTTTACTTCATTTATGATATTGGACCAGCAATTGCTATATCTAAACCGAGTTTCGACTTCCTATGTCTTACGGTCTCTGAGAAAAATGCCTGTGACAGACGGACGGACGGTCAGACACCGAGCTGATTCCATAAGTGTTCCGTTTTGACAATTTTGGTACGGAACACTAACAAAAAATTAAAACCGCCTTCAAAAAAACTAAAAAGTTAAAAAATAATATTGCAGCCTATGACTTTTTCATTCGCATCATAAGAACATTAATTTGTTTTATTGAAGTCGCTGTCAAGCCGGTACGATTCGCGACATGGCTTGCATTTTTTGGCTTGGCTTGACACCGACATCTATAAAACAAATTAATGTTCTTATGATGCGAACGAAAAAGTCATAGGCTGCAATATTATTTTTTAACTTTTTAGTTTTTTTGAAGGCGGTTTTAATTTTTTGTTAAAATTTTGTTTATTTCACAATTTTCAGTGGTGAATTCATTAGTTCGATTTCATAGGAGTGCTTTAAATTAAAAAACGCACTAGTTGACAGTTCGATTTTCGAAGGTTCCCCTCGATTTCTCTGGGATGCCATCATCAGATCCTGGTTTCCTTATCATGGTACCACCCTCGGGACATCTCCTTTCCAACAAAAAAAGAATCATCAAAATCGGTTTATAAACGACGAAGTTATCCGCGAACACACATAAAAAAAAATATATATATATATATATACAGGGTGTACATTAAAATGGGACAGCTACTTAAAGGGGTGCTTCAGACTATCAAACTGAACAACTTTCTCTATGGGACCAATATCGAAATCGCGAAAAAAAAATCTGCTGTCCCATACATTTCAGTCGAGTTATGTTTGCAGTTTTGTATGGGAGAGCGGATTTTTTTTTCGCGATTTCGATATTGGTCCCATAGAGAAAGTTGTTCAGTTTGATGGTCTGAAGCACCCCTTTGAGTAGCTGTCCCATTTTATTGTACACCCTGTATATACAACGTGTTAATGAATTAACGCAAAACTAGAAAGTAGTTTGTTTAGAATCGAGAGCTGAGTCGAATTATCATGGTTTCAACATAGGTAAATTTTTTCAAAATATTAAATAATTTGTTTGCAAAATTTAAAATTTTCTGAACCCGATGTCAACCCACCCCGCACGGGCACACTCACCCTACTTACTACCAAAACAAGATTATAAAAATGTATCCATGAGTACGCTTTCTTGTAGTGCTGAAATGATAACAAATCATTTTTGCCTCAAAACTTAAAATGCAAATAACTTTAAATTTTAACTATCAAAATAATGAAATTATTGTTTCAATCTAATTATTTTGTTATAAATCAGTTGGGGTGTATGAGGTTTTGCGCTAATTCATTAACACGTTGTATACGGTCGAACTGAGAAACCTCCTCCTTTTTTGAAGTCGGTTAAAAAAAGATATTGGACCACGGTCTCTCATCCTACGGTCATTGTAAGATCTCAAATTTTCCTCTTCATACTCGTACATAAACATTACATTATTTAACTTTTCGCGGTTAGTTAGTAACTTTGCTTCAACTACCTACCAACTATATCGTTTAACTTTGGGAACCTTACCATAGTTTCACAGAAAGCAAACCGTGGTATTTTTGTTAAGTTCTGGCAACCCTACTTCAAGTGCAGGTTTTATCGCAAGTTCCCGACGTTCCGTTTGATACACGAATAAGGAATGACACAAATACGATTTTCCACACAAAGTGAAAAGTCCAATATTCAAATATTTGAATTATATAGATCTTCAGTTTCTGATATTGTCTTCAGATATCCGTATGGATGTTGAAACTTGTCAATATGAGCTGGATTTCAACCTCTCCTAAAAGTATGTGAATATTGACAATATTAGCAAACAAATGCATAGAGATGAAAGATGCGGATATTAGAATGTGTCAAGATTAATTTTGGAAAAGACATCATTCATCAATGTATGGGCCGTCAGGCCAATTTGTGATATGCATGCATATGCATGTGATAGCTTTTATATACGCATTTTAATATAGACAAATATAATAAAAATACAAACCAATTGCTATAATAGCTACAAATAAAGTCGTTTCGTGTTACAAAATATTTAAAGTAATATGATGACAGCTCGAAGTAATTACAAATAGCGCAGTTAGCAATATAAAAAAGCGATCTTTACTGTAGTAAAACTTCTTGGTTAATGATAGCGTCATCAAGGAGGTAATCCTCAAGGAGGTGAAACTACACATTACTTCCTTTATGGATAGCGCACTCTGAATTTTGCAAGAATTTTGCTCTGAAATGGCTCTGAATCAAAGAGTACTTTCTCTGAATTATCCAGTGGAATTATCTGATGTTTTTGTTCGATTCGGCGCTTTAGTTTTTCTATGTTTTTCTGCTTTATTAATACTTACTTACTAATACTTTACTTATTAATGAAAGTGTGATACAGTCGTAGGAAGATAGCATTTGTGTTATTATTGTAGCAGTGTTAGTGGTAAAAGAACTGTGAGGTGTTGTGCATACTGAAGGTAGTCTGGTACATGGGTTGGGCACGATACCAGACAAATATTGAGCCTCTTGCTGCATATATCTGGATGATAAATAATTGTTAAAGAAGATGTGGAAAATGAATAATAATTATGTTTTTTAATCAAATACTGTTTTATTTCACCATTTACCTATACTAAAGGCTCCCCCACACAGTTGCGATTTTATCGAGCAATAATATCCCGGCGACTTTGTGACCGCGTCGCATGTCCTACTCCTACCACACAGGTGCGATTTTGCGATCAGCGTCACGCGTCCGCCCCACCAATGAGAATGAATAAGTATAGTCTGAGATAGACATACTTTTGGTAACTGTCGCTAGAAAGGCTTTCCTAAAAAGAAAGAGTTCCCTCATATGGAGACATTCCTGGCTTTAGGACCAGATCTTGGTTTAAATGTTAGTTTTGCTATTAAACCCAATAGTGTTCAAAAAATTTGAAGCTAATGCTGTACTGAAAATAAAAATTGTAAAATCGCAGCGATATTATCGCTCGATGAAATCGCACTTGTGTGAGGGGCCTTAATAGATAGAGAATTAGAGAAATAAAACCTAAAAAAAAATTATGTCAATGTCAAAATATGTCAATCAATTTATTGTCAAGGCCTTCTTTTTTCAAAAAGTTTGTGACTACTTGTTCTGTGTTTTTTTCGCCATTTTTTCACATTTCGTAACTAAAATATCCAAATTAAATTCAAGATATCTCGTTTGTACCATAAAATATAACGTTGAAATAATTAGTTTTAGTAATATGAGTATGTGAACTATTATTTCCATATTTTTATAACGCTGTAGAAAAAGTTGGTAGTACAAAAATGGCCCGATTTGGAGGATGTCTTTTACTCTGTTCTTTTTCAATGTATCAGCATTAAAGTGCTCAGTTGTAAACACTTTGGAAGTGATGAAAACTTTAAATATCGAATCTAAGTGTTCTTTGGAATTGTTACTCAACTTGTTTGTGCACACAAAACATTTTGAACTTCAATGGCTTCTCAACCAAAATATATGGAATAGCTGATTTTTGTAATTGTGCCCATTGTGAATGTTGTTCAGTTTGATGGTCTAAACCGCCCCCCTAAATATAAAGTTTACATCCTGTATTAACTGCCTCCGTGGTCTAATGGCTAAGAGCATTGGGCTCTCGACACGGTTGTCGTGGGTTCGATTCCCACGGGGAACACCTAGTGATATGTCACTTTGTGCGTTTTCCCCCAGTTGGTTAGGACATTGCAGGCTGAATCACCTGATTGTTTGAAAAGAAAAATGATTCCGTGCTTCGGATGGCACGTTAAGCCGTTGATCCCAGCTATTATCCTTGGTGGTAGTAGTCGTTACATGAAAACCACGTCAGAGGCCGTAAGGCGGTCTGAAAAAACTTTGACACCAGGGCTCTGCCCACACGATAAGAAGAAGATCCTGTATTTGTAACTATTGCAAGACCAAACAAATATTGAAAAAAGTAAAACCGGGTGAACAAGAGCTTGTTGTAAAATTGACTTTAAAGTCGGTCGAGTGTGTTACCATCGAGCACGTAGTAACTAACTCACTTAAGTGCGGATTTGTAACGAGCTAAGTGAAGGCGCACGTTGATGTGTGTTGTGTTGTGGTATAAACATTGACATACAAAATAATGGACGCAGGCTCTAAAACAAAATTCTCAAAAAAATTGTCCGAGACTAACATACACAGAGCTATGTACGTGTATAGCAATATAAACCAACTAAAAATAGTGAAAATGCTGAAATTCTTTTTCATTTTGCTTGCGTAGTATTTACCCTATCGGGGCACGGCGCGCGTGCGCGTATTCAGCCGATCAAACGAAGACTGTCGCGTATTTGATTATCTTTATTGGCTGTAGGAACTGTTAGGAACTGTCAAGTCTATCGCAGCGCACGCTGGCAAGCTTTGTCAGATTAGCTTGATTTCTATGCAAATCCGCACACTCACTAAATACTTAAATATCCAAAACTACAACTAACTTAAAATTTGGCAGGGATGTTTTATTGCCATCTGGGTGTTCACAAAAAATAAATATTCGCAATTACACCCAAAGGTGTGAAAACAGGGGTGAAAGTTTGTATGAGAATTTCGTAACAAAGAATGGAAATTCAAGCTAGTTATGTAATTATAATATTTTTAATATCGACAATATTGTTCATTTATTTATTTTTACTTCATTTTAATATAAAATAACAAAGTTTATCCTAACATTTTATGTAGAAATAATTCACGGGGCCGTATTGCGCTAGATGGCGCTAGTGTCGTGCACATAGCCGATACGTTTTGGTGCTCTATTGGTTCGGACACTTTTAACCGCGGACCCTACGTCCAGTAGTTGGTAAGTCAATGGGTGTATTGTAGAGTGTTGGATGTGGGCGTCTATTGAATGCGGTGCGGAGGGAAATGCATTAAAGCTGAGATTGCGAGGATTTTTATTTTTCTATTTATATGGTAGCATAAAATGCAAGCACGTTCATCTCACTAAGCAACGCGTACTTTGTGGTAACAAAGTTACAACTGAACGTTGTAAATATGTGCGAAACAGGGCCTCTAGCCCCGGAAATTCGAACTTCGCAATTGCGTGAACGTTTTCGTTCCAATGTCAACTCTATTAAAATGAAGTTCGGACCAAAACGGTCGCGATATATCGAAAATAGAAAGACCGGGTACAGGGCCAGTATCGTCTAAATCTAAAAGATCGGTCTGCATGGGATCTGTATTCTAGTTTCGTATCACGTAGCGTCATCATGGAAAGTAAACGTAAATGTAAAATGTTTCATACAAAGTCAGCATCGGTTTTGAAATTGAATTCAAGATAACTTCAATAAATTATTAATACAGATTGGTTTTTCAGTTAGTAACGCTCACCTTTATGGTGATGGAAGTTCAATCCTTATTCAATTTCAGTGCAATCCAATTACTATTAAACTGTGCTGAATTCCACATCGCGCTAAACTCTATGTGAATGACAGCCTTAACGTCAGAGCGATCTGTCAAAACGGCTCTAACGGCTGTCAAATGAATAGCGCAATACCGAAATGTGTTAAAAGTTGTGTTTCACACGCGGTCCAATCATAGTTCAGTTGAGATTTATTTAGCGCGTTTGCTCTCCAGGACAATAGCAGCGTTCCAAAGTAGTACTTAATAAAACACAAAAAAGTTACTGCGTTATACACTACTTAAAAAATTCAAACGAATAGGCCTTGATGAGCGCGCTCCATACAAACGAAGTTTGATTCTATTTTGAACCTTAACCAAATAAATGTGATGATTTTTTTTAACACGATCCAGAAACTAATATCCTTGTCTGTGGTTTATCAGATTTCCGTTATGTTATATAGTTTCAAAGTTACACTGGCTCAAAGATTTCTATACGAAAAAAAAGCGTCTATTTTTAAACTGTAAAGGTTGTAGCAACATCAGCCGATAGACGTCCACTGCTGGACATAGCTAGGCCTCCCCCAAAATGGGGGGATTTGCCATAATCGCCACGCTTGGCAGGCGGGTTGGCGATCGCAGTCGGATTGAATGTGTGTAGGTACTCAAAGGATGCTGCTGCCCATCCTCCGGTAGATCCCTGAGTCGCCTTTTACGACAACCACGAGAGGAAATGGGATGGTGCTATTCTTAGCCGACACCAGACGGACATATGCATATTTAAACGTATAAAAAAGTGAAGGTTCGCGATGCGATGCGTGAGAATAGATGACAAAGCTTTTTACCTACCTACTTACTCCAAAGGAAATAACGTTTACCAGTTTATCATCATCATCATCATCATCAGCCTATCATCGTCCACTGCTGAACATAGGCCTCTCCCAAGGCGCGCCACAAAACTCTATCCTCGGCCTTCCTCATCCAGTCGCTCTCCGCTACTTTTTTTAGGTCGTCTCTCCAGCGGGCAGCAGGGCGTCCGACACTACGCCTACCAGTTCGCGGTCTCCACTCTAGAACTCTGACACCCCACCGGTTGTCAGTTCTTCGGCAGATATGACCAGCCCATTGCCACTTCAGCTTGCTAATTTTCTGAGCTATGTCAACCACTTTAGTTCTCTGACGTATCACTTCATTTCTAATGTGATCTCTCAGAGAAACACCGAGCATAGCTCTCTCCATAGCTCGCTGAGCGACCTTGAATTGATGAACTAGTCCTATCGTCAGGGTCCATGTTTCCGCACCATATGTCATTACTGGCAGGACGCACTGATTGAACACCCTCGTCTTGAGGCATTGTGGTATACCAGTTTATGCTTACACATTATATTTCACAATGCAAAATTCCCAAAGCTCTCTCAAAAGTTTATAACAGCAAATATTTCAAACTTCACAAAAATTCCAAACTTTCACAAGCATACAAGTGGTCAGTGCATATTGTTTCTGACACCAGCGAACAGTTTGTTCCGACAACTTGGTCAACTCGTTGACAGAACTAGCAACTCGACCAACTACGGCGGCATGCCACTGGAGCCTGGCCCGAGGCCAACTACACTCTTGCGAAGTTAACCGAGTGCCTGGATTCCAAACTTGTATAGGTACTAAATGTTTAGATTCACTAAACTTGTTGTAAAGGTATAATAGTTTGTTTTGAAGTTAAGGATAGTAGAAGGTTGTAAATTACGTACAAACAAGTTTAAGTAAAAGATTTCTAAATGTGCTCGAATTGAATTATTCTGGAGCGGTATAGAATTAAAGAAGTCTTTCCAAAAGTTGGTTAAATGCGAGACTAACTTACAGACACTGAAAAAAAAATTGTTTACTTCAACCAACATCATGACTTCTCCGACTAAGAGAACTTTGTTAAAGGAATTCGGCTTGTTATTACAACTAACCATCTTTTGTTTTTAGTTAACAATAATAACGTCATTTCAGTTATTTTGGTGCTAATTAAGAGAAATTATACTTCTTACTTAGTTTGCTCGCATTTTTTTCAGTGCACATTAACAAACAACCTCATCTTACACACTCCTATTTTTTATTCCTAGAAAAATTTTAAGAATGTATTCAGTTATAATAAAATATTTATTAAACACAAATACACATTGAATAAACATTGAATAAAAATAAAAAGCACACTAAACTAAAACACCAATTACCTACAAATAAAAGATATCCTCCAAAGCGCCCACCCGAGGCAGAGTTCCAAGGAGGCTGGCCGCATTGCCTCTCTGAATGGCCAAACTAACCCTTTGGGCAAAATAGCTGCCAGCCCTCCTGTCCCCCGTGGCCTCAAACAGGCGCTTCGAGAGGCACTTTAAAAAAAACTTCAGTTATTGAAGCAATACAACTTTACCTATGAAACCTTTGGACCTCCCTTAGAAAATTGATCGGCTGATCCGCACTTTTGTATGGAAGGTCCAAAACTTTCCAGGAGGATTCCTCCTAGATTTTTGATAAGATATATCAGTCCCTGATGAAATATAACGCAATATCCATCGAGCGCTTAGCAACACTTCGCGTCCGATAAAGCATTTCAGTACATTTCTATATTATTTATAACTCGAGAGATATAAAGGCCGTAAATCATATTTTCTGGAACATCTTGAAGCCCTTTGATGAGTTAAGAAGAACACTACACAGACAAAAAAGATGCTTTGTTCTTTTTTAATAATTTTGCTTTTGACTAAAAATATTTATAGGATTTTTTGTGTTGGATTAAGATCCATAGAGAGAATTTTTGGAAGTCTAATCTCCAATCTTTAACTTCCCAGTATTTCATTCATTGTTTCATTCAGTATTTCATTTAAATTCAAACAATTGAAAATTGTTTCTGCTAATGTAGGCGTACCTACATAAATTACTTTTACTCCGATCCTCGGAAATGAAGGACCTCCTTTGAAGCAGTTTGATAAAAAAATATTTTGTTTAAAGTTTTCGTTAAAGTTTTCGATAATAAACTTTTCACACCACCCGCTCGAAAATGGAACATTATATGTCATGTAACTCGAACCTAAAGCAAGTCATTATAGCCCTGGGTCTAGCCGGGCAATAATGTTGTACTGAATTTCATTATAACCCGCTGGTCAATAATGAGATTTGAATATGGAACCGCATCCACGGATTATTTAATATTTACTACGACCCTTACTTAAAATTCGTATGAAAACTTATCATGGAGACCTGCACCAAAAAGAACTTAATTCGAAATTTGAACTGGCCACCACGAGTATTGAACACAAAAAAAGAAAAAAAGGTGCGAATACTGCAAATCTCTGTACCTATTGCTACGAACAAAGTAAGTAATAAAAAAATATTACTTACATTTTCTTTCCACAACTGGAGTGCGATCTGTGAATCTCATTCGCTGAGTTCAGCAGTTGAAAATTTCAAAATTATTATGGGGATACGCATCTTTCTACTGCTGATTTGACTTTCAAAAATCGCACTCCTGAAGTATGATTTTTGTAAGTCAAATCAGCAGTAGTAAGTTGCATATACATCCATAGCAATTTTGACATTTTCAACTGCTGAACTCGGCGAATGAGTTTCAAAAATCGCTCTCCTGGTCTAATGTTTTATTTTCTCGCGGAGGGTGTGAAAAGTAGAGTATGGTCCTCGGGGATAAACGTGTTTTCATCTAGGGCGAGCTTGAATCCCTCGCTTCACTCAGGATTCTAGTCTTAACTCCCTCGCTTCGCTCGGGAGTTAACTCTAAACTCACTCGCTGCGCTCGGGAGTTCACCCTAGAATCCCTCGTTACGCTCGGGATTCAATATCGCGCCTGTGATGAAAGACACTGCTTTATCCCCTTGGTACATAATCTACTATTTCCTATTTCTAAAGATAACTAGGTAAACTATTAATAATTTTCATTTAGAAGTATTACAATATGGCAACTAATTTTATTTTAGCAGACTTTACATGAAAACAGCTATAAGTATAGATTTTAGTAAATCGAACAGAAATATATTTATAACTAAAAAAATCTAGTAGTCTATTAAAATAAAGTTTTCAAATTATACTACGTACTAGATATTGTTTATCCGTCATGGCGGGCAAATTCAAATCCTATCCATTTGCATATACCTACCACTAACTATAGCTTTTAGCCGCAGCTTCGCTCGCGTTGATGTATTGAAATAACTGTCAAAGGTCATTAAAAAGTTAATAAAATAATGTCCTTTACTATAAAAAACTCTTGAAAATATGTGTACAATTCATGATGATCGGTTGAGTTTTGTTTTTTCGCGTTGGTGGTTTTTTTCCTACATGTATAATCCCGTCTGTATACAGACGGGATATTTCATACTATGGCAATAAATGTAGACAGTTGTAATGGTTTATTACCACTAAGCTTGATTTAGTTTGCTCTACCCAGATATAATGCGTTCAAAGTAAACCACAAGACTGTAGTGCTTCCTCGTATAATCAACTGACTGGTTGCTGAATACTGTTATTTATTTTAATGAACCCGGGAGTTTATAATCATAGACCACTGTTCGAATACGTACCGATTTCTGTAGAATAAAAAAAAAAATATTCGTATAATTATGCTCTGATCGAGTGAGCCGATTGGGTTGAAATAAAAACTAAATGTAACTTAATAAATAAATAAATTTTGGAATGACTCCAAGTGTAAACTCTTGTTGAAGTTAAAAGTTCTTTAGCGGCGTTGTGCACTTTTTGGTATGGGTAATAAATAGTATTTTTGTTACTGCCCCAATACAGACGGAATATATTAAAGAAACATAGAAACTAGACGCTATAATAGTTTTCACTTCAACCGAATCGGCCCTCTCAGTCAAAAGATATGAGAGTTTAAAGTTCTTGGTACAGTTGTCTCTACACAACTAGTCAATAACAATCTATCAACTAGAGTGCTCTTTAAAAAGCATCGCGACCCCATACGAAACTTGCAATAGTTATTTCAACTTTGTCAGTTATTTCCAAGTCACCGGTCGTAGAAAGCAAACAGATCAGAGTTTCCATAAAGAGCAATCCGCGACGCAAATGTTTGCACGAGAGATGAGAGCACTCCAGCAGGGGATGCGAGGGGGAGGGATGATACGAGGGGGGAGGAGTCTTGCAAGAATATTGTTTATTCTGTAGACTTATACAGTGCAGTCTAGTAAAATAATTCCGCATTAAACGTCAAATCTATTTTTTATAAGCTACCACCGCGTCGGTTGTCGCTGTGGAGGAGATGTGGCCAGAAACTCTGCAACATAACATGATTTAATAACTAAACAATATAAGTTCTTAATATGTTAATAAAACAATAATACATAGTCAAAACCCGAAATCATTTAGTAATCAAAGGATGCAATTTCGGATAGCAGCGAAAAGGGCGCGAAAACAATTAACCAATAGTGGCAAGTGATTGAAGGTGGCACATCCTGATTGATCAATATCATTTCGCGCGCTATTACAATTTTTCAACTGCGCAGGTACATCGTTAAGACTCATAAACCTGGTACTGTAACTGGAAAGCTTTGCCTTCTTTTCGTGTCACCACATTTTGAAATCGTAACGTAACTACGATAAATGTGAACGTGTGTGTATGTGTGTAATGTGTGTGTGTGTGTGTGTGTGTTTGTTTTAAGTACTATCCGAGGACTCGCACCTGAATACACAAGGAACACCCGAGGACCTTTTCAAAGCGAGGACTTTTTTGTGGGTCCTCGGATCGACCTGACCACATAACGGTCTTTATCGTGCGATTTTGAACCTTTCTGTACTTGTAACAAGGAAATCTGTCAAAGTCCTCGGTTTAGTCATGGGGAGTCAGGTTTGAGTGTGAGGAAGTGTGTGAAGTAGATGGCGCCACCATCGAGTTTTTACACACCTGATTTACACTTTTGTCCGGTTCTGGTACCAAATCGAGGACTTGTGTGTAAAACTTAACACAGATGTCCTCGTATTGGTAGCTTTTCCTGACATTGTGTGTAAAGCGTAATTTTCCGACCAACTGAGGACCGAGTGTGAAATTTTCTGTCCTCGTTTTGATAAAATATGTGAGTGTGATGTGACTATTATTAATTATATTGCTAGTAACATAATAAATTTATTAATGATAAAATTTTAAACCTTTTTGATAGCATATCATATGCTCATGACTATATTCCCAGAGGCGGTAGTCAGAGATATTCTGAAACTTCAGAACATCCACGTTGTACTAGTAGTACCGAAACTCTGTCCAGTGTGACGGGGAGTAAGCCCGTCGCCACTTGTAATGGACAGTAGGTACAATACATGCCTCGAAATTGAAGCATGCAGGTTTCCTCACGATGTTTTTCTTCACCTAAAAGTCAGTGGTGTTGCAAATCGTACATAAATTCCGAAAAACTCATTGGTAAAAATACAAGTCGGCATGGACGGGGATCGAACCATCGCCTCCTGCACTCCGGCAGGCAAGGTTACTCGCCACTGAACCATCACAGCTTCTTTTCAAAAATCTTTTAGATAATGTACAAAAATCAAAAATACTACAGATTTTCGCAATAATGAAAATTCAAAACGAAAAATTGCTACTGCAGCTTAGGTAAGTACCCATTACAAAAGCCTAAAATCAATTTTTTATGTAATACTTTTATCGGTACCTAATTATTCTACTTTTAAGAATATCGAAATAAAAGTAGAAGTGGCAGTTTTTTTTTCTTTGTTCTTTATTTATAATTTATAGGGTCCTTGTATGCAGACACTTTTTAAGGGGATGATCAGACTGTCAAACTGAACAACTTTCTCTATCGCACCAACATCAAAAACGCGAAAAAAAATCTGCGCTTCCATATGAAACTGCAAATCTACTTGAGCCTAATGTATGGGAAAGCAGTTTTTTTCGCGATTTCGATATTGTTTGTTGTTTTGCGAGTTTTTTGTAAGCGTGGAAAAAAGTCGATGCTGGCTCCCTCTACTTCACCCACTTCCTCACACTCCAACCTGACTCCCCATGACTAAACCGAGGACTTTTCCTCGTCCTCGCTTTGAAAAGGTCCTCGGATGTTGCTTGTGTATTCAGGTGCGAGTCCTCGGATAGTACTTAAAACAAACAGACCCCCACACACACCTAGGTACACACTAGGTGTGTGGGGGTCTATTTGTAAGTACTAACTGAGGACTCGCACCTGAATACACAAGGAACATCCGAGGACCTTTTCAAAGCGGATGACTGAACCGAGGACTTTGTCAGATTTCCTTGTTACAAGTACAGAAAGGTTCAAATAGCACAATAAAGACCATTATGTGGTCAGGCCGATCCGAGGACCCACAAAAAAGTCCTCGCTTTGAAAAGGTCCTCGGATGTTCCTTGTGTATTCAGGTGCGAGTCCTCGGATGGTACTTAAAACAAATAGGCCCCTACACACACACACACACACACATATACCTACCTACCTACCCACCCAACTACGTACGCACGCACATAATTATATAGGGTCCTTATTAATGTGCTGGCTGGCTGACACTTTTTTAAGGGGATGATTAGACCGTAAAACTGAACAACTTTCTCTATGACACCGACATCGAAATCGCGAAAAAAATCTACTCTTCCATACAAAACTGCAAATCTACTCGAGCCTAACGTATGGTACAGCTGTTTTGTTCGCGATTTCGATATTGGTCCTATGGAGAAAGTTGTTTAGTTTGATGGTCTGATCAGCCCCTTAAAAAAGCTGCTTGACATTTTTGAACGATTTCAGCAGGTTAATAATTTTTTGTTTTGTTTGTTAATGAATTTGGTACCTTAGGGTTGGGACTCGAATTTAATATTCACCGATCACACGCCTGCCTTGGATAGGTTAATGCAGGGGGTTCTCACGACCCAAATGGAGAAAAGGTTTCGGGGCCTCTTCAGCGCATGCTTCGCGTCCAAGAGGTTCCCGAAGCCTTGGAAGGAGGGGCAGTTGTGCCTCCTTCGAAAGGAGGGGCGCCAGGCGGACTCCCCCTCGGCATACCGGCCCATCGTTCTGCTCGATGAGGTCGGTAAGATGTTCGAGGGGATCATCGCAGCCCGCCTGAAGGCTCACCTGCGGGGAGCAGTGTTGCCACCTAACCTCCGGACTAAGTAGCTAAGCCGTACCCAAATAGTGGCTAGATACTGGAAATTTCACTGTCGCTAAAGTGGCTAAAAGTGGCGGAACAAAGAAAAGTTTAAAAAAATACATAAATATGCTAAGACGCAGTTTAATTTTATCAATTATGCTGATTTACAATCATTTTTTCTATAAAATTATGCTCTTTTATATTTTTTTGAATAGAAATATGGAATTTTGAGCGAGTTATTGTAACCCATTCTATTAGTATGTTGATGTTTTACAATGCTCATCGTATAAAATAGCCTTTTGACTTCTACGTTTAGGTAATCGGAACTCAAAAACAGTAAAAAACGCTCTAAGAACCCTTTAAAATTTTATTAATTTAAAAACTTTAGCTTAATAAATTGGTATTTATTCATAAATAAATAAACAAAAAAGTGGCTAAAATAAGTGGCTAAAACATTAAGCCAACAAAATTTTTTTTAGTAGCTGACAAGTTCAAAAATATTGCTAGATCTAGCTAAGAAGTGGCTAAAGTGGCAACACTGGCGGGGAGTCGGGCCGGACTTGTCGGACGCTCAGTTCGGTTTTCGGGCTGAGCGTTCGACGGTGGACGCCCTGGCCAGGCTCAAGGGCCAGGTGAAGGAGGCCGTGGAAACGGGGGATGGATTGTTGGCCGTGTCATTCGACATAGCCAACGCCTTCAACTCCGTCCCCCATCCCACCATTCTAGAGGCACTTCGGTTCCACGGAGTGCCTCAATACCTGCGGGGCCTCCTGGCCAGCTACTTGGAGGACCGAGCGGTCCTCCTCGTGGACAAGACTGGCTGCCTTCGGCGATACGGAGTCGAGGCCGGTGTTCCACAGGGGTCGGTTCTAGGACCACTCCTCTGGAACATCGGTTTCGATTGGCTCCTGCGGGGGAACCTTCTCCGTGGCACGAGTGTCATCTGCTATGCAGATGACACCCTCCTCACTGCCCGGGGGGGGACTTTTAGGGAGGCGGCCAGTCTGGCCTCGGCGGGCGGAGGCCTCGTCGCAGGGAGGATCCGCCGCCTAGGGTTGAGGGTGGCGCTGCACAAAACCGAGGCCGTGTTCTTCCACGGACCCCGGCAGCGCACCCCGCCTGGCGCCCACATCTCAGTGGAGGGCGTCAGAGTTGAAGTAAAGACCCAGATGAAATATCTGGGTCTTATACTAGATAGCAGGTGGCGCTTCACCCCGCACTTCAGCGGGCTGTCGGCGCGCCTGTTGAAGGCCGCGGGCGCCCTTTCATGGCTCCTCCCTAACCTGGGGGGGCCCAGCGTGCGATGCCGGCGACTGTACGCCCTATATGGGCGGACTCCCTCCATAGGAGGGAGAATGCCGCCGCCATTCGTCGGCCCCAAAGGGCCATTGCACAGCGGGTGGCGAGGGCCTATCGGTCGATAAGTTTCGCGGCCGCGTGCGCTCTGGCTGGTACCCCGCCTTGGGAGCTCGAGGCGTGGGTGCTCGCCAGAGTGTACGAGTGGACAGCGGGGCGGAGAGCGCTCGGGGAGCGCCCCGCCCCGGAAGAGCGGGAGGCCGTTCGGCAGCAGGCGAGGACCGCAACCGTCCAACACTGGGCGGAGGACCTCGCCGCTGCAACATTCGGCCGTCGGACGTTGGACGCGCTCGGGCCAGTCCTACAAGATTGGCTCGAGCGGTCGCACGGTTTCCTCTCCTTCCGTCTGGTTCAGGTATTGTCCGGGCACGGCTGCTTCGGATCGTACCTGCACCGGATCGGAAGGGAGGAAACCCCGTCGTGCCATGGCTGTGGCGCGGCGGAGGACACGGCGCAGCACACACTCGAGGTGTGCCCGTCGTGGTCCGAGCCGCGCCTAGACTTGGTCGCGGCGGTCGGGCGAGACCTCTCGCTTCCCAGCGTGGTCAACGCCATGCTGGGAGGCGAGGAGGCATGGGCGGCGGTCGCCTCCTTCTGTGAACTCGTCATATCACAGAAGGAGGAAGCGGAGCGCGCGCAGGAGGACGACCCTCTCGCGGCACCGCTCCGCCGGCGGAGAAGGGGCAGGAGAAGGCGGTTGCATAACCGTCTTCAGCCTCCCGGTGGTGAGTAGCGGGCGGCAGGCGCGGGGGCGCCTCCGCCCGCATTGCACTACTCACCACCCTAGCGGAAAGGGGAATGGCTGGGCACTCACGGTCATTCCCAGGCTCCTCCCGTGCGGAGGAGCGTGGTAGGGCCCGCCAAAAGGCGGGCGATCGCCGGCGGGGGACAGGACGTAAAGGCTCTGCTGGTCTCCCAGTCCCCTGCCATCCGGGCGAAGCGGGAGTGCCGCTGGGTTATTTTAGTGGGTATACCGGTGACACGCACCGGGGAGTCCCACATACCCCTCCCGTCCCCCAACGGGAGGGGATGCGTAATGCATTTTTTCCCAGCGTCAAAAAAAAAAAAAAAAGGGGGTTCTCACGAAGGTCTTAAATTTGTCCTATGGACGGGTGTATTTGGTCTCAGGCGTTTCTTCCATTTTGGTGGTTTAGGAATTAGAAAGGTGTCCGTAATCGCTCTCCCAGCTTACTTGTCGTCCGTACTTAGTGTGCAACGTCTTCATGGAATTATTATTGACCCATCTCTGGGTACCGTGGAAGTGACGCACTTGTCAGATGCAGAGTCTGCTTGGCGTGAGGGATATGTCCAAATAGTGAGCCTCCGGAAAATCGTGCTTCTCAGAAAGAGTGGAATGAGCCTCTCAGTAAGTTAAGGTTAAAACGGTGTGTTAAACCATTCGAGGACATCGCCAACCTACCCAGTCAGTAATGCACATCTGAGGACCTTTTTTTACACAGACACCCGCGCCAAGTACTATTCGAGGACGTTGTGTTAGACGAACCATTAACAAACGGAGGACGTTTGTCTGAGTGTACACGAGGACATGAGATGGTGTGTTAAACTATTCGAGGACCTCGTCAACCTGCCCGATGGTGCACATCTGAGGACCTTTATTACACAGAAACCCGCACCATGTACTATTTGAGGACGTTGTATTAGACAAACCATTAACAAACCGAGGACGTTTACTTTGTCTGAGCGTACACGAGGACATGAGACGGTGTGTTAAACCATTCGAGGACCTCGATCACCTGCCCGATGGTGCACATCTGAGGACTTTTTTTACACAAAAACCTGCGCTAAGTACTATTTGAGGATTTTCTGTTAGACAAACCATAAAAAACTGAGAAAGTGTTTTGGGCACAGCTTGTAGAGAGCGAGGACATATGGCATCCATTGTCGGCATTTATCAAAGAAAAAAAAGACAATTTTTTTTTATAAATTTGAAGCATGCCAACCCTGTTCGTCGGTCATCATCATCATCTCGGTGAAACTCACTGCTGGGTATAGACTTCTTCATTTTCACGCCAACAAGAATGGACCCTCGTGTCCGTCGGTGATAAAAAAAAATTTTTTTTTCTTTCTGACTTCATTTTTTGACACTATCTGTGCGTCGGGAGTTGTTCCGTTTTAGAGAAGATGGCCAGGCTAGTTTGTGCTGAAATTATGTTGAGTGCGGACGTTCGCCTGCATGCCTGCATCTACCTGCGCCTTCCAGATATGTTTTCTTTTCTAAAATTTTGGTGAAGGTTTAAGGTAAGCAAGCGCATATAAGGGCAGGCCGCATTGCAGCGCAAACACTTTTGAACCAAGTTTCAGGGTCTAACTTATCAGTCCTGATGGTAAGAAGTACTGTCTGCTTAAACTGTGTGGTTTGATGATCTGATGATTTCAAATTATTATTGTGGGTATCAGTGTAGGTGTTGTAAGGGTACCTAATCTTTACGAAAAGAATTGAGATCCCACCAATAAAATTTCATACAAAAATGTAGCCGAGACTGAAAACTTAAAAAAAAAGAGATCTTTTGTAGGTTGAAATAAACAGCGGAGGTAGACGATCCGGACCTGGGCCCTTATTCAGGTCTATCGATGTTAACTTCCTCAACACCGCTCTTTCACTCAGACATATAGAACTCAGTACACCTTGATAGTTTCCGTCTTGACTGTAACAGTGTTGCACTGAATTACTCAGACTACTGGTACTATAAATGGAAGCAAAATTTTTTGCAAATAGCTTACAAATATCAATACCATTTGTTGCGGGTTCATCATCCAGATTCATAGTAGCCGGGATACAAGATTAGTCCTTTATGTACGTCCAAAAGTACTTAGGATTCTTCGCAATGTTTTTCTCAAAATTTTCACAATAGTTTGTATAATTTAACTTCATCAATCGATCACTTCTCTTTCTTAATATTTCCATTTGAATCTCATCCATTGGGTTGCGATATTTTTTGAATCTTATTCTAGCATTATTTTTCTCTTTTAAAATCCTAATAAGTTTGCGAGAGTACCAAATGGGATATTTAGATCTTTTTGGCTTAGTAAGTGGGACATGAGACTCAATAATAGTATTTAACTTTTTATAGAATGCAGTTACTATATCATTTAAATGATTACAATCTCCTAGAAGCGCATCCCAGTCTATTTCAGCGAGTTCTCCATTAATACTGTCAAAATGGGCCTTGAAAAAGTTCAACCTAGGCTGAATGTTGGGCTGTAAGGTTGGGGACGAATCAAAACCAATAACAAACTCAAGTGGAGGGTGATGTGCGTCTATTTTGCTCAATATGTCTTTGCTTTCTTCAAGCTGCTGAATAGACACTGACGCTAGAACTAAGTCTAAGATCCTAGAATTATAATTCATTTCGGAGTTGTATTTTTTTAGACCATTAAATGCCACAAATTCGGTCACCAGCTGATAGTGATCACGTGGGCAAGAATCGCTTCGAACCGGTACCATAGATGCATTACAGCCACTGGCTGACCACATTAAATCCTTTAGATTAAAGTCCCCTACAACCATTATGTCTCCAAAGTTTGTATGATGATTACTTGTTATAGACCATCTGGGGAATCTGCTAAAAATCATAAATCGTCAGCATACATGATCTCGGAGGTCAATGCAAATGACACCTTAGTGCGTGTCTTTAACCTGGCTAAGATAAAGAGTTTGCCATCTGTACGGAAACGGATGCGAATTCCTTCGGAAGAAGAATATAATGCCTCACGAACTAGGACTGCAAATTATAATGCGAACAGAGTGGGTGCCAGGACGAACCCTTGTTTCACCCCGCATGCAGATGCATGCAGGAGTCTCAGAAGCCTCACAAACTTGCAGCTCCTCGCCACCATATTTAAGCAGTTCTCCGGGTATTGATTCGATGCCAACCAGACGTATGTTTTGTTTTTGTTTGATGGCATGAATAACCTCGTTACGCGGCGACAACGGTTCATCCAACTCGTTAGCAGTGAGAAACTCTGGCATCATACGGAGGTGCTCTAGATTAGCCAATCGATCCACGTTAAGCAGATTATTGTAATATTCTGCCCATTGCTTGAGCACGTCCTCCATGCTCTTGAAGAGGACCTCGCCATCCAACGACTTCAAAGGCACCTTCGCAGAGCCGGTTGTTCCAATCAGCTTCCTAACCTCACAGTGAAATTCTCAAAGCCGGTTCGTATCAGCGAGCCAAAAACAGCGCCAAGGGGAAGAGCACACTCAAAATAGCATATAGAACCACTGGTATATACTCATACAGAGGAGAGAGAGAGAGGAGAGGAGTACTTGGATGGACCGGATAAGTCCGGGAGTATCTCCCGAAGAGCGGTTACAAAACTTTATAATTACTAATTAAGATTGAATATCTGAGTAGTTCAAGTAGGTATTAGAATTTCGATTAGAATGAATTTTTTTCTCTTTTTTTTTATAGAATACTTAGAATACGAGCGTGTCGTGCCGGGTCAGCCACACGGTAGGTAGGGCGCGCGACTGCCACGGCGCTTGGTTAGAAACGTACTCCAATTGCTGTTCGATGAAAGATCTCGAGGTGCCAAACTGGACTAAGATAGCACAGAAAAGAGATGAAAGGCGTTTTTTGCGGTCAGAGGCCAAGATTCACTTCGAGTCCCTGAGTTAGCGCAGAAGGGGAGAAAACTTATTCAAGATTTGGCCTACAAAAGATCTTGTTTTTTTTTTAGTTTTATGTTTCGGCTACATTTTTGTATGAAATTTTATTGGTGGGATCTCAATTCTTTTCGCAAAGATTAGGTACCCCTACAACACCCACACTGATACCCACAATAATAATTTGAAATCATCAGATCATCAAACCACACAGTTTAAGCAGGCGAACGTCCGCACTCAACATAATTTCGGCACAAACTAGCCTGGCCATCTTCTCTAAAACGGAACAACTCCCGACGCACAGGTAGTGTCAAAAAATTAAGTCAGAATGAAAAAAAAAAAATTTTTTTTGATCACCGACGGACACGAGGGACCGTTTTTGTTGGCGTGAAAATGAAGAAGTCTATACCCAGCAGTGAGTTTTACCGAGATGATGAATGATGACCGACGAACAGGGTCGACATGCTTTAAACTTATTAAAAATGGCCTTCTTTTTCCTTTGATAAGTGCCGACAATTTATTTATTTATTAAACAATTACACAGCTTCACAGATGAACTCCAATACGCCATGCAAGTAAGACAATGGATATAATATGTATGTCCTCGCTCTCTTCAAGCTGTGCTCCAAACATTTTCTCAGTTTTTTTATGGTTTGTCTAACAGAAAATCCTCAAATTAATAGTAGTACTTAGCGCAGGTTTTTGTGTAAAAAAAGGTCCTCAGATGTGCACCATCGGGCAGGTTGATGAGGTCCTCGAATGGTTTAACACACCGTCTCATGTCCTCGTGTACACTCAGACAAACGTCCTCGGTTTGTTAATGGTTTGTCTAACACAACGTCCTCGAATAGTACTTGGCGCGGGTTTCTGTGTAAAAAAAGGTCCTCAGATGTGCATTACTGGGTAGGTTGGCGATGTCCTCGAATGGTTTAACACGCCGTTTTATGTCCTAGCTTCGTGCGAGCGAGCCAAAAACGTCCGCAGTTTGTTAATGGCTTGTCTAAAACGCACAACATCCGTGAATAGAACTTAGCGCAAGTTTCTGTGAAAGCGAAAGGGCCCTCAGATTGGCGTCACTGGGCATAAGTTTAACACACCGTCCCAATCACATAATAAGGTGGATGATAAATTAAAAATATTTTCTATAATGTTGTAAAATCTGAAACACCAAGTGTCCAGATGTAGAAGCTGGTCCTACTTGGCTAATTTGGGAAAGTATATTTAATTTAGGCATTGTAATGATTTATTACCGTAAATAACAACAAAAGGCTTCGTCATAGGTAAATACATCACTCACATCTACAACAGGCTTCGTCAAAGAAAATACATCACTCAGATCGACAATTTGTTTCGTCAATAAATACATCCTGTATAATTATCTGCAAAAAACTTCGTCAATTTCTATATAAAAATGTAAAAAGGGGGGACCTACAACTTATAAAACCCCTCCAAAGCTCCCTGAGGGACGGTTCCAAGAACGCTGGCAGCATTCCCCCTCTGTATCGCCAAGCTTATGCGCTGACGAAGATAACTGACAGCCCTCTTATCACCAGTGGTTTATATAAGGGGCGCTGAAATCTCCTTAACAAGCTGTTTGGCATCGGGTTCCCATGGTCCCAGGGTCTCCCTCTACTCCCAAAGGAACAAACATTATAT
Organism: Agonopterix subpropinquella; assembly: GCA_922987775.1. NCBI lineage: Eukaryota > Metazoa > Arthropoda > Insecta > Lepidoptera > Depressariidae > Agonopterix > Agonopterix subpropinquella. The sequence continues at coordinate 25,337,417 of OV277700.1, read as the reverse complement.
CCCTCTCCAATATCAACATAATTATTTCCGGCATTTTCATGACAGCAGCAACCGCGCCCGACGATGTTCGACCAATATGCGACGCCGCCAATGTGTCCACACAAGTCGCGTCCCAAACCAAAGACCTTCCCAACTTCCAAAGCCGTAGGGCTTTGTCAGGAGGCTTTCCATAATTACGTATAATGCCTGGTGAGCCGTCGCTCACGTACCGCAGGCACATTCGAAGTTGTTGACCGAGCTGTCCAACACCCTCACCATACTGGCAAACATACGGATGAACCGATCTAGCCCCCAGTCTCAAACAGACGGCCAAGGTCAAAGTGGTCTGGTCCGGTAAAGTCCCCACCAATGTGGGGACCGGTGTCCTTTACCGGTGGCCGATGAACAGGCCTGCAACCACATACCAGATTCACCCTCAACAACTGCTAAAAGACGGGCCCGGTCCCGCAAGCTTGTGCTGCAGTCTAGTAAATCCTGGTATACCTTAACTTACTGAGACTCATCCCACTCTTTCTGAGAAGCACGATTTTCCGGAGGCTCACTGTTTGGACACATCTCACGCAAAGCAGACTCTGCGTCTGACAAGTGCGTCACTTCTACGGTACCCAGATATGGGTCAATAATAGTTCCATGAAGACGTCGCACGCAAAGTACGGACGACAAGTAAGCTGGGAGAGCGATACCGGACTCCTTCCTGATTCCTAAACCACCAAAACGTATTGGAAGAAAAGACTGAGACCAAATACGCTCGTCCATAGGACAAATTTAAGACCTTCTTGAGAACCCCCTGCATCAACCTATCCAAGGCAGTCGAATGATCGGTGAATATTAAATTCGAGCCCTAAGGTACCAAACTCATAAACAAACAAAACAAAAAATTATTAACCTGCTGAAATCGTTCAAAAATTTCACGCAGCTGATACTTTTTTTAGGGGCTGATCAGACCATCAAACTAAACAACTTTCTCCATGGGACCAATATCAAAATGGCGAAAAAACTGCTGTCCCATATATTAGGCTCGAGTAGATTTGCGGTTTTGTATGGAAGAGTAGATTTTTTCGCGATTTCGATGTCGGTGCCATAGAGAAAGTTGTTTAGTTGTACGGTCTGATCATCCCCTTAAAAAAGTGTCAGCCAGCCAGCATATTAAGAAGGACCTTATACAACGTGTTAATGAATAAGCGCAAAACCTCATACACCCCAACTGATTTATAACAAAATAATTCGATTGAAACAATAATTTCATTATTTTGATACTTACAATTTTATGTTATTCGCATTTTAAGTTTTGAGGCAGAAATGATTTGCTATCATTTCAGCAATGAATTAAAGCGCTGACGTACTCATGGATACATTTTATTGATCTTGTTTTGGTGGTAAGTAGGGTGAGGGTGCCCGTGGGGTGGGTGAACATCGGGTTCAGTAAATTTTAAATTTTACAAATAGATTATTTGATATTTTCAAAAAAAAAACCTATGTTGAAACAATGATAATTCGATTCTAAACAAACCATTTTCCAGTTTTGCGTTAATTCATTAACACGTTGTATAATTATGTGCGTGCGTACGTACGCACGCAGATAGTTGGGTGGGTAGGTAGGTAAGTATATGTGTGAAGGTGTGTGTGTGTGTGTGTAGGGGTCTATTTGTTTCAAGTACCATCCGAGGACTCGCACCTGAATACACAAGGAACATTCGAGGACCTATTCAAAGCGAGGACTTTTTTGTGGGTCCTCGGATCGGCCTGACCACATAATGGTCTTTATTGTGCTATTTGAACCTTTCTGTACTTGTAACAAGGAAATCTGACAAAGTCCTCGGTTCAGTCATCCGCTTTGAAAAGATCCTCGGATGTTCCTTGTGTATTCAGGTGCGAGTCCTCAGATAGTACTTACAAATAGACCCCCACACACCTAGTGTGTACCTAGGTGTGTGTGGGGGTCTGTTTGTTTTAAGTACTATCCGAGGACTCGCACCTGAATACACAAGCAACATTCGAGGACCTTTTCAAAGCGAGGACGAGGAAAAGTCCTCGGTTTAGTCATGGGGAGTCAGGTTGGAGTGTGAGGAAGTGTGTGAAGTAGAGGGCGCCACCATCGATTTTTTACACGCTTACAACAAACCTCGCTTTGAAAAGGTCCTCGGATGTTCCTTGTGTATTCAGGTGCGAGTCCTCAGTTAGTACTTAGAAATAGACCCCCACACACCTAGTGTGTACCTAGGTGTGTGTGGGGGTCTGTTTGTTTTAAGTACTATCCGAGGACTCGCACCTGAATACACAAGCAACATCCGAGGACCTTTTCAAAGCGAGGACGAGGAAAAGTCCTCGGTTTAGTCATGGGGAGTCAGGTTGGAGAGTGAGGAAGTGTGTGAAGTAGAGGGCGCCACCATCGACTTTTTTCCAAGCTTACAACAAACTTTCTCTATGGGACCAATATCGAAATCGGACCCACCTTCGATTCATCGCCCTATTCCCTTTACTCCCATTTTTCCCGAACCCCCCTTAATATGAGTCTTTGCGGTATACTTGATAGCTTTGGAAAATTTGTTCTTTTCTTTGGAACCAACATCGAAATCGCGAAAAAAAGTCACTTGTCCCATACATTCGGAATTGAGTAGGTCTAGGTATAGTATGTGTGTTGTTTTGCATTGAAATCCTACTAATATTTTAAACGCGAAAGTTTGTATGTATGGATGTTTGTTACTCTTTCACGCTAAATCGGCTGGACCGATTTCGATGAAACTTGGCATATAGACAGTTCATAGCCCAGAATAACACATAGGCTACATAATATATTATTATTAACAACTAGTAGCTGATATTTTTTTCGCGATTTTGACATTGGTCCCATTATCCCATAGAGAAATTTGCTCAGTTTGATGGTCTTATTTATAATCCCCTTAAAATAGTATCAGCCAATTCTGTTGAATCTTATAAATTATAATCTTTGTCCTCTAGTTTTGCGCAGATTTCTTTGTTAGTAATATGTCCACTGTGCTGATGGACGTTTGGGAAGGTCGATGAGGTCCTCGAATGGCTTAACACACCGTCTAATGTCCCCGTGTACACTCGGAAAAACGTCCTCAGTTTGTTAATGGTAGGTCTAAACAACGTCCTCAGATGGGCGTCTCTGGGCAGGTCAGTGAGGTCCTCGGATGATTTAACACAACATCTCATGTCCTCGCTTTGTACAAGCTGTGCTCGGAAAAACGTCCTCGGTTTGGTAATGGTTTGTCTAGCACAACGTCCTCGAATAGTACTTGGCGCCAGTATCTGTGTAAGAAAAACGTCCTCAGATGGGCGTCTCTGAGCAGGTCGGTGAGGTCCTCGGATGGTTTAACACACCGTCCTCGCTTTGTATACCGTAAGTCTTGTTAACTTGTGTATTTTGAGTCCTCGTGTTGGTCATGAAAAGTCAGGTCAAAAAAGATAGAGATAGCAGTTTCGAACCATACTGGTCAGGCTTAGAATTCAATTTACAATTTATACATCTGGGTTATAATGACGTGCTTCATTGCTAAGTACCTTTTTTGAGAGGTCCTCGGATGGCCAGGTTTGGGCAAGGTCCTCGCAAGGTACTTAATACAAACAGGGGTGTGTGTGTGTGTGTGTGTGTGTGTAAAAGTTCACAGTTATCGCAGCTACAGCTGTCAATTAAATTTTCTTACCGTTTCTTACCACCCCAAATGGGAAGATGGTCGTGATTTTAATACTTGAGTACATGCTTTGTAGGACTCGTCTGCAGTGCTCTCATCTCCGAGAGGAGCAGCTTAAGATATCTCGAGTTCTAAACACACACCTCCACAAACATGTAACTACGGCTCAGTCGCAAAATGTCCCTCGTACGCAAAACGTCCCTTTCTATAAACGTCCCTTTCTCAAAATGTCCCTTGCTCAAAACGTCCCTTTCTCAAAATGTCCCTTTCGCAAAACGTACCTTTCTCTAAATTCCCTTATAAATGAAGATTTGGTGCGATTTACATGCTTACAGACTTAAAATAAAGTAAAAAAAAGCTTATCTATAAATTTATTATAATTATATTGTATTATATACTTTTCAATATAAAAAAATTTCCACGCATACAGGAGTTAAACATAGATAAATATAACCCCGAGGGTCATACTGTATCAACATAAACTAATGTGGAAGCGATACATCATCACCTGTTGTTGAGACAAGGGTCTGACAAGCTAGGTAGGACCTTCCTAATACCAATTTTAGTTCATATTTTACTTCTTAACATCACCGGAGAAGAAAAACATTGCGTGGAAAGCTGTATGCTATAATTTCGAAGTGACGACGGATAGACTCATACGTGTCAAACAGGATAAAGTTTCATCACAAGGGCTGTACCGCTCATCGGGTGCAAGAGAGCTCTGGATATTTTATGTCATGTACTTACGTATGGCATACACCGAAACAGTAACTCACCAAAAGCCACCTTAGGGTTGAACCTCATCTGGCAGCACCGCATCGTCTTTTTTTGTCGCCCCGTCCTTTTCTGTCACTCAGGAACGTCATTTGGTAGGGCAAATAAGATAGACGGAACGCGATCGCGCGCGGCAGTGCGGTGTGCGGTCGCGTTCCGTCTACCTTATTTGCTCTACCAAATGACGTTCCTGAGTGACAGAAAAGGATGGAGCGATAGAAAAAGGCGATGCGATGCTGCCAGATGAGGTTCAACCCTTAGATGGTACGGCCACGTGATGCGAAGAGACGAAGAACATGTGATCCAAAAGGCTCTACGTCTGCCTGAACATAAAAGAGGTAGAGGACGCCCTCCTGCCACCTGGTGGACCAGCATGACAAAGTTAACACTAGAGGCGAACCTGCCCGACCCGAGAATCCAGGACAGATTGTCCTGGCGCCGCATGATTAGAAGAGCCGACCCTGCATAAAGCGGGAAAGCGCAAAGAAGAAGAAGAAGTACGTATGGCATACACAGTCCGGTGCTAATAAACAAAATAGCCGAAAAGGCAAGGCGGAGCAGATTTCTCTGCCCTGCATCTCACCACGCAGCTATCTATGGAGCGGTACAGGAAGGCGATCGCGCTAATTTAAAAACATCCAAGTTCAATCTTAACCCAATTTCAGTTCTAATCACATTGCAATCCAATTACTATTCAACAGTGCTGAATTCCGCATCGCGCTAAACTCTATGTGACTGACAGCCTTTAACGTCTGAGCGATCTGTCAAAACGGCTCTAACGGCTGTCAATCACATACACATCAGAATTCCTTCTTCAGTGTATGCAGGTTTCCTCACGATGTTTTCCTTCACCGTTTGAGAACACTCGGTATTACGTACATAAGTTATAAAAACTCATTGGCACATGGCATGTTGTCCGTGCGGATTTGAACAAGGACCCCCATAATTGGGTGTCCATACATCTCCGCAACGTGCCACCGACGACGCTCCCCGCTTAGTTATACAGTTGTTAAATTAATTATTCATTTTTATTTTCAAGAAATCATGTAATATAAGTTAGTTGGTAGTTGCAAAGTTTTGTAACTTACGAACGAAGGTCAAAAACGATCATTGTTTGAAAAATTCTGGCCCTTACGCAGGCTATAATTTTTGTTCTAAAAGCTCAAGCTCTAGGCTTTAAAAGTTTTATCGTAAATTACCTGTATTTCGTGGAACTTAAAAATTTTGGTAGACTGTTATTTTTTTGTAAAGTATGAAAGACTGTTTTTCAGGCGGTTTTTTTATAATAGTTAAAAATCTAAAATGATTCACGCTTTTAACGAAACGCTTTGAAGATAAGTTATATTTAGTAACGTTTCTGGCTATCCTTTAAGGGATTTAATACAGTACCTAATCCCACTCGAAAAGGCATCCAGAGCATTGCTGTACCATAGTGTAAATAACTAATGGCTGTACTATGAATTGAATATAATACTTACTAATTTACAAAAGCAGTGCTTTTTCAAAAAAACTCACTTTTCACTATCTACAGGGTGTAACAAAACACCCTAGTAATTCTAAAGGGGGTGTTTCAGACCATCAATCTGAACAACTTTCACTATGGAGCCAAAGTCGAGAAAAAAAAAATCTGCGGTCCTATACATTTGAGTCGAGACGGTACGGTACTGCAGTTTTAGCCACAGAATAATTAACGTCATTTCCTATTCCATTTCCAGAGTATTTTTTTTATTTATAGTGTTAATAGTTGTTGCCCGCGACTTTGTCTACGTTACCCGGATAAAAAGTACTCTATGTGTTAATCCAGGCTATGGTCTATCTGTATGCCAAATTTCATCAAAATCCGTTCAGAAGTTTTTGCGTGAAAGCGGAACAAACATCCATCCATCCATCCATCCATACTTACAAACTTTCGTTGAGTTTTCAGAATATCTCTGACTGGGTTTTATTAGTGGTGGGCATAACAAATAGACAAAAATTCATAATATAGTCTTAATGCATTCCATTACGTATTCTAAACATACCCAATGATTTTTTTGCAAATGTCTCCAACGTACATCCACGTAGATAGATGTTTCATGTCAAAAATGGTCTTTTTAAATGTGCTATAGTCACGTGGGCTTAGCATAGATACTGCTTGACTTGCATATTGAAATAGAGTTGACCTTCAGAACTCTGTCACTGGCAGGCATTGAGGTTCCTTTGCTAGCTACGGAATATAGAAACGTCCATGCACTTGACAGCTGTCAGCCACTAACAGCTAAGACAGGTCAAGTGACGGTTCTGACAGGTCTGACGTGGCGTGGCGTAGAAAACCTTTCTTCAGCCTGCGATGTGAAACAAAGCGGGAATCGTTATTGATACTAGAGCTTGGTAACTGAAACTATTTGATATCCTAAAATAAAATACTTAGATAAGTCAGAAAGTGCTGGCACGGTTTAAATCTTATGATGCAATTTTAATAGATACGATATATTCATGCCCCATATGGGAAGTGAACTACACTCTTTTTTTACGTTAAGGGCTCTTACAGACGAGCGACACTTTGCTGTCGCGGTGGGTCGCAGAGCGCCGCGCTCATACATTTTACGGTCGCGCGACCCTCCGCGACACCCAGCGACCGTATAGTGTCGCTCGTCTGTGAGAGCGCTAAACGGGATCGGGGATTTAATTAGATAATACCTATACATGTTAGACTTTGGCCCGATAGCCTAGTTAGTTATAGTAGTGAACCAGCCTATGAAGCGTAGGTCGCGGGTTCGAATAGAGACAGCGGCAGATATTTGTATGATGTGATAAACATGAACATTTTGTTGCCAGGCAATTTATGTTTATTGAAAATAATAAGTATCGTTGTCTATACTACAAAAGGCATACCATCTCGCATTAGTTAAACCAACGGCTCGTGTTTCTCTTCTACAGGGTGAAATTAATATAATTAGCATCCTTTTAAACTAAGAGTCTACCATCAAACTGAGCCACTTCTACTATGGGAGCAAACCGATCGGAGCAACAAAAAAATCTGCTGTCTCATACTAAACTTCAATGCCTACTCGACTCAAATGTATGCATCAGCTGATTTTTTTTTTGCTCCGATTGGAGCACCAAAAAAACAATCTGCTGCTGCATACATTTGTGTCGCGTTCGCATTGCAGTTTAGTATGGAACAACTGACTTTTTTGTTGCTCCGATCGGTTTGCTCCCATAGTAAAAGTTGTTCAGTTTGATGGGTAGACTCTTAGTTTAAAAGGATGCTAATGTAATTAATGATATATAAATTCGACGACCCGGTTGGTGTGATGGTTGCCACGCCGGACTGCCAAAACACGGTCCTGGGTTCGAATCCCGGTTCGATCATGGATATTATGTTTGTGCCGTTGTTGTAAAAATCCCATAACAAAAAGCCTACCTTGGGCTTACCTTGGGATCATTACCCAATAATAATAATATATGTGCCTGTAAGCGTTATTTATTTATATTACTTATTTAAAAAAAAAAAAAAAACAATTTCACCCTGTATCTTTAGTATATTACTAATTATTAGTGTTTCTTATGTCAATAGTTTGAGTTTGTTTTTTAAGATTATCTTTACTTTTATCAGTATTTAGCTAACACAAACTTTAGGTAAACTTTCAAATAATGTTTACATTCCTAATCAAAAGATTCACTCTCTTATCTACACAAACCAACTAATTGAACTGTCTGTGTGAATTCCCAATATTTTACAAACATTTTAAAGAAAAGCTAGATAGACTAGACTGTTGCTATGAAAACTCGATTCTAAGTTTGAGAAATGTACGTCACAGATTATATATATAATGTTCAGAATTTAATTTCAATTAGATAAATGTTTGTATAAAGTTTGAGCAACTATTTGTGGGGTGTAACCATCGATCATGAATAAAAGAACTAGATGTAAAGATAAAAAATTGATTTTTTATGCGAATTGTCATGTTTATCAGCAAGACGACCCTTTTGATCACATCAAGCTCACGCCAGGAACCAATGAGGATCGTCGACGGATAGTGGAGGAAATCATTATTATAATAGTGCCTAATGATTTAGGGGTTGCAATAAGTATATACAGGGTGATATTGATATCATTGGCATCTTTTTAAACTAAGAATCTACCCTTCAAACTGAACAACTTTTACAATGGGAGCAAACCGATCGGAGCAAAAAAAAATCTGTTGTTGCATACATTTGAGTCGAGTAGGCATTGCAGTTTAGTATGTGACAGCAGATTTTTTAGTTGCTCTGATCGGTTTGCTCCCATAGTACGGGTAGTACTAGTATTTATTCTGTGCTCATAGTAAAAGTTGTTCAGTATGATAGGTAGACTCTTAGTTTAAAAGGATGCTAATGATATCAATTTCCCCCTGTATATCAGATAGTCTGGAAAATTTTAGCAAAAAATTATAGGAAAGTTCGTGACCCAGGGATGGTTAGGAATTATTGTCATGAGAGTGAAAAACTTGTAAGTGCAAAAGAGATAACTTTTCAGGAGGCAAAAAAACTGCGTCCTATAATTTTTGTAAGTTCGGGAGTATTTGCGAGGTTCTTATTACACGGTATAGATGGCATGACGAGTATCAGAGTATTTTTTGAGTGAAATCAGGACATGCTTTATGAGATTTTCTTTCCAGAAACGTAATAATGAACAAAAAACATAATTTAATTCCCGATGTTTTCACTCTTCTTCTTATCGTGTGGGCAGAGCCCTGGTGTCAGAGTTTTTTCACTCTAAGGCGACAGTATATTATGTTTTATAAGCCATGCACTCGACTTCAACAATTAAAACACATTCCCAATAAATAAACCTTATAAAATATTACCATAGAACAAGATTTCAGTCTGCACGGCTAAGCAATCAATCGTAGCGTACAGCCCGCCCCTACCCTGTACCACTTATCTTCCAGTCATGTGAACATTCCGTGGTGCTCGATCAACCGTGTGGTACACTGTACGTGCCCCAGCTATAGCTGGAGTAGAGTTTTATTTTTAATCGTCCCTCTTTTGTTTCAGACCTGGCTTGCGACAGTATAATCCAGCCTGCTACAAGGTGAGACTAGGCTTGAAAACATTCAGATTTTTTTTTACCTTTTAGGCCGCTCGATATTTGTGAATGTTAACTCCCTACATGCTATCGTGTTGGGTGTTCATTGAAAGCACAAATTAAAAATATTTAGTGTGATACTATGTTTTTCATGTTTCAGTAAACTTAAAGTCCAAAACTGTTCAAAGTTACACCTCAAAAATACGTACCTTTTACATGATAGGTACGTAGAAAATTATGTTTCAGTTTTACATTACCTAACATTTTTAATCAAATGAATTTGAAACATCAAACCAAATTACAATTAAAATATAATAGGTCTCCATCAATCTATTGTTAAGTCTGACCACTCTAGTCATAAAGCGGTTCAATAATTCGTCGACTGAATTTCCCAGAAGACTACTGAATGAATTGACTGTTGAATTAGTTTCAGTGGAAGTCGCGTGCAGACGAATCATAAACAATGAACCACCCCTCATTACCTTTCCTTCTGATTGGATGAAAATGACGTGTCAAATACAGGGTGTAAGGAAAAGTATCATTAAACCACATACTCTACCCATCAAACTGAACAACTTTTATTACGGGACCAAACCGAGCGGAGCAAAAACTTCGCCGTGCGAACTCATTAGAGACGGTCATCTATCGTATAGGATTGCAGTGACTGTGACTCATCGTTAAACAAGTTATCTATTCACCCAGTGCAGTGCGATCGGTGCCGAGCTGTTTTGAACTCTGTGCCCCTGGACCGTAGACAACTTATTGTGTGAACGTAGATCCTTCCTTAACCTCAAAATGTCTCGACGTCGCCCAGATCCTCCCGCTTCTGAACCTTCTTTAGTAGACTTAATGTCAGAATTAAAAAGCTTCCGGACGTCCATGGAACAGGAAATAACTACACTTTCGAAGAGAATGGAAGAAATGAACAAAAAGTGGGATGATTTGGATGGTCGCTGCGGTACAATGGAGGTTAGAATCTCCACCGTTGAAGATAATTTGGCCCTATTCGCCAATGTTCCAAAAGATTTAAAGGAAGCCAAGGAAACAATCGGTGTTCTGGTTTCCGAAAACAATAATCGTGACCAGTTTTCCAGGATAAATAACATCGAAATCTCCGGTGTCCCGTTTCGTAAAAAAGAGGACTTATTTACTATTTTAAATTCTATCTGCGCAAAGCTCGATTTTACCCTTTTGGATACGGACGTGGATACCATTCACCGGGTTCGCCGATACATAAACGCCAGCTCAAAAATAAATAACACACAGCCCCCGCGCCCCCCGGCCATCATCGTGCGGCTCACCCAGCGAAGGAGGAAGGATGCGCTGCTGGCAGCAGGCCGCGCGCACCAGGCGCTTTATACCACTGACATCGGTTTCCCCGGGACTGCCTCCAGTGTATACATCAACCAACATCTCACTCCATCCAATAAAATGTTGCTAAAAAAAGCTAAACAACTGAAATCTGATGTTGGTTTTAAATATTTATGGATACAAGATTGTAAAATCCTTATGCGTAGAAGCGATGAACCTCAGTCAAAAATAATTCATATAAAAAATGAATCTGATTTACGCAAGTTAAATACTTGACTGGTATGTCACAAATACTCACATTGTTACTATTTTTACATGTTTGCCAATTTAATAAATCAATATATTCTAAATGCCCAAAATCTTATAATTATAACAAGTATTTTTGTAAACCAAATACACCTCATATTTATATTCGTCGTTTGTTGTTGTACAAAGATGCCTAACTGTTTTAAGACACATATTATAGGTACCTATACCTTACTTTATTTTCTAACTCATTCTTATGGCTTCCTTTAGCGAATTGAATATTTACTATCAGAACGCAAGGGGTCTACGGACTAAATCACATTGTTTTCTGTCAGGAGTTCTGAGAAATAATTTTGACATTATATGCATATCAGAAACATGGTTAGCTTCAAACTTTTATGACTCAGAGTATTTCGACGGTCGATATAATGTATTCCGTGGAGACCGTGTGGGCGGCTCGGGTCCCGGTGGTGGAGTGATGTTTGGCATCCGTCGGGAGCTGAACGTTCGCCGCCGAGACGACTGGCGCGTGTCTGCGCGCTCGGAGGATTTGTGGCTGAGCATCGAACTCGCATCCGACGCCGCGCCTGCTACCCGATCCGCCCGCCGCACGCCAACACGGCTTCACATAGCCTGCGCTTATCTGCCGCATAATAATGACCACTATAATTGTTTGCAAAGGTTTTTTGATCAGGTGTCAGATTTAATGTTTAAATACCCAAACGATTACTTTCTATTATTAGGAGATTTCAATGTTTCACACGCCACTTGGCAAACCATACCTAATTTAAATCACCTACAGTTGATCACTAACAATGATAAACTGGCCACGGCACTATCGCACGCAATGGTTTTAACTGAATTAAAGCAATTCAACTCTTGTGTAAATGTTAATGGGAGGATATTAGACCTGGTACTTTCTAACATGTGTTGTACCGTATCTGAATGCACTTCACCTCTTACACGCTTAGACCCACATCACACATGTCTTGACATCTGTATTCGTGTTAAATTTACCCCACTACTTCAGAAATCTCTTACATCTAAATATATTTATTCAGCATCTAATTTCGATGAAATTAAAAAAGAACTTAATAATCATGACTGGACAATTCTCTGTAATTTGAGCACTGAGCAAGCTATTTATCATTTCTATTCAATTTTTAATAATCTCATCGATACTTATGTTCCAAAAAAGATAGTTAAACAAAACACAAGCAAACCACTTTGGTTTTCACCTGCTCTCATAAAGGTAGGTAAATTAAAGAGAAAGGCACACACAAAATGGAAAATATATCGTAATAATTTAGATTATCAGCGATTTAGTGATCTTCGAGCAAAGGAAAAAATCATGGAAAAGGAGTGTTATCACAATTTTATCAGCCGTTCCGAGGACTCAATAACCAAATCCCCAAAGTACTTTTGGAGCTTCATACAATCAAAATTCCCAACCAATCAGATTCCTCAATGCATGACTTACAACGGGTCTACATCTACTGATAGTAAAACCATCGCAAATATGTTTAACGAATACTTTAATTCAACCTTTGTTAGAAGTGATGGCAATGGCCAACCAAGTGTAAACAATAATAACGACTCCGTTAACACTCCTGTAAACATCTCATCAATTGTTATATCTCAGGCAGATATCATTAAACACTTTAAAAGTGTTAATATTAACAAGGGAGCAGGTTACGATAATATTCATCCGATATTAATTTCTCGCTGTGCAGATGAATTATCAGTCCCTCTCACAATTATCTATAACAAATCACTTATTGAAGGTTGTTTCCCTGGTTTATGGAAGAGAGCTCTTGTAACACCCATTTTCAAGTCTGGTTCTAAGCATGACATACAAAATTATAGGCCGATTTCAAAGCTTTGCATTTTAGGTAAAATCTTAGAAAAAATTGTAACATTACACTTGACATCAACCTTCTCTCGTCATATTTCACAGCACCAACACGGTTTCTTTCGAGGACGTAGTGTCGAAACTAACTTGCTGACTTACACAGACTTCATACTCAACGCCATGGATTCCGGTTGTCAGGTGGACGCCGTGTACACTGATTTCTCAAAGGCATTTGATAAAATTAATCATAGTATACTTTTAGACAAGCTTTTGGGACTCGGTGTTCACGGCGACTTACTTCGGTGGCTCAAATCTTATATTGCTAATCGTACTCAGGCTGTCTCTCTAAAGGGATATATTTCTGACTTCAATCAGATTCCATCTGGAGTTCCCCAGGGATCTCATTTAGGTCCGCTCCTGTTCACACTTTATATTAATGACATTGACAACGTTTTTACCAGGTCACATCATTTGCTTTATGCCGACGACACGAAAATTTTCAAAGTTATTAACAACTACCAGGACTGCGAAGGTTTACAGTCGGATTTAAATAGTTTTGCAGATTTTTGTGTCAATAATCAATTGATCCTTAATATTGATAAGTGTCATACCATTACATTTACTCGGAAGTTTTCTCCTATTGTCTTTGATTACAGTTTGAATGGCACACAAATTAATCGAGTCGGCCAAATTAGAGACCTGGGTATCATCCTCGACTCCAAGTTACATTTTAACGCCCATATCGATGCTACAGTTACAAGAGCCTATAAACAATTAGGTTTCATTCTTAGAGTAACCCAACACTTCCGCAAGGCCACCACCTATAAAGTCCTGTATTTCTCATTTGTCCGTAGCCTGCTGGAGTTTGGGAGTGTTATCTGGAACCCTTGCTATAAAGTACACGTAGACAGTCTCGAGAAAGTACAAAATAAATTTTTAAAAAGTATAGCCTACCGTACTGGCAACTGTTTCACTGACTATACAACGACCGCTAAAATGTTCAAAATTCCCTCCTTGCAGAGTCGAAGGTCTTACATTGATGCCCTATGTCTTTACAAAATCGTTAACAGTACTGTGGACTCCTCGACTCTGTTAGAGAAAGTGGATTTCCGAGTCCCACCTCGTCACTCCTTGCGTTCTAAAACTTCTTTCTTTAGTAAACTGTGTCACACAAACTATACTAAAAATAGCTTCTTTCGGCGTTCTTTGGACAACTACAATCGAAATCTTACTAGTGTTGATCTGTTTAGATTCTCTTTGGGCAAATTTAAAAGAAAAATTGGCGAACTGCTTCTATAAAGATAAATGTTGTTTCCTTTTTACTATTTGTTACTAGTTTATTGTATCGTCTCTTGTGTGTTTTGCAAAATTTTTTAAGTTTTTGTTATTAAGTTGTGGATCTCTAGGTCTGTTTGTTATAGTGTTTGTTTATAAGTTCATTTGTGACTGTTTGTAATCCCAAATAAATTAAAAAAAAAAAAAAAAAAAAAAAAAAAAAAAAAAGCTGCTGTCTCATACATTTAAGTCGAGTAGGCGCTGCAGTTTAGTATGGAACAGCAGTTTTTTTTTTTGCGCTGACATATTTGCTCCCATAGTAAAACTTGTTCAGTTAGATGGGTATAGAGTGTATTATGGTTTAAAGGTTAATGATACTTTTCTTATTCTTTTGCTATAGTTCCGTGGGATTCATCTTTATCTCAGTCGATAGACGTCAACTGCTGGACATAGGCCTCCCCAAAGGATCGCTACAACGACAGGTCCTATGCTGCCCTCATCCGACGGGTGTCTGCCTTCCGAGGGGTATATTGAGGATATCCTTATTTTAAGAGTGTCCAAAGTCTATCTGGTGTAGGGTTGCCATAAATCCCCAAGGCCCCATCTGGACATTTACAATTTGTGGCTGCCTTTTGTTTTAAGTTCCTATTTACTGTGTTCGTCGGTGCGCGGGAATTTCAGTTCATATACATGTACAATGTACACCTAAAACTGAGTTAGATCATAATTTCACTGCGATATAATGAAATATCTGCAATACGATTTAAAACCCAGAGCGAGCGAAGCGAGCTCGAGATTTCACTGCAATATAATGAGATGACTGCAATACGATCTAGAAGTAAGATTGCGCAGCCTGCGCGGCGCACTCGATTGTCGGGACATCGATGTTTGTCGGGACATTTTATAGCTTGTCGGGACTTAGGGACTGTTAATAACGATGACATGTCCCGACGTATCGGGACGAATGGCGACCCTAGTCTAGTGTTAAGTAGTAAGCCAGCTCTTATTTTTGATAATTATTGTTTGATTAAATAGTGAAGATTAATTGACAGTGATGGAGACAATTCTCGCCTCGAAATTGAAGCATGTAGGCGGTTTCCTCACGTTATTTTCCTTCAAAGAAAAGTCGAAATCGAAATAAGTGTCTCCCAAAAACTAGAAGAATTTTAACGAGGGCGAAGCTGCGGTCATGTTAACCTAACCATTATAAATATGTGAGTCCTTGTTGACTAGACACTGACAACATTTTTTTTTACTTTTTTATTTTACTTATTTTAAATTAGCTGTCAGAAAATCTCTCGTCCAAAAGATTTTTTCAAAAAAATCAAACAAAAGTTAGTTACTATTTTGAGCCGAACATGCTCCGTTTATTTCTAATTGATCTTAAAAATAATACACGGCCTATGTCACAGTCATCCAAAAATGTATGTAACACACTGGCCTCGATTCGGAGTGTACCACGACTAAACTAAACTAAATGTATTCCTGTCACTTTCTAAAATAAGATTAAGAAAAGAGACAGAAAACCAACAGCTGACTTTAGTACTGTCAAAGTGACGTTAAATGCCCAAAAACGACTTAAATAAGATGGCATACATTATGATGGCATCTTATTTTGCGTATTTAACGTCACTTTGACAGCACTAAAGTCAGCTGTTGGTTTTCTGTCTCTTTTCTTAATCTTATTTTAGAAAGTGACAGGAATACATTTAGTTTAGTTTAGTCGTGGTACCTACACTCCGAATCTAGGCCACTGTTTACTTAATGCGTGGCTCAGCTGAGGGACCCTAAGTGGATCTTGCTCAACCTCAGACATCAAAGCACGTCCTTCGTTACAGCTCTTTTCTCTGTGCCCTTTCAATGCAGTTGGGCACCTTGCACTTCCGGATAAACCTCCGATGGTTTTTGGAAGTTCAATTGTCAAATCGTTTGTAATTTTTCATACAGTAAATAAATAAAAAAAATAAAAATAAAAAACCTACAGACTCATCTATTTCCTTGGTGACTTGATTGTTTTTTTATAAAGTAAATGTGTCTTTATTATTTTATAGAAAATGCTCTGTTCACAATTTGGAAGTTGCTTCTAAACAATATAGTTACACAAAGAAAATGTTCCGTAACATGTATTTTATTCCTTATTACAACATTCTTTAGCGAAAATCTTAAGACTGACAAAAGTTTTGAACAAAACCAAAACGACAACTTCAGCAAAGTTGTGGGCAAAAGTTTACGTTGACTCTTGTATTTGTTTTAATATTTATAAACATTTATACCTACTCGCTTCCGTAGCAACACACAAGGTTAAAATCTTCGAAACCAACGCAGTAGTTGATTGTCGTGGGAGGCAAATATTATGTTAAATCTCTTTGGTGGGAGGCGACAAATTTTATCAGGGACAATTTGACAATGACAATTCAGAGTACATTGTTGGTTACTAAATGACGCTAAACTTGCAGTAGGTAACATCTGTCCTAGCATTCTCAGCAATGTACTCTGCATTGTCATTATCAATTGTCACGTTTATTAAAGGGCCCAGGTAACGCTGAAATCTCTGTTGCTCTCATCGTGTGGCTGCCAACTCCTTTAATTGTAAAGGTTTACCTATCCATCAGCTTCAGAAGGGTAAGGACGAGAGAGTGCATCTGCGTTTAGCACACACACGAGCCGGAGCCTAAAAATGTCCTGCGTTACATACCTGACTTTCGTGAAAAACAGAAATTTATACCAATAATTTGGTCTTGTCCTAAATAATATCAAATAATCCTTAATCCATAACAAAATTGGCGTCGAGGTACACCTAGACGGAGGTGGTGGGACGAAATCGATGGTTTCTCAAAGATCTGGCCTGTCGAAGCGCGGAACAGAGACTCTTGAAGAGAACGGAAGAAGTGCCAACAGCTGGACAGCAATGGTTGCTCTAGTAATAATAATAATAAGGACATGGGTCCATTATACATTCCCACCACTGTTACTCCTGTAAACAATAATCAACAGCGGCGACCACACACAACACTATGTGGCAGTCCAGAGTACCCGGGGGATGACTCTCATCTGTCTGTGAATTTAATCAAAGAATATAGGAGGAGTATGACAAATATTAGTGGATTTTCTTGGCATTTTTCATAATCTTATCTTAATAAAACTGCAGTCAATATTAGCAAACTACAAAATCTACTCCATCTATGTATAAACGTAAGCATGCCAGGAGAGGCTCAAAATGTAATAAAGTTTAAAACGGTATGGCTACCGGCGGCGGCGCGGCGTTATTTAGAGAGCTCTCTGGTACTAGCCGACTAGCAATATTTGAGGAACTCTTCATTTTGTGTCATTCATGGCTGGTAGCTCCTCGTTTGTTGGTAAACTAACGACCACTTCAGGGTAGTTAGAAATATTGCGACAACTAGCGCCCTGCTTATCTGAGCACTTTATCTGAGTATTGCTTTGTCCGTATAGTTAGCAGCCTCACCAGCTATTTGAAGGTTTTGACCAAGCCACGATTTAGTGCCTAATTAGTGCAATTTAGTGTCCAAAGCTCAGATTTGGTGCTCATGTATTTTAAAAGATATTTGGGTAATTTATTGAGACTGCTAGGTAATACCCAACGGGCACAAAATTGCTGCATACAGGCTTTAGAGCCAATGCAATTATTCCTTTAAGCTGCTAGGCGTAAGCTATAGAGCGTGCTCAGCAGGCCTTATGCAGCAGCACTATAGCCAAATAGGCACAATTTTATGCGGCCTTAAGCTTCAGAAGAGCTATAATAGTAGCTGCTTAAGAGCGCCATAGTAGCTGCAATGGAAGATTAAGTAATAAGATTCACTCATATAGCACTACATTCGTGAACGAATGACCGTTTGAAATGAATGAATCTTGTTTTGACAGCACACCGTTCAGTTCAGTTGTTCCTATATTTGTGTAGGCGAACCATCAAAATATCGAAATCTTTTTATTAAAATGTGAAATTGAAGTGCGGTGGCGGCCATCATCAAATTAAATAAGTAAGTAATTAATTCATGGTTTCTTGTTATTCAGTACAGTACATGCAATTAAAAACGCATATTAGTTTACTGATAATGTAAATATCACTTATTGGAGTAATTTTGATGCGCTCTTGATATAATCCAAATAAGCAATTAATTATGTGTATTAGAATACAGTCTTTTCAACTTTTTATGTAATAAAATCATTTGAGGTCGATTTAATGATACACTGGTTTGGAGACAACGTCCCAATCCTTAAAAATTAAGTTCTGTTTACGTTATTTGTTGACAAATATTTGCTTGGATAACCTAAAAAGATCATAAGCATGGCGCTTGCTCGTGGGAGCCTATAGCCGTAGTATCTTCCTCAATGCTTCCCTTAAGCGGCTTTAGGCGCTTATTTTAACTTTTGTAGACCTCAGAGTGATTTTTATTACTGTAATTGCAGTTCATAACTGCTAATAGGCTCCAATTTCATTCTTTACGCAGGCATAAGTTCAAGGTTACAATATGTCGAATTGTTTGGATTTCATAGGGATTTCATAGTGCAGATTAATCTGATCTGATCCCGATCCTCGGGGGATGCCTATGTCCAGCAGTCCACTGCTGGACGTCCACGTCCATCGGCTGAGATGATGATGATGATGATGATGATGTTTTCTCTAGTTAAAATTTTTACTCTTTGAATATTTTTTTTTAGATATTCATATGTAACCAGTGATCGGAACGATGGGATTGTTAGAGTTGTTAAAACCACAAAATTTATTGTTTTATTTAATTTGAATCCCGTGATCCCGGGAACTGTCGTATTAGTCAGCAGTACATTGTATCGAATTAGTTATATCAATTTTAATGATCTGAAACAAAATTACAGTAATATATATTTTTTCCGAATCCCGGGATTTTTTTTCATCCCAAATTTTCATAGGTGGTTCAGACCATCAAATTGGACAACTTATGAAAATTTGGCACCGTCCAGTTCAGTTCCCGGGAATCCCGGGATTCGGAAAAAAATTATACTACCGTAATTTTGTTTAAGATCGTTTAAATTGATAATAACTACTTCGATCCAATGTACTGCTGACTAATACGACAGTTCCGGGGATCACGGGATTCAAATAAAATAAAATACCAAATTTTGTGGTTTTAACAACCCTAACAATCCCATCGTTCCGATCACTGGTTACATATGAATATCTAAAAAAAAATATTCAAAGAGTAAAATTATAACTAGAGAAAACATCATCATCATCATCATCATCTCAGCCAATGGACGTCCACTGCTTGACATAGGCCTCCCCCGAGGATCGCCATAACGACCGTTCCTGCGCCGCCCTCATTCAACGTTTTTCCGCCGCCTTCACCAGGACATCGGTCCACCGTGTGAGGGGCCTACCCCCAGAGAGAGATCAAATATCGTTTATGTAAAATCAATAACAATGATTTTGACGCACAATAAAATAGAATAGGATAAGATTATGTAGTAACACAATCTTTGTGAATATAAATAATAATTAAATCAAACTTTTATCGATGGATTATCAATGATTCAAGTCTTTGCTGTATTTATAGAAATTCTTTTCCACGCCCTGTCCTATATCTATGACTACCCCCTCGGGACTATAGTCGTGAGCATATGCTATGTATTTCCACGCCGTTTATTTTTTTCATGTACTGTACTGAATAACAAGAAACCATGAATTAATTACTTACTTATTTAATTTGATGATGTCCGCCTGCGCATTTCACATTTTAAAAAGATTTCGATGGTTCGCCTACACAAATATAGTAACAACTGAACTGAACGGTGCCAAATTTTCATAAGTTGTCCAATTTGATGGTCTGAACCACCTATGAAAATTTGGAAAGAAAAAATCCCGGGATTCGAAAAAAAAATTATATTACCGTAATTTTGTTTCAGATCATTAAAATTGATATAACTATTTCGATCCAATGTACACACAGCGACACATCAAGCTATACAAAACCAACATAAGCTGGCCTCGCGTAGGTGCGACCAGCAGTGCACCCGCCTCCCGCGACCGTCTGTGTCGCGCCCACACACCGCTTCGGAGCCCGCCCACGTCCTCGACTCCTCAGCGAGTCGTCAGGACCGTGGGCCCCTCCTCAAGCACCCCGGATAACCACACTGCCGGCGTGTAGGTCGCTCACCGGGCCTCCCCCAACAGGGTCCCACTCGGTGAGCTTGACCTCACCGGCAGCACCACAAGAAATACCACCGCATTGGAGCCTGCACACACCCTGGCATGCCGCCAGGTTCGTGTGCTCTCCGCAGCACCCCCCGGACTGACGTCACTGCCGAACTGACCTCGGCAGCTACACCCTCGCTATGGAGCTCTCCACAGACGATCCCCTCCCGGAAATTGACCCCCTGATGCCTGAGCCCTTTTAAGGACTCACCCCGCTGCGGAAACTGCTAACGGCTGTAGATCCCCATGGACCGTGGGGCGGACCGAGGGTGAACCGCCGGACTGTAGGCTACTCCGCAGCACAAAACCCCCCTGATTGGCCACACTGCCGACCGCAGTTCGCTCACCGGGCCTCCCCCAACGGGGTCCCACTCGGTGGGCTAGACCGCGCCGGCAGACACCTGGACAACTACGAGGCACCACCAGGTGCCAACCCCGATGACCCGGCTGCTTCAGCAGCTGGCGCTAGAAACCATAGTAAAGAGGCCGTTGCCGCGAGACTGATTGATTGATTAGGCCGGGACTCGATAGTTGGCGTCCGAGAGTGGAAGCACGGTGGCTTGAGGTATCAGGCGGCTGGGAAGAAGCTCAACCACAGAGGTCTACTATCGGGTGTCCCCCCCCCTCCTCCTCTCCCCAACCTCCCCTCACTTTTGAACACCTCGTACTGAGGGGTCGTGGATGCAGCTGTGTCCTAGATCAACCAGGACGCAGGTAGCTCCTGAAGATCTGACCAGGCGTGGCTTTTGGTTCCTCGGGCAGTGTTGTCAGGTCTTACAGTTTGAGCCAATTCTCCAGAAGGAAATAACCCTTCACGATACGGCCCCTCTCGTGCCGGGTCCTTATTCCATCTTTTCAGCTCAGCTAGGGTTTTAAGTAAAAAGCGGTAGTGAATAGGAATTAAGTTAGCTAGGGAAACCTGTAAACGAGATTATGTTATTCAGTAATAAAACTTGTATCTTTTTTTATAATTCTATCTTTTTATTAGCAACCTCAGAACTACAGACATCCTACCTAAAGATAGGTCAACCCTTCTAAAGGGATTTATATATTTTTACAATGAGGCCCTCTGGCCATCCCGCCACAGGGGCACTTCGTTACACAATACATTTTGTGGTTTTAACAACTCTGTTATGCCCACACGGCAAGTTTAGGTATTTACAATCCCATCGTTCCGATCACTGGTTATAAGATATGAATATCTAAAATAACTTATTCAAAGAGTAAAATTATAACTAGTTCAAACATCGTTTATGTAAAATCAATAACAATGGTTTTGACGCACAGTAAAATAGAATAGGATAAGATTATGTCAATCATTGAAAATATCAATAATAATTAAATTAAACTTTTATCGATGGATTATCAATGATTCAAGTCTTTGCTGTATTTTATTTATAGAAATTCTTTTCCACGCCCTGTCCTATACCTCTGACTACCCCCTCGGGGACTATAGTCGTGAGCATATGCTATGTATTTCCACGCCGATTATTTTTTTCAATATTTATATTTATATTGAAATAAATCAAATATAAATATTGAAAAAATAATCGGCGTGGAAATACAGTATAGTATATGCTCACAACTATAGTCCCCGAGGTGGTAGTCAGAGATATAGGACAGGGCGAGGAAAAGAATTTCTATAAATACAGCAAAGACTTGAATAATTGATAATCATCGATTAAAGTTTAATTTAATTATTATTCATATTTTCATAGATTGTGTTACTATACAGTGTGTAACATAAAATGGGACAGTTACTTAAAGGGGTGCTTCAGACCATCAAACTGAACAACTTTCGCTATGGCACCAATATTGAAATCGCGAAAAAAAAATCGGCTATCCCATACAAAACTGCAAACTTAACTCGACTGAAATGTATGTTACAGCCGATTTTTTTTCGCGATTTCAATATTGGTCCCATAGAAAAAGTTGTTCAGTTTGATGGTCTGAAGCACCCCTTTAAGTGACTGTCCTATTTTATATTACACCCTGTATAATCTTATCCTATTCTATTTTACTGTGCGTTAAAATCATTGTTATTGATTTAACATAAACGATGTTTGATCTAGTTATAATTTTACTCTTTGAATTATTTTTTTTAGATATTCATATCTTATAACCAGTGATCGGAACAATGGGATTGCAAATACCTAAACTTGCCGTGGGTATAACATAGTTGTTAAAACCACAAATTTTTTTGTTTTATTTAATTTGAATCCCGTGATCCCGGGAACTGTCGTATTAGTCAGCAGTATATTGGATCGAAGAAGCTATTTATATCAATTTTGATGATCTCAAAAAAATTATGGTAAAATAATTTTTTTCCGAATCCCGGGATTTCTTTATCTTGAACCCTTATAGCGTTGCTATGCAACTTAAAGTTGCAAGACAGGCTGCAATTTTCACTCTGGTGCTCGTTGGGAAATCCATCGATAAAAGTTTAATTTAATTATTATTCATATTACGGTAATATAATTTTTTTCCGAATCCCGGGATTTTTTTTCTTTTCAAATTTCCATAGTTGGTTCAGACCATCAAACTAGACAACTTATGAAAATTAGGAAAGAAAAAAAAATCCCGGGATTCGGAAAAAAAATTATATTACCTTAATTTTGATTTAGATCATTAAAATTGATATAACTACTTCGATACAATGTACTGCTGACTAATGCGACAGTTCCCGGTATCACGGGATTCAAATTTTGTGGTTTTAACAACTCCATGATAAACCCCCACACGACAAGTTTAAATCCCATCGTTCCGATCACTGATTATAACTCATAAGGAACTAAAGACTGCACTGATTATTTTATTATCTCTTTAATGCAACTGCTAGTAACAAAGTAGTGCCTATTTGAACTCTTAAGCAACTGCTTTAAATTGTCTAAAAATATATCCTCTTTACAGGTATAAGGCGCTTTAGAGTTCCAAGTATATACCATACACAGCTATTAGTGTCAAAATGCACTTTCTGGTTCTCACTATAGGCTTAAGTGGTAAATAGTTTCAAGAATGAACTTATATGTAGGCATAAGCTGTACTCTATTTCCTTACTGCAACTATAAGCTCCCCGTGCAGCTATAGGAGTTTGCGGAAGATGTTATAGCTCTTAAAACTTTATCTTGAACCCTTATGGCGTTGCTATGCATCTTGAAGTTGCAATGACAGGCTGCAATTTCCACTCTGGTGTTCGTTGGGTAGACGTTAGGGTAGCATTCGTTCTGAGAAATACTATTTATATCAATGTGATTTATATGTCAAGATTTAATACTCATTTAGTGCTTTTTATATCTAAAATTTAGTTTACGTTTATCTCAACTATGATTCCAATGAAACGGGTGCACAGGGGGTTTATACGGGGGAAACAGATAAATACATACAGATTTAGTGCTTGATTTGGTGTCTCATTTATGAAAATTTGAATTTACTTTTCAACTCATCTCACCCATAATTTGGACCAAAAAGCTAAGATTTTATATGAGACTACTTATTAATAATATTTGATCGATGTTTTATCCTAGATTCTACGCCCTGCTTTGTTGACCTACCCAGCCTCCAGGTCCTCGATGAAACTAACCAGGTTGGTATGAATGCGACGCCAATCCAACTGTCGTATAGCTGTCACTGCTACGGCGTGTTAGCGAGGCTGTTGATGTATTGAAAAGTATAGTTGTTGCAAACGCGGCAACGTTTTTGAATAGACATAAAGGTCTTGTAAAGAAAATGTTATACGTAGTCACGTATATATTTTATGGAGTTGAGGCAAAGGAATAGAGATCCTTCCTCTGAGAGTTGAGGCTAAACTCCTCTTTTAACCTGTCTCTTTGATATGTGATGGGTATGTGTGGGTCATTATGGTTCTTTAATTTTTTTACATGTGTTATTAATTAATTATGTATTATTATTTTGTCACACACACATATACAACGTGTTAATGAATAAGCGCAAAACCTCATACACCCCAACCCCAACTGATTTATAAGTTTATAACAAAGTTATTGGCATTTAATATTTCTAGATTGTCTAAACTATTTTTCATATACATAAAATATTACTTTTATTAACACCGTCTACGCGTACTGCGTCAAAATTTTGTATGAAATAGACAACTCTGCAACTATCTTAAGTTTTCATGCAAAAATGATTTGTTACTTTATTATTTCAGCAATGACTGAAAGCGCTAGCGTGCTCATGGGTAGGTAAATTTTATTAATGCTGTTTTGGTAGGTAGTAAGTAGGGTGAGTGTGCCCGTGCGGTGGGTTAACAATAGTTGACATCGAGTTCAGTAAATTTTAAATTAAACAAACAATATTGATAAAATTTAACCTTTGCTGAAACCTTGATACTTCGATTCTACTTTCGATTCTTAGAAACTATTTTCTGTTTTTGCGTTTAGTCATTACACGTTATAATTATTTACATACAGGGTGTAACAAAACAGCCTAGTAATACTTAAGGGGATGCTTCAGCCCATGAAACTGAACAACTTTCACTATGGAGCATGGCGGTTTTTCTTATTTTTTTCTCGACATTTGCTCCGTAGTGAAAATTGTTCAGTTTGATGGTCTGAAGCACCCCCTTAAGTATTACTAGGGTGTTTTGTTACAACCTGTATGTATTTTTTTAATATTGTCTCGGGGTAGGTACGGAATTCTCCGTGCGCGATTCCGACTTACACTTATTCCGTTTTTTTTCTTGGAGTCGGCTTTTACGGTGACGAAGTCGCATTCAAAAGCTGTACATAACCTGGCCACACAAGTGTCAATGTGTGCTCACATTATGCACTCGCACGCGTCAGCCATTACTCTCGAGTTCACAGTTTGTATGCATTGGGTATTATGTCAGATGATCATCGACTGCAGACTAAACAGCTATAGATATGGCGTCAAGTTAATGATACTCTACTGCACCAGAGCACCAGCCACCTGCTCTCTCGCACCAGTGTGCGTTATAATAAATAATATTATACAAGGTGGGCCAAAAGAAGTCATCCAATGTTGTTTGGCTCTCTTTTTTTTTCTAAATGAAAAACTTCGATTCTGTTTTTTGATTATGTTTATTTGAACCTTTAGAATTTTATTGGTCAAGTCGAGAACATATATTATATCGGCCAAATGGACGCCGTCACAATTGATTGCCATACGGGCTCGTTTTATGGAATTTTTCATCACTTCGGTGAGAACTTCGGGCGACAGATTCTCGCACTCGTGTCGAATGTTGTCCTTGAGGGCTTCCAGAGTCTGGGGCTTGTTCGCACGTAAGCACGGGACTTCGAAAAACCCCACAAAAAAAAGTCTGGAACGCTTAAGTCGGGTGATGGCCAAAACGAGAGATGAACCTGTTTAATCCCAATGTCGTCCCATCCAGAGTAGGTTTTCGTATCTGTGAATGACATGTAAAAAGGAAGTAAAAACCTCTGTATTCTCTCTGGTGTTTATGGGTTAAATGGACGTAGTTAAAATAAAACAGTTTAATGTAATTAGAAGTTATTTTATTGATCTGAAAGAACCATGACTCAACAGAACCATCAAACTGAACAACTTTCTCTATGTCACCAAAATCGAAATCGCGAAAAAAATTAGTTGTTCCGTACAAAATTGCTAATCTACCTACTCGAGCGAAACGTATGGGACAGCTGTTTTTTTTTCGTGATTTCATTGGAAGGAGGGTTATATTTTTTTCTCATCTCTTAATCTTTAAGTTATGAAACTTTTCATTTATCATAGAGGTACGTCAGAGAAAAAGTTGTTCAGTTTGATGGGTAGACTCTTAGTTTAAAAGGATTCCAATGATATTGGTGGAAATTTGATTTTTGTTTGGTATAAGGGAAGGAGAACGCACGTACCTCGTTTCTCTTGACTTTCCTTTCCTGCTGGTTCTTTTCACAAAATCCACCAATATCTATATTGTTCCTTTCACCTCGGCTACACTGGTGATATTTCCATTTTGTTTTTACTTCTTCTTCGTTAGATGTAGTACGATTTTAGATTTTTTCTTTTACAAATTGCAAACAGCCATCGAGATCGAGAGAGTGAGCGAATTCGGAATGAGTTGAATGATGAGCAGAATGGTTGATGAACGGTTCACTCGGTGTCTTTCGTCGATGAGAGGCCTTCTATCTGCGTTTCGTTCGGACAAGGTAGGAGAAAAGGGATAGCATACATAGACTATAAATTCGTTGTGTACAGGGTAAAGTAAGACAGATGTGAAGTGTGAGAGGGCGCCACCATTACTCCCCGGGCTGAAGGAATGCCTTCAGAAGAGTGCCAAAGTAAAAGGAGAAAAAGAAAACTCCAATTTGCACAAACTTCCACGATCCAGCTTTGGGAGAGCAATTAAGATAAAGAGTTTAGAAGTTAGCGTTGCGGTGAAGATAAATAACTTAAGTAAAACAAAAAAAAACAAAAAAATATATAATAATAATATAATATATACTTATAAGCAAAAAATACACAAGTTTTATTGCATTGGAATATGGCATAATTAATGAACACTGCGGACATAATACCCCGTTTTTGTTCTAATTTTGGCCACTCTACTAACGCCATCCTTACCAGGATATAATTCCTCGATGATCCCAATTGGCCAACTCATTGGAGCCGAACCATCATCTTTTATTATGACAACAAGCCCCCTTTTAACCGGATTAGATTGGGTGTTCCATTTCTGTCTGCTTTGAAGCGTGGTCAAGTATTCTACTCTCCATCTATGCCAGTAGGATTGAACAAGTTTGTTAAGCAGTTCATAGCGAGTAAGTCTGTTATCGGGTACATTAAGAACGTCTTGTGCAGGCAAACATTTCAAGGGAGTAATATTTAAAAAGTGAGATGGGGTAAGCGCTTCTAGTTCAGTTGGATCTGAACTAAGAACACACAACGGACGGCTATTCAGAATGCCTTCAATTTGCACTAATACGGTACTAAGCTCTTCGTATGTTAAAATTTGATTCCCTATAACCCGTTTCAAATGAGTTTTAACTGATTTTATGTTGCTCTCATATATACCTCCAAAGTGAGATGCAAAAGGCGGGTTTCGTTTGAATTGAATATGTAAGTCTGCTAGGTTTTGATCAAGATATTTATTGTGACTGTCAGACATTAGCTGTGCGTGCAGTTCATCCAGTTTTCTTTTAGCACCCACAAAGTTAGTACCTCCATCACTCAGAATCATAGATACGGGGCCGCGTCTACTAATAAAACGTTTAAATGCCGCTAAAAACAGTTCAGAAGTTAAATCGGAAACCAATTCCAAATGCAAAGCCTTTGTAGTCAAGCAAACAAACAAACAGAGATAAGCCTTGATGCTTTTAACACCGCGGCGGCGATAAGGTGTTACCAGGAACGGTCCCGCGTAGTCAATACCAGTGAAGACAAAGCTTTTGACTCCACTTACCCTACAGGCGGGTAAGTCTCCCATAATAGGGAAAGTATTTTTTGGTTTTACCTTGAAACAAGCATTACAATTTTGAACGCGCTTACGTATCATGCCTCGGGCAGAAAGAATCCAATAGCTTTGCCTAAGCAAAGCTTGAAGCAGACTGGGGCCAGAGAGGGGCCTTTGAGAGAAGTTCAGTGGAGCGTTACTCAAGCGTCCTACCACTCGTATGATATTATCTCTATCAATAAAGGCGTTCAACTTCTGTAACGCGGGAGTGTTTTTGCTATTAAAATGTCTTTTTTGAATACTTCGGATTATGTATTTTTCTGCAATCTCTAGATCTTGAACTGATATAAGTTGGCGTGATTTTAATATCTTTGCAAATCGAAGCACGTAAACGACAGCGTGAATGTATTTATTCCATTTTGACATGCGGTTAGCCAGGTCGAGTAAAACGTCGGAGTTGTTTTCAGTAGTAGGCGCAGCAAAAATTGTTGCCTTGATTTCGGGTAAATCCGTCAGAGATACAGCATCAACATGTTGAATGGGCCATTTTTTAAGAGGATAAGCGAGCCACGGAGGGCCTTGAAACCATAATTCGTTACCTATGAGCTTGCTAGGCATGACAGGTCGCGAAATAATGTCTGCTGGATTTTCATTTCCAGCTATGTGAAACCAATTTCTGGCAGGCAAGTTCTCATTGATAGCGGAGATTCGATTGGCTACAAACATTTGGAATCGAAACGGTGGAGCTCGAATCCAAGACAGTGTCACGGTGGAGTCTGAAAAGGCGATGATTGTATTTAGATTAACGCGTTCACTGATGGAGTCTCGAACGGAGACAATAAGGTTCGACAACAAGAGCGCCGCGCAAAGTTCAAGTCGGGGTAGGGTGACAATATTGTTTGCAGAAGCAACCTTGGACTTTGAACAAAGTAGCATGACCTGACCCACATCCCTCTCACTCTGGCTAACTCGAATGTAGATAGCGGCACCATAACACTTCTCGCTCGCATCAGCGAAACCTATAAGCACGACGTTTTTAGAGTTTTCTAAAATGCCTATATGTCGCGGTATTTTAATATTTTCCAACAAGTAAAGCTCCTTTTGAAATTGAGACCACTGACTTTCAATATAAGCTGGTACCTCGTCATCCCAATCTAAGGCACATTTCCAACATTCCTGGACCAGTAGCTTCAATAGCGCGGTCACCGGACCAAGCAATGAAAGCGGATCGAAAAGTCTCGCAGTCACAGAAAGAATTGTGCGTTTAGTACATACGGTTTGGCTAGCGTTAACCTTGAAATAGAAGGCATCTTCATTGGTTTTCCATTGAAGGCCAATAATTTTTACACTATTTTCTTCGTCGAACTGTATAACATGGGGGGCTTGCCGATCTACCAGAATTCGTTTAGTTAATTCTGTACTATTGGTCACCCATTTTACAAGATTGAATCCTCCAGCTTTGAAAAGCTGCGTGAGTTCATGATACAGCAGTTCAGCTTCATCCACCGAAGACACCGAAGAAACATAATCGTCCATATAAAAATGGCGCTCAGCAGCCCAGGCTGCGGCCGGCCAGCGAGAGCGCTCGTCGTCAGCGAGTTGTCGCACGACTCGCATAGTTAGATACGGTGAACTTGAAATGCCAAAGGCTACCGAGGAAAATGAATAAGTTGAAATTTCATCATCAGAGTCGAAGCGATATAGAATACGTTGAAAGTTTCGATGTTTTGGGTTCATTTTTACTTGAAAGTACATCTTCTCTATGTCTGCGGACAGAGCTATATGAAAGAGACGAAGATTTATTAGAAGGTCAAAAATATTCGCCTGCAAGTTAGGTCCCGTGTATAAAATATCATTGAGCGATTTTTCTGAGCTTGTTTTGCAACTCGCGTCCAGAACGATTCTTGTTTTAGTTGTTATTTTATCAGGGCAATAGATGGCGTGGTGTGGAATGTAGTAACACGGACCAGGAGCAGGGTCGATTTCCATGTTGAGATACCCTTTATCAATATAATCTCGAAGAGTAGTGTTGTAATCCTTGCGCAACTCCGAATTAGCATTCAAGCGTTTCTCTAAATTTAATAGGCGCTTGCGTGCAATATTTTCAGAGCGCCCAAGTTCAGTAGGCTCATGTTTAAACGGGAGCGAAACCGTGTATCGTCCGTCATCGTCGCGCGAGTAAGTGTCTTTAAAAATGCGCTCGCAAGCCACGTCGTCCGGACTTAAGTGTTTTTTATTATCTACCGTTTCAAGTTCCCAAAATCTTTGGGTTAAATTCTCCAGCGTGGGTTCGGTTATAGCATGGAATGACTGGTTGTTACAGTTGCGGTACGAGGACGAATCACAGTCTGCCCTCCCCATAGCTACAAATCCTAGAGACGTTTCGACCCCAACTACTGATGAACCGGGAGCAGTTATTTTTTGTGGTCCCAACAAGAATGGGAACAGCTCATTGCTAATCAAACAATCAATCTCTGCGGGAGAGTCAAAATGTTCATCGGCTAACGGTAGGTTACGGAGATGTTGCAATTGGGCCGTGTTTACGAAATCGTTAGGTATTTTGTCGGTGATTGTATCAATTACCCGTGCGTTAATCGTATAACTGCATCGTGTATCAAAACGTGAATGAATCGTGAATTTAGCAAAACCCATGATCGGTTTTTCTGCGAGGCCAATGCCTTTAACAGTAGAAGGTGCATGTGAAATATTCAAATTCAGACGATCACAACAAGATTTTGTGACGAAATGGCTCATTGAGCCACTATCTAAAAATAGCCTCATTTTATAGCGTTCACCTGCGTCGTTATACACATATACAACAGCGCTAGGCAAAAGCACCGTTGAATTCGAGAGGTTTCGCGCACAAGAAGTGAATGCGGTCCCATCCTGCATGGTTTGCAGTGGAGGAGCAAGCAGCGGTGGCTGAGCAAGCAGCGGGGGCGGGGCGAGCGGAGGTGGTGGCGCGAACAGCAGCGGCGGTGCGTGTTGAACGTTAACATACGGTTCGTCGCATGAGTCCGGCGGCGCGCGAGGAGTCAAAGGTTCAGGTACGACCCGATAGGTGGCTGCAGCAGCGAGTGGCGGTGAGCGTGTGACAAACGGGTTTCCAGAACTAGAAGCGCCCGTCTGAGAAAAATCAAGCCGTGGTGGTGAATCAATATGCAATTGCGTGTGATGCATGCGGTTGCAAATAGTGCATCGATTATATGAGCGACATAAATTCAGATTATGAAACCCTAAACAATTTGAACACAAATTGTTACTGCGCACAAAATTATTCCTTGCAGCGGCGTTCAGCTTGAGAAACGCTTCACACTTATATAACGGATGTACACTGTCATTATCACAGTAGGCACACTTTGAGAAATTATTGTTGTGAGTTACAAACGTTTGCACTGAGCCTCTGTTGTTGGATTTGTTGTATTGCGGAGCAAATGACTTGTTTTGAGCTTTAGCATTTGAATAAGTAACCATACTGGAGCTACTGCGTAGCAGGTGTATCTTGCTCTGTTCTTTAATGAATTTAAATAACAATTCAAATGTTGGTAGCTTTATATCACGGTGTGCTTGCTCAAAGAGAGTTACAGTTTCTTTGTCAAGTTTTGATAAAGCAATATGTGTAAAAACAAAATCAGAGAGATCGGAGATATCTAATTGTTTTAAAGTGGATTGAGCGGCACATAAATTTTCTATGAATGAATCTAATGAAGCACTTGACGCAGACTGGCTAGCTTTAAAGTTCAACATTTGTTCAAGATACATTGTTGCTAATGTCCGTTTGTCCTGATATTTGTCTTTGAGAGCGTTCCAAAGAATAGTATAGTTACTCGCAATCGGAGGGATCCCTGCACAAACACTAAGGGCTTTATCGGTCAACTTTCCCACAAGATATTGTACCTTTTCTGCATTTGATAGATTGGAATTGTTGTGTATGAGAGTTGTGAAGTTTTCATAGAACATAACCCATTTATGGGGCGAGCCGTCGAATGACACTATCTCCAAAGCAGGCAGTTTTCTAATTAAAGTAATGGCGCAAAATCGGGAACTGCCTTCGGGTTTGATGACAGAATCGCGAGATTCAGCTGTTCGGACACTTCATTATATTCCCGGCGAATATTCTCTAATGATTTTACTCTAATAAGAAATAAACGTTTCACTTTATCATTCTTGCAATCGGAGCTCAAATCGTAAATGTTTTGTATTAATGTGAAAAGACTTTGTTGTTTCGCAGTCAGCATTAGTACACTATTATCCAAAGTGGACAGGGCTTCCATTTCATGAGCTGCACCGGCTCCGGCTTTACGCATTTTGAATCACTGAAATATGTACTGCACTCACACAAAGCAGGCAGAATCGAAGCAAATATGAAGCACCTTTTTTGTAGGTTATTTCAGTAAAGGGCACTGACACATGAACAGGCGATAATGGCGGCGTAATTTCTTCGCGAAATGTTTGATTTGAGAATGCGTGCTTTAGCGTTGATATCATATGGTAATCGGCAATAATGTATGAACGAGAGATGTGGGTGCGTAATTTATTGTTTGTAAAACGATTTGTGTTGCGTGCGGAAGCGTTAATGAGCGTTTTAGTGAATAGTAGATCAAATCAAATCAAATCAAATGTTTATTGCATTGCCACATTGTAGATGCGAGTAAAGCGTGGAGCGAAATCATGGAAAACACAATTTATTTATGTAAATAGCGTAAATATGTATATATAGAAGGAAGGATCCGGCTCGAAGGACCAAATTATGGTGGAAATTTGATTTTGGTTTAGTATAAGGGAAGGAGAACGCACGTACCTCGTTTCTCTTGACTTTCCTTTCCTGCTGGTTCTTTTCACAAAATCCACCAATATCTATATTGTTCCTTTCACCTCGGCTACACTGGTGATATTTCCATTTTGTTTTTACTTCTTCTTCGTTAGATGTAGTACGATTTTAGATTTTTTCTTTTACAAATTGCAAACAGCCATCGAGATCGAGAGAGTGAGCGAATTCGGAATGAGTTGAATGATGAGCAGAATGGTTGATGAACGGTTCACTCGGTGTATTTCGTCGATGAGAGGCCTTCTATCTGCGTTTCGTTCGGACAAGGTAGGAGAAAAGGGATAGCATACATAGACTATAAATTCGTTGTGTACAGGGTGAAGTAAGACAGATGTGAAGTGTGAGAGGGCGCCACCAGATATCAATTTCACCCTGTATATTTGACACATATATATTTTGGTAAGTATATGTTTACTCAGATATCTGAGAAAGCGAGTTAGCCAGACCAGAAGTCTTGGTTTCGAATCCCAGTTCGGGATCAGAACAATGTATACCTACCTACGCCTGTAATCGTTACTTATTTATGACTTCTTTATACTCTATAACCTCTTTCTATAAACTCATCTCCTGATTTTGAAACATTGAACATTTCATTAGAAATTCTTAAGAATGTCTAAAAATTTAATTAACAAGAAATTCATGGAATTTCCAAGTTACGTTCTTGGAAAGTATATCAAAATGGAAATTCGAGACTCGTTCCACAATAAGCCATGACGCCACGCGACCCGGTCTAGCTGTCAGGAAGCGTGTACCTAACACACGAAATCTAAGTAGGGTACCTGTGTAAGTCAAAAGAAATCAACAGCTAGCACTCACAACACAAGACAAGGAAGCTCAGGGAGCCCGAGGGATGACCCTAATCTGTCTTGGAACCCGCAATGATTTAATCAAAGAAGACAGGAATAGAAATAAAAACCGATCAAGTGCGAGTCGGGCTACTCGCGCACCGAGGGTTCCGTACCACACCACCACAGAACACAACATTATTAACTTAGAAAAAAAAACTTTTTTTGTCCGGGACCTTTAGCGCCAGACCGACTCACACTTGGCCGGTTTTTAGTTTTGTTTGTTATTCTGTAGAGTATGCTCTATAATCACACTAAGTTTGACGCTTGTATGTATTACCGTTTTTGCGATAGAGCGTGAAGAAAAAACGTTGATAAAAACTAGTTTCTTGTTGAGAACCCCCCTTAATTTTTAACTTTTTGACATTTTTATTATTTGTTAACAAATCCGCCGTAATAACGCATAATCTGAGACAATTCAAAATTCAAAATTCAAAATTTTTTATTCAAAATAATTTAAATAATATCATATAGATAGCTTTTTGACGTCATTTTTTGACTCTACCACCGCGTCGGAAGGTGTTCCGTTGAGAGAAGATGCGGCCAGAAACTCTACAACACACATCTTTTAAACAAAACAAAATGTACAAAGTACAATTAAAATACAATATTGCATTACATAATGTAAAATTGTCAAGACCAGACATTTTGGTCATTCAAATAATCATCGAGTTTATAGTAACCTTTTTTACAGAGGACTTGTTTAACATGAGACTTAAACTTTTTGTCTGGTAAGTTTAGAATATCCTCTGGTATCTTATTATAAAAGCGTATACAGTGCCCCATGAAAGATGTGTTGACTTTACTGAGTCGAAAATGTGGGAATACTAATTTATTTTTATTTCTTGTATTGTAATTATGAACGTCACTGTTTTTGGGAAAGAGAGACAAATTTTTTCGAACATATAAAATATTTTCGTAAATATATTGACTGTAGAAAGTCATAATACTGATATCTTTAAAAAGATCTCGTAGTGAGTCTCGACAACGCAGATTATAAATGGCTCGAATTGCCCGCTTTTGAAGGATAAAGATAGCCTCGACGTCTGTAGCACGGCCCCACAGCAAAATACCATAAGACATGATACTGTGGAAGTAGCTGAAGTATACAAGTCTTGCAGTAGCTATATCAGTTAGCTGTCTAATTTTTCAACTATAATAGGGTCCCGTTTTCACCCTTTGGGTACGGAACCCTAAAAATTAACAATATCCGAGTTCCCTCCACGGGAGACAGCAATAGGAAAAACATGGCTATTATTATAAGCCGATTAGTGAAATAATTAATGGCAGAGTTGAAGACCCTACACAAATAAGCATCGATCAAATTGCAATACAAAAATACAAAATCTATTTGTTAGTAATAGGTAGTTATTCTAAATCGAAAAAATAAATATAGATCAGCCTGATTAGTCTCCAATTTATCATGAAATAATCAACTCACAGGAAGTAAACCTCAATGTGTTATAAATACTTAAGTGGGTACTTCAGACCATCAAACTGAACAACTTTCACTATAGGACGAACATTGAAATCGCGAAAAAAATCAGCTGTTCTATAGAAAACGTCAATCGCCAAATGTACCCAAATGTATCCGATATTTTTTCCCGATTTCAGTGTTAGTCCCATAGTGAAAGTTGTTCAGTTTGATGGTCTAAAGCACCTTGTTTCACATGCAACACATTTAATTTTATACCCTGTAAACAATAAACATGCACAACACATAAGTACACTTTATATTATTTAAAACTTATATTATTGAAAAGCACACTTATATTATTGAAAAGGCACTAACTCACTACACTTCAGCTGTAACTTGTTTTGGGTAGACTGAAGAAGAATTTGATTGAAACAATTTAAAATCCAAGTATAATTGTGATAATAGTACATTACTGCAGCGGCCAGCAACAGAGGCATTGATGGACGAACGTGCAAATGTGGGCCGAGGCGAAGCCGAGGCACACATACGTAAGTCCATCAATGCCTAGTTGTGGCCAAGGCTTGTATAGTACTTTTCTCAAATAATGCGCGGAAATGAAAACAATAAATTTTCTCAAATAATTCGCGGAAATTAAAACTTTTTTCAAAATCAATGACGAATAACGAACAACAATTTGTTTTTTTTTTCAATAAACAGCTTTCTATTTGCAAGCCAGTTCGAAATTTAAATAAAACCGTTGATGAGTTACCTCCTTGGTCGCCATGTTTCGGAGTAAAAGATCGTTCCGTTTTTAAATTACACGACAGATATGAGTTTAGTATGTAATTTATTTGGCCGCTAAACACGACAGATATGGATTTTCATACAACATTGCCGGCCGCTGCGCGCATGTATTTGGCCAGTACAGCAATGTCGATTTATCTCGAAGAAGGTTGTCAAAATAATGCTCATATTTCCAAGCATGTTTGAGAAAATTAATATTTTCACTTCAAACTTGACTTATCCCTCTCCACGATTCCACTTCACCGCTCTCCTATTTCATAAAATATTTTCGAGACATTATTTTCGCCAAAAAACTAATTAGAAACAGTTTCTCACGCGAACAAAGATTGCAATTAAATTTTATTTATGGCCGAGTCGCTCCCCTTTTGTGGTAACGAAATAATATTGTATCTGTGGTTCAGTCTGAGCTTAATATTGTCAGTTAGATTAAAAAAGAATCCCTGACAACAAGTTGACCATTAGCCTTCGCAGAATTCCATTGCAGGGCCTCCTTTTTCTTTAGGTGCTGAGGGGAGCGGGTTATACTCCACCACTCTGGCCCAAAGGTGTTGAATGCCTTAGAAATATTAAAGTGGCTCCACTTTAGTACCTTATGGACCGTTTATACGATGACAATTTCTAGGCGCCAATTCTGCGGCGCCTAGAAATTGTCATCGTATAAACGGTCCATTATCCCTAGGCCCTGCAATGGAATGATACAGACTGCAACATTTATTTAATCTAATTGGCTATTTGCCAGTCCATTTAAGTAAGCACATCAAATCTCTCTGCTAGGGTATCCCAGCGAAGTCGGATTTCCTGCCACAACCCCGGACAGGTTATGTAAGTCACGTGGCAACCCTTATCCGGGGATTACGAATTGCTTCAGTAAACAGGTAGGTATCTAAACTATTATAAAACTGTAACAGAAGTGTGTCTGTACATTGAAGATATTTTCAAAAAAAAAGATTACGATATGATTTTTAGATGTCCCTGATTCCAAATCACAAATTTTTGGATTGTTTTGTCTGTCTGTTTGTTTGTTTGTTTGTTTGTTCGTTTGATTGTTTGTTTGGGTGTTTGTTTGTTCGAGTATCACGCAAAAACTACTGAACTTTTTTGTTTAATAGCTTATCATCTGACTTAAAATCTGATATATAATTTATGCGGACGAAGTCGCGGGTAAAAGCTCGTCTTATCTATTGATACACCCAAACATACTATTAACTAAACATATTATTATTGTCTCACACACTGCTCATAATGAATCCTGGCAAGCTTTAATTTCGAGTGTTCCATTACTGCATTATAAGTGGCGACGGGCTCACTCCCCGTCACTACTAATAGTCACCTACTAATAGTGAAACGTTACTCTCCGTCACACTGGACCGAGTTTCG
This sequence comes from Agonopterix subpropinquella, assembly GCA_922987775.1. Taxonomy (NCBI): domain Eukaryota; kingdom Metazoa; phylum Arthropoda; class Insecta; order Lepidoptera; family Depressariidae; genus Agonopterix; species Agonopterix subpropinquella. The sequence continues at coordinate 25,300,402 of OV277700.1, read as the reverse complement.
GTACTACTAGTGAAACGTGGAAGTTCTGAGTTTTCAGAATCTCTGACTGCCCCTTGGGGAATATAATCGTGTGCATATATGCTATGCTTTTTGATGATTTTTTTTTAGTTTACGGCCGCTTCGTTTATTGCGTTGTAGAAAAAGCCAGAAACTCTGTACAACTTTTTGTTGTAATTGTTCTGATAACCACCCTGCGTCGCTATTAATTTGGAGAGAAGATGCCAGAAACTCTACAGGTCTACAGTACAGTAACGCATTATTTAAACAAAACAAAATAAAGGTACCAAGTATAACTACGAAATCAAATTATATAGAACATTGTGGGTCCTTCGGGTTCAATACTATAACGAGTTTCGGGTGTTGATAGGGCTGCCCCGCTACTGTAGTGCAGCGGGAATGTTTGCAGAGGCGCATGTCGACTGATTTTACGCCACTCACTATGCGCAAGACTTTGCGCGTTCCTGGTCCACAGGGTCCGGGCCAGCCCCAACAGCATCCTGAAGATAATACATAGGGTTGACTGTCCTTATCTGCTTTACTGCTGCAGACTACATGTTCCCAGCATAATTGTAATGATATTAATGGAAGAATAATTTATTTACAACAGATACATAAAATAGTGACATTAAATTTTTTTTTAAATAAACTGACTTAAAACTAATCTAAATGCTTTTGACAAGTGGCCAGAGCTTTCCCAGTATAGAGATGAGCGGAGGCCTTTGCCCAGCAGTGGGATGAAATAAGCTTGAAAAAAAAAACTAACCTAGGAAGGGTAACAAAGTGTACCCAAACTAACAAAGGGTACCCAAAACGCTGGCCGCATTTCCCTGCTGAATGGCTATGCTGATCCGTTGAGCGAGGAAAGCGCCATAATAAATTAAATTTAATTAAATTAAATGGACTTTATTATGTATGTGGAACTACTAACATAAGATTAACTATGTACTTACTAACAAAGTTATGAGTCTTGTTACTTGATATAAATATAATATGATAGATTGATTGTCAAGACCAGGCATTTTACCTGGTAAACGTGGTGTGATAAATGTATAGATTTGTGTAGTGCCCAATTGACAAAGCTCTTAACTAACTTTACAAGGATATAATTATAACAAACAATATTATCGTGAAAGTGTATAGAAACGGCTCGGAAGTCTCAGAGAGGCTCGAGTCTCAAAGGCTTTCAGGTTTTAATTAAACCTCTTCATTCATTCGTCTCGTGTTCTGTTCTGTGTAAGTTTTGTTCTATGAAGGAAACAGAACTATTGCTGCTTGCATTGTCTCCGTGACCTTCGATTGTGAGACTTTAGTTCTATGAGATGTTGTTTGTATTGACTTTTGAATTAATTAGTAGTTTTAGGCCAGCCATTGGGCGATACTTAGTATGAAGGGGTGGGTGGGGCATAAAAAACCTAAGGCCCGCCACATACAAGCGGAATCGTGTAACGGAGTTCTGATTCGGATTTTCCTGCAGTGGGATCTTACAGGCTATAACCACAGCATAACTATATTATAGTCCTTACAGTACGGCAACGGATGTATTTGTGCAGAGCAACGGCGGGGGCCTTGCGGGGAAGCGGGCGGCGCGGATTTTCCTCGATCTGTGTGAAGATTCGGGCTTATAAGGTTTATGAGGTACGTGTTGTTCAAAACGTTTGTAACTGTTTGATTTGTAGGTAGATGACACGATTGTATCAAGACCTCCGCCTCTAAATACCTAGTAGACAAAGTTGTATTACGTAATAAAATACAACCTGCTTACCAAATAATTTCTACTCTACACGTGTTTCGCTCCACCAAGGCAAAGAAAATATACACTACGCGACCAAGGAGCATCCTCAGGAGTTAGACCGACGAACGTTCGATACCGAGTTGTTACTCCGCCGAGCGTCCGACACCGAGACCGACACCGACACCGACACCGACATTTGTGTTTATTAAATAAATGAAAATAAAACCGGTCAAGTGCGAGTCGGGCTGCTCGCGTACCGAGGGTTCCGTGCCGCACCACCACAGAACACAACGTTGTTAACTTAGAAAAAAATCTTTTTTGTCCGGGATCTTTAGCGCGAGACCGACGACCCACACTTGGCTGCTTTTTAGGTTATTTGTTGTTATTATGTAGAGTTTGCTCTATAATCGCACTACGTTTGACGCTTGTATGTATTACCGTTTTTACGATAGAGCGTGAAGAAAAAAGGTTGATAAAAACTAGTTTCTTGTTGAGAACCGCCCTTAATTTTTAACTTTTTGACATTTTTATTATCTGTTAAAAAAATCCACCGTAATAACGCATAATCTGACAAACTTTGAACTATCTAGCTATGACGGTTGAAAAGTTACAGCCCTAAATAGGTAGAACAGACGGACGGACGGACGGACGGACGGACGGACTGTGGTGACCCCCCCCCCCCCCCTATGATCCTGGTCACTCGGAAGCACGTGTGATGACCCGCTGCTCCCGGCCTTTATATGTTATATAATATATAGGAATGTATATGTACATATTATGTACATACACGCCACTGTGTGTAGTGGTTTGCCTTTGGCCATGTGGCTTAATCGTGATCGTCTAATTCAATGATAATTGAGAATAATAAAATTGTTTTGATTAATTGACTGTAAATGAAATGAATTGAGCCTTAATATCACTTATTCTCTTGTGAACGTAATATCTGAGAAATATGTGTATTGCCAATGAATGTAAACTGACTTTTCTATAGAGAGTAAAATCTAGGTCTCAATCTAGACTAAGCAAACTTCATGTGTCTGAACAACAGGTAAATAAAATGTATTAATTAAAATAGCTAAGTCCAAAAGTTATCGAGTATGACTTCCAAAGTATACCACTACCTTCTGGAACGCAAGATTCAAGCAGCTGATATGATGTAAGTCGCAGTATACTTGGCCCTCATAGGTGGTTATTGCCAGGCAGGGTCTATTAGGTTTAAAGCCCCTTCACGAGGTGCAATTAAGACTAGTTCTCGGCCGGTATCGTGCTCTCTGCCTTACCCAACCTTTGATCACCTCTTTACTTATGTTAGTTGCCTAGGTTAGACCTGGCAATCGAGCTGTCTCTATGTATGATTTATATTCAATTGATGAACGGGTGCACCCTATATTTCTTTTATAGGTATCTTTTGTGTGTTCGAATATTGGCCTTTTAGAGATCAGCTGAGCGCTTTATTATTATGACTATGATTATAGGAGTGATCGTGGCTCAAACCCCCTATGAAAGTGTCTGCGTTCAACAATGTTTTGGATTAGCAATCGTGACCTTTGTCACATAAATCTTTGCTATTATAATCAAAAGTTAATAGTTTGCTGTATCTAGGCTGGGACTGTGTTTTCTAGGAATTGATAGGTAATAAAAATATATGCAAACAAATAAATCTACTCTCGAGTTCTTGTAAAATGATTGTGTGTTATTTAGAGAAAAGGAGAGCTCTTTGAATTATCTAATGAATCTAATTGCTATTGACTCTAATATAGCTTCTGTGAATATCAGTTATTTATAATGATATGAATAATTGAGACATAGGTTTCTGGGGTGAAGATAAAAGGAAAATACCACAATAAAAGTTAATAATGTTCATTTATTTAATATTTTTGAATTTACTCGAAACTGTTTGATTATTTAATCTTATAAATTCGATGAACGAATTTATATGACCTTTGAACGGTTCCTAAGGCCCAAAACTAAGATAAAAGGTAAAAAAACCATTCAAAGAAAGAAAAAAACCTTTTGGCCATATTATGATAATAACACATTAAATATTATAATTAATTTGTTAATCCTGAAATGTTATCATACTTCTAGACGAATTTAATTGATTACTTTAATTAATCCACGATACTTTCAATTTAATTTAGGCTTGTGAGATATTAAACAATAATGTATTTTATTTCAGGATTAACCACATAGGTACACAAGTTATGCAATACAATGTCAGGAAACGGGTTTATTATGAGATAAGAACGGAATTAGTAACTTTGTGTGAATTGACACAACTGACTTTAAATATCATTGTATAATGTATGTATTTATATTTAATCTCAACATTTAATTCCTCTTAATAAACCACGCCCTCAAGTGATACACTTAGCTGTATTATAGTTTCCTCTACACTGAATCTATGTTTATTCAAGAAAGTGGCCACTTCCAATCTATAAAATTACTCTACTCAAAATACTTTGAAACTTCTTAGAAGGGTTTACAAAAATCACCCCCTTCAATATCAAACTCAACTGTACTCTCTCAGAGTCAAAACAAGTCTGTCGTGCATTTTTCAAAATGCCCCTCTCTTCTCCTTCTTACACCAAACCCTTAAACATCTTTATACAAAACTATATCTTATTTCCTAGTACAATAACGCTCCAATATCTGCGCATGAGTTTAAATCCTTTGTTAATTTGGGTGGTCATCTATTATTGGTCGATTTCTCTGTCCCGAAGTGGCGCTACGTCTCAAGTGATCCCATTGGTCGCCTCGATGTTACGGTGCAACACGCCCCCTGCTTGTCCAACCATCAGCATAATTCAACTTCCTAGAATCCTAGGTTTGCTCGTAGATCTGGGTCTAAAATCTTCCAAAAGACTGGTCTTGTGTGATCTCAAATTCATCGCAGGTTGCCTCAGTTTGATCTGAAATATTTTAGAAAAATTCCGAAAAGTTATAACGAACATTATTAATTATCATTCCTTCGGACCTTAGAGGGCAAATTCGTGTAACAACCACATGTTCGTCCGTTTCACTAACTTTCGCTTGCACAAGGCTCGTTGTAAAATTTATGGGGAAGCTAACAATCGACAGCCCAAACCCTGCAGAGATATTTACGATAATTATAGAGAATTTTAGCCTTTGTTTTGAGTTTCTTGTTAAATTCTAAATACGTCGAAATTGTCATTAGATTTTTAAGACTTTTGTTTGCGTCCCCCTTGTTTGCTCTTCCTACCATCCATCTTAGTTACGTTTATGGCTTTGGAATATAAAAGAAATGTTATTCCAAATTTTAGTTTCGAATTTTATGTATGCCAGATGTGACCGTTGGCCTTTCCTAAAATCTACTCATGTACTTACTTCTATCTAACTATGTTATGTATATATAGGTCTGCCCTTTACCATCACAGGACGGACAAACGGACAGACGGACGGACGGACAACTTAGGCTTAGTAATAGAGTCCCGTTTTCACCTTTTGGGTACGGAACCCTAAAAAAGGGCATTACAAGTGAATAAACGGGCGCGGCGCGGTGGCGAGGGGCGGCGCCGGCGCATCAAGAGCGTTGCCATACTGTAAGCCTTTATTGGCTATGTGCACTAGCGCCAACTATGTCGGCCAGCCGCGAATTATCTACACTGTTATGTACTGTAAAGGACTGTGTTTGTTCGAGGATTCTGCCAAAACTTCTGGACCGATTTTGATAAAACTTTTTATATTTAAAAGCTTATTATTAGTGTTAAAAGCTAGCTTATAGTTTATTCCGGTACGATGACGGGAGCGGATGCGGACGAAGCCCCGCACAAAATCGAATTTGTATCGGAATTCCCATACAAACTTTTACCTCAGTTTTAACACCTTTGGGGGTTTTAAATGCGACAAGCCTTTTTTAAGTGAGCATCTAAATGCCAATAGAAACTTCCATGCCAAATTTTAAGTTAGTAGTTTTGACAGTTTTGGAGATTTCGTGTTAAGTTACTGTGCGGATTTGCATAGATTCAAGCAAATCTGACACAGCTTCGCCGTCAGTAGTTCAAATTTCTGCCACAGCGTGCGCTGCGATCGACTTGACAGTTCCCAACACCCACTTCGCACATAGCCAATAGTAATTACTGTGCTATAACTTATTTAGTCACTCAAATAATTACTTCTAATACTTTATTACTTAATACTTAAACAAGTTGCCAACTCTCGCGTTGTTGGTTTCGACACTATAGGTAACTTCGCCTCGGACTTAGAGTGAAACTTTTCTAGACAAAAACTTGAAGTCCTTTTGTTGCTAACCTCCAGTTCATTGTTACTAACTTTTGTACCTATATAATTCAACTTATAGTACAAAATAATGTTATAATTATTTAAGAGGGCTATTACAAGCTCAGTGGCGCCCTCGTCACAATAAAAAAGATTTCTCAACAGACAAAAGCCTAAATTAAAAAAAATCTCAACAGATAAACTACAAAAGCCTTCAAGCCATTATTATAAAATACTTTTATAGGTTCTAACATTCCACTTTTAGAAAATTTCGAATAAAAATAAAAGCGGCCGATTTTTTCTTTTTTCAAAATTTGTATTTTTAAAAAACCTATAAAAGTATTCTATGAAAATAGCTTGAAGGCTTTTGTAATTTATCTGATGAGAACTTTTTTAATTTAGGCTTTCTTTATTGAGAAATCTTTTTTATTGTGACGAGGGCGCCACTGAGCTTGTAATAGCCCTCTTAATGTTGTAGGATATTCTACTCAGTAGGTTCGATCTAAGCCTGAATCTGACTTGTAGTACTGAGTTTTATTGTAGTGTTGAGTTCAAAGGGGTTTGTGTAACTTTGTATGGACAAATGGCGTCATTTTTTTTTGCTGCGGCCACTTATAATTTTAGTACTGTTTTGTAGCATTACCTCAAATAAACAAGTATGATTAATAAAATTAGCTCTAAGTCATATCGGAGCCGAGATATACAGGGTGTTTTTTTTTGGACGGGGTAGTAGGGTAGGTACCTTAACCGTTGTAGCTACAGGAAAACGTTCTTAGAAGACTATCCTTAACTTTTTGAAACATTTAGACCTTCATTTACAGATTTTTAGCAAAACGTACTGGCAGCAAGAAAATGGGCAATTTACACAAAATCTTTTTTTGATGCCAATCGACACTGTTTCTGATGAGGATCAAAAAAGTATATTCGACAAAACAGGTTAGAGTATTCGAAATGTCAGAAATTGCAAAAACTAATCCCATACATTGACCTTGATTTTGATGCCTTTGAAGGTAAGTAGGAGTTTCGTTTCCTGCAAAATTAAATTGTTTTTGAAATGCAAAATGGAATGAAAGTTTTTTGCAGTTTCTGACATTTCTAGTACTCTAACCTTAGTTGGTCTAATACAGATTTTTGATCCTTATAAAAAAAAGTGTTTGAGTAAATTGCCCATTTTCTTGCTGACAGTAAATTTTTTTCAAAATCTGTTAATGCAGGTCTAAATGTCTTAAAAAGTTGAGGACGTTCTCCTACGAACGATTTCCTGTAGCTACAACGGTTAAGGTACCTGCCATACTGCCCTTTCCATAAAATTCCATCCTGTATATCTCGGCCCCGATATGACTTAGCTAATGTGCTTCATAGTAAGATTAGTTTCCTTTATTGTCTTCATCTAAATTACACAACTTTCATCAGTGGCCGCGAAAGTAGAAAACGACGACATCTCTACACCCCTTTCGAATCTGAATTAACCCGTCTCAGTGCAGTGCAGTGAAAAGTGACGGTGACGAAAAAACGTTCCTCTCCGGTATACGCATATTGCGATAAATACCTAATTATAAAGCTTATTTTTAAAAAAGGTCTATAATTTTTATCAAAATACTATCCTTTTAATTTCCATAGACTATCATTTTTCGATAGCCCGAATGCAACACTGCCGTGGAGTCTTTGAAAGATTTTCACTGGATCATTTGCATTGATTGATTGAAATTAAATTTATAATGATAATCTCAGTTAAGCTAGCCCTTCGCCCACAGAAACACTGCATAAGAAACCGTTTCTAGCCGTCTACTCAAGAATAGAAATGAGGTACATTCTAAATCCACGAGTAATTTAATCTTAGGCTCCCCACACGGCAACCACGGCGAGACGGCAACGATTAACTTTTAATTTATAATGTCTTAGAACACGACTTAGCAATTAATCCCTTAATTAAACATTTTATAATGAGAATTCATAATGAAACTAGTAATCTTTAGCAAATCTAAGAAATTATATTTATTTAGATAGTTTCATTAGGTATTCCTTAATTTAGTTACAGCTCCCTGAATGTTTTATATTTTGTAAAAGTGCTTTAAGTGAATATTTACTAATGTTTTCTTACTGTTCAAACTTCTAATCATGTTCAAATACTATTTTAATTGCTCAAGTAAAATTTATATTTTTTAAGACATTGTTAATCAGCACGTTTAAAAAACAACCAGCAAGTTAAGGAGGATCTTTTGCTCGTATGATTGACAAATAATTTTTGCTCATACATAGCATATAAAATACAATACAAAATGAAAGGCTGAGTTAGTTAGCTCCCCAATTCGCCGGCTTATATTTTGAGAGAAATGAACACAATTCAATTAAAACATTCATAAAACTTTCACATTCTGAAAATCGGATGCTGTGCCAATTCTATTCTATTCTAAACACTACATATTTTCCGCGGCTTTTCTCGTATATTTGAGTATAATCGGAATCGTCTGACTGTCTTTAGGTTAAGTATACACGTATACAGGGTAAAATTGATATCATTAGCATCCTTTTAAACTAAGAGTCTACCCATCAAACTACTACAATAAGGTTACGTAGACCACAATAAAAGAGAAATAAAACATTTAACATTAAACATGTTACACCTGACTACACTTGTTTACACCTGACCTGAGCCTCCAGGATAAAAATACGTACTTTTTTACAAAAATTAGGACCACATTTTTTATGTGGATACGTGGGGACCCAGTGTTTTATTAGTGATCAATGTTAGGTACACGGAAATAAAGTTCGAAGGAAAATATGTGTGAGTCGGTCGCTAAAGGTCCCGGACAAAAAAAGTATTTTGTTCTAAGTTAATAATGTTGTGTTCTGTGGTGGTGTGGTACGGAACCCTCGGTGCGCGAGTAGCCCAACTCGCACTTGACCGGTTTTCAAGTATGAATATTTCGTTATCTCTCCATCTTGCACCTGGTACCACACTAACCGCGTCGGCGCCGGCGTGGAAATCACTCTCAACCGAATTAAATTCCGCGGTGAATTACAAACTACCCTCCTGTCTGATGTTAGTATACCTACCTAGTCCTAGGTCGTTGCTTCTGGAAAATGTTCACATACTGCGGTTACTAACAGTTTGTAACTAGGAAACTTAACCAATAATTCTGCAACTATGTGCTGGGTTTTATGTAAGTACATAAGGTCGGAGTCGGAAACCCATTTATTTGTGATACATTGTGATTCGGTTCAGTGGCTGTGTTTTGAGTTGGCTTAAGTTTATTATGATTATTCTTACTAAATACTTTGCAACCACTAAGTAATAAGTAATACAAAAAGTCAGTCTTCTAGCGTTCCACCTTCCTCCCTTTTTTTTAATTTGTACTGAATGGACTCTTGCTTTTGCGTTAGCACTGCATTTCCGCCAGTGTCAAGTAGTTTATAGGAGAATCTATCCCAATCTCAGGGATTGTTTTTGGAGAAGAACAAGAAGAGATTGAGGAATGCGGAGCCACGTGGCAGGCAAAAACGCGACGCGCGGAACCACGCGAGACGAGTGCTCGGGTTAGTTCATGCAACGTGGCTCCCTTCCTCCCTTTGTAATACATCTGGTTTCCTTTTGACGTTAAGGAATAAATAAATGAATATGAAGCTTTCAGATATTATGTCCGTAAAAGATTACAATCTCAGAAGTATGTGTAATTTTCTGCGTATACTTTAACATTATGAATAATTTCATAATTTCTAAATAATAATGGTTAATTTAACAATCTTTGTAAATTTTTTTTTACAGACTTTTAAAAAGCGCTCGTTTAGACGTCAAATTACAGAAGTTTATTACACTTTACGGAATGTAGATCATATCGTGAATACACAGGCATGGGTTTATTATTATTTTTTATTTCTTCTTTCGTGAAATCAACTAAAGGAACTAGCATCCTGAGAAAACGAAAAAAATCGAGACGAGCCCCTGCCTTTGTTACTTTGCGCACGGAAAAGCTAGAGCGTATGGTTTTCTCGTTTTGTCGGTTGGTCTGGTGTGGCATGCTGGTTATAAAATGTAATCTTTTCAAGGATTCGAAAATCACTATAGTTTTAATATTTTAATATTTGAAACTTATGAACATCACGATGTACCCAGAAAGCAGCCTTGTCAACTGTGTTCAGTGACTAGTAAGTATACCTATTACAATGGTCAGTGTTCTGAGTTTGTGCAATCACTTCAAGTTCTTATCTTACATTCATTAGACTGAAGGTATAAAACAGGGCTGAACTTACCTATATATATTATTCATAAACCAAACTTACTAACAATTTTTCTATTAAAAATTGGTTTATAATCGTGTCGTGTCCACTTGTAAATAAATATACATTTTTTGTCATAATTGTTCATTTGATTCCTGAGTATAGTAACACATGAAATAACGTAATTAGAACAATAATGCTTGTCCTTGTTAGTTTTTACTATATTTATATGTCATTTAAAGGAAATTACTTAATTGTTGGTAGAATGATGGTTTCCAATAACGACTCAACATTAAGTTTTTTTTACCGTTTGTACAAATGACCATGATGGTGGTGTTGCAAGCCGGAGTGACGGCTTAATAACTAACATACCTACAAGGTGGAACAACTAAGAAGATTGATGACTAACCCCTCGGGGAATATAGTCAAGATGAACATTAGAAATACAAAATCTGAAGGCTGGTTCTAAATAACCGATACCTGAAAAACAATTTCGTAGCAAAGCTTTACCCGCGACTTCATCCGCACAAATTATATTCCTGATTTTATGTTAAATTGTAAGTCTTTCGAACTAACAACAACTAACAAACAGACTGACAAAAAATAAAAAAATTGGTGATTTGGAGTCGGGGAAACCTAAAAACCATATACGGGGTGTAACAAAACACCCTAGTAATACTTAAGGGGGTGCTTCAGACCATCAAACTGAACAACTTTCACTATGGAGCCAACATCGAAATCGAGAAAAAAAAATCCGCTCTTTCATACAAAACTGCAGTATAACGTCTCGACTCAAATGTATGTGATGGCAGATTTTTTATTTTTTCTCTCGATGTTTTGTCTCCATAGTGAAAGTTGTTCAGATTGATGGTCTGAAGCACCCCCTTAAGTATTACTAGGGTATTTTGTTACACCCTGTATTATCGTATTATTTTTAAGAAACAATTGTTTTTCAGTTTTATAATAGTTTAGATTAGATAAGATGTTAACTTTCCGTAGGTACAGGTGGTTCTGAAAAAAGGTGGAAAAATGTATAAATTTCCGTCATCATACATCATAATCTCAGCCAAAAAAAAAATCAGACTTCATGCATTCGGATATGTATAAAGAAATTGACATGAGTTCCGGGCCCTAAATAAGGAACTAGACAAAAAAATATTATCAGTTTATTTTGAAGTTAGTACCAAAGCATGTTTATGTATTTTTTTTTTAATGAACCCCGCAGACAGGGATCTAAAAATAGCAGAAACTAAACTTCAGCAGGATTTTGATTTAGTATGTAAGTGGTCTCATGACGCGGGTCTCGTGTTAAATGCGAATAAAACAAAAGTTCTACATATTCACTCAAGCTACTCTAAAAATCACACATCTGCCACCATAATAGTACATACCAACAAATGCTTTCATTATTTCAAAAGTATGGCAACCGGAGTATGCAGCTGTCTGCCGTTGCAGAAAGTGCAAACACAAAAATATCTCGGGCTTGTAATTGACGAACGATTTAATTGGGGGCCCCATATTTCCACCGTATGTGACAAAATGCGTGCTGTTATGCCAAAACTATATATCATCAAGGATCGAGTACCGTACAACATTAAGCTAACCATGTATACATCTCTGGTTGAATCCATCATGTCCTATGGACTGAGTAGTTACGGACGCACTTTTGTAACACATCTGGATCATAATTATATACAGATTACAAATACGAATTTTGAAGCTAATAGTTCCTCCGAAAATAAAGACAAAATTAAACGACACTGATTTGTTCAAATACTGCAAGATTTTACCGATACAATCTTTATTCACGCTTAATATTTTAAAAGAACAATATCATAGAACCGAAATACAGCACGTTAAAATATACACATTTAATTCCAGACATGCCAAAAACAAAACTCTTTTAAAACCTCATTATAACAATTTTTACGGCAAAAGAACCTCCGATTTTATAATACCAGATTTAATTAATAAACTTCCGGAAGAAATAAAGCAGCAAATTAATTCAAAAAACATAGCTTACCATATAAAAAAATATTTGCTCCAAACTATAGACTAAGAATTAGGTACCGTAGATATGAAGCAACCTGTATATCTGCCATCTGATCACGCGCCGACTGACTGACAAAGAACTGCCTATGCAGTTTTTTCTATACAGGTACGCGATAAGAACTTGTGCACTCTTGTGGCTGGCCGGTGCGATGTATACTATAGTTTTGTATCTACCTGTTTACCTACTGTCAATTTGTAATTACTTTGCTATCGATGTTTGTATGACTGATGTTTCTGCATTGGGACAAACCTGATATCGGGTTTATCAATGCTTTTAGTTCGTAAGATGTTTGTTTACGTATTTGATAAATAAATTAAAAAAAAAAAAAAAACGTGTAACTTCATAGTCTAACCATTTATTTTAGCTTCCACCCATTGTGAAACTGTCATAATTATTATACGCATGTCGGCGAACAAACACGCCTTAATTACGAGGAAATATGTATAAATGTTACGTATCCATTATTAATTATTACAAAAAACAAACGACATTATCTGTTTATTTTTATCTATAATTAATGGACTCTTGCTTGTGCGTTGTTTATGGGAGAATCTATCCCAATCTCAGGGATTGGTTTTGGTCAAGAACAATTAGAGATTTAGGAATGCGGAGCCTCGCGGCAGGCAAAAACGCGACGCGCGAAATCACGCGAGACAAGTGCTCGGGTCAGTTCCTGCCACGTGACTCCAAATTATCTTTGTTTTTTATCTATTCTAATGAACCAACCACGTCAGAGGCGGCGGTCATAAAAAGCTCTGACACCAGGGCTTGCTGCCTACAAAGCCCTGGTGTCCTTTTCAGCATGCATATTTTCATAATATCATCAAATTGTACGTGGTGGTGGGGCAGAAAGGAGCTCATGATGGTGATGATTAGGCCCGCGTGTGGGACGAAGCTGACAGTGATGTCAAAAATCAAGGACAATGTGTAATGATTGTGTTTGCTGGAGCACAAAATTGTAATTTAACGAACGAAGGCGTTCGAGTTCCAGTCGATAGAGTATTATATTGTTTGTTATGTTATAATTTATGTTTGTTTAGAGACAAGCGTTGAGTATGATGCTTCCTAGATCTATAATAATTTTACTCCTAACTCATTGTACCAAAAGAAATATAGATATGACCATTGACTTACCAACTCCTGGACGTCGGGTCAGCGCTCAAAAGTGTACGAACCAAAGAACACCAACGTAATAAAAAGAGAACCAATTACGCGAGTGGAGTTCACAGCGACAACTAGGACAGAAATAAAGATTTTGGTAGAGTGTTTTTCTGTCTTGTTAAACTTTGAAAACAATTACCGTACCAGTAAAGCATCAAGCTAGTAAGACAATAAAACAAAGTCAAGAGGCGACAGAAAGTTCTGAAAAAAAAAATAAGTTTCGCAAATCTGATTAATGTTTCTTGTGCAACTTGAAAATGAACTGTAATTTTTCACTAGTAGAGATTTATTTTGTACGTCAGAAACTTGACTCTGTTACTGATTAGGTTGGGTAGTTGATTGGTGGATTAAATTCTAATGGTTTTTTTTTATTTGCAGCTGTTGCTAAGAATTATAACACCCTATTTCATCCAGTGGGTTTCGAAGGAAATGATTGTGTAGTGTAGTGAATATTCAGTGATTTTGTGGGTGATGGTGGGTGGCAGCAAACATCGTCACAACCTTTAAATTCTTCGTTGAAACATCGGCGAGCTGTCAATTCGGTAATCGCTAATTATTTATTTATTTCATTGATTCAACCTTAAATTGCATGTATTTACAGGGGTATGGTGTTACATTATTTTATTGGGTTCCAATGCAATTTTACCCAGAGGTGTAGCTTATTCATGTTTTGTCATAGTCCGAGATCTGACCGTAAAATTATGCACCTATTTCACAGGCGAACGAAATGTGATTCTAATGTAAGTTTACACAGGGGTTAATTCAACGCCGCCAAGTTGCCTAGAAAAATCTTGCCGCAAGTACCTTTTCCATTATGATTTTTCACATAACTTTTTCCACCTTTCTGTTAGGGAAGTAAATAAGGTGCCATCGAAAGGAGACTGATCTAAAGTACTGGAAAAACTAGGGTTGCCACCTCTCAATCTGCCGCAATTATAGGGTTGCCAGGTTCAAAGAAGTCATTTTTTAACCTGGCAGCCCTATAGTTGCGGCAAACTGGGAGGTGGCAACCCTAGTTTTTCCAGTACTTTAGATCAGTCTCCTTCAGTTAACACATCATTTACTTCCCTAACAGAAAGGTGAAAAAAGTAATGCCAAAAATCATAATGGAAAAGATACTTGCGGCAGGATTTTTCTAGGCAACTTGGCGGCGTTGAATTAACCCCTGTGTAAACATACACTAGAATCACATTTCGTTCGCCTATGAAATAGGTGCATAATTTTAAGGTCGGATCTCGGGCTATCATGTGTCAAACTCATATAACAACTACGACGATGTGAAGGATGCAAGCAAATAAAAAAAAATCTTTGGATGCAAGGATGTTACATTTGTGAGCTCATCGATATTTTTGACAGCATTGTGACGCTTAGTGATTTGCTCTCCAGATCCCCATGTGTGATTAGAGTCATCCCTGGGGTCAGTGCAGGGTCAGTGGACATCATTTGTCTATTGTAGTGGTCGCCGCTGTTGATCCTGGTTTACTAGAGTTACAGTGGTGCGAATGTGTTGTAAGCCCTAATTACCCATATCGGTCTACCCTTGTCATGATATTTCCTGAAACCATAGATTTATATATTACGAGCTTTTACCCGCGACTTCGTCCGCATAAATTATATAACAGATTTTAAGTCAGATCATAAGCTATCAAACAAAAAAGTTTAATCAAAATCGGTTCAGTAGTTTTTGCGTGATGCTCGAACAAACAAACACACAAACAAACAAACAAACAAACAAACAGACAGACAAAAAGTCCAAAAATTTGTGATTTGGAATCAGGGAAGCCTAAAAACCATACCAGAATATTTTACAAAAACCTTCTTCATAGAAACAAAAATTTGCGCCATCTGTATATATTTTCTTTGATCGTTGTAGTGCTCTAAACTTAGACTAATGCTCTAAACTGACATTTTTCCTTGCATTTTAGAGCCAACGAACTGGGGAAAATAGTCAAGCTCATAGGCCATGTCCTTACGCTAGTAATATTATGTCTTTGCCTGAAACTCTTATGTGTTCTCGTGTGTACAAGGTGACTAAGGGTCAATTGTTAAATGTTACCTTATTGACAGCAAATGTTACGTTAGGCATAAAGAACTTTAAAAATGTGATAAAATCTGATTTAAAGGGAAAGACTAGAAAGCACTTAGCCTCGCAGCCGACAGTGGTCGATCTATCATTCTACTGAAATTATATCTTATGTCAGTGTAAATAATCTTCAATAAGCGAGGTAATAAATATTTTGCACGGAAACTGTGCGCCTCGCCTCTGCTTTTTCAGACGACGGAAATTTTGTCCATAAACAGAAACGATCATTAGGCCCGGACTTTTTGTCCGCCATGTGTGTTCTATATCCGTACTGTTCCCGGACATTTCTGCCTGCTGACAATACATTATAAAAATAATCTATACATATAATAAAATTCTAAACTTGCCGATGATGTACATTGAAGATATTTGCAATAAAATTAATTGGGGGTGTTCAGGATAGGTAATGGAATACATTACGACCATTTTTAGAATTTTTGTCTGTTTGTCTGTTTGTCTGTTTATCTGTTTATCTGTTTGTCTGTTTGTTTGTTCGCGCATCACTTGAAAACGACTGAACCGATTTGGATGGGGTTTTCACTAAAGTATAGGTCATGGCTTGGGTCAAGTTAAAGGCTATATTTCATCGCAATCGGTTTATTCAATCAAAAGTTATGAGTATTTAAAGATAAAGTTGCGAGCGCCACTGAATTTAATGCACGCTTAACTTAAAAATTACTAAACCGATTTGAATGATGTATTCACAAAAAACATGGGGCATAGTTTGTATTAACATTTAGGCTTAATTTCATCGCAATCAGTTTATTCGATCTAAAGTTAGGAGTATTTAAAGACAAAGTCGCGAGCACCCCTGAATTGTATGGTACGGATCACTTAAAAACTACGAAACCGATTTAAATGAAATTTTCACATAAACGTAGGGCTTAATTTGAATTAGCATATAAGCTTTATTTCATCGCAATCGGTACATTCAATTAACAGTTATGAGTATTTAAATAAAAAGTCGCGGGCACAACTGAATTTGATACACGCATCACTTAAAAACTTCTAAACCGATTTGAATAGGGTTTTCACAAAAGCGTGGACTAACATAATTATAGGCGTTATTTCATCGCAATCGGTTAATTCAATTCAAAGTTATTAGTATTTAAAGACAAAGTCGACCGCCACTGAATTTAATGCACAAAACCGATCTAAATGGGGTTCTGCTATGCAAAGACCAAGTCAAAAAATCCTCAAGGCTTACGGTTTGGTTTAGGTAGTTAGTACCAATTCAGCATTAGAACTGAGGAGTTAGAACCCCAAATTCAATAAAAAAATATTTGCAAGATGCCAGCAATTGATAATTTTTTAGGGTCCGCGTAGTCAACAAGGAACCCTTATAGTTTCGCCATGTCCATCCGTCTGTCCATCTGTCTGTTTGCAGCTTAGCTAATAGATGTTTAGTACTAAAAAACTGTAATTTGGCATGGGTATACATACTAATCATGCCGACAAAGTGGTAAAAGTACCTCCCCTAGACTTGAAGTGGGGATGAAATCTGTTTTCTCTCTTATCGCATGATGTGGTATCGTTGAATAGGTCGTTTAAAAATTATAAAATATTGTGGGCGTGGGAAAACCATTTAAATTAATTAAATCAAATTAAAAGATATCGAAACAGAAAAAGTATTAAATTAGTAAGTAGTAGTAGTAAGTATTTTTCGATTTAGGGGTCCGTTAGCGAAATATTAAACTTTAAAGCAAACATTTTTGTTAGAGTCAAGTGTCCAAACTAAACGGTTGTGGTTGGAGATGTGAAAAAATTCACGGCAATAGTATAACGGTATGGTACTGTATAACAAAAAGCACCCTTTTAAGTTCATTATCCATATACTGTAACGGGCAACTATACGGGACCCTACACTGCGCGTGGCCCAACACGCGTGGCCGGTTTTTTGACTACGAATTAGCATTGTTGGCATCAAGCAAAGACCAACCTCCTGGTTCTAATTTCTCAGTCCAGATCATTTGGAGGTAATGTCAACATAAACTATGTATTGAGGAACTGTGTGGTGAGGTATGTGTGCTTTGAGAATCTACAGGTTTCTAATAATTGTTAATTTGTAGGGTTAAGAAGAAACTTTGCCATGTCAGACACTTAGGTGAGACATGACGATGTTCTGACATATCGTTAGTGTAACTATTATTACCAATTCATATAGTTCTGATGATTTTAAATTAGTATTTAACTGGCTTTTTTCTTATTGCTGTCTCCTGTTTGTAATAGAGGGAAGTCGGATATTTCTTTTTCCTACTCATGACTCCTATCTTCTTTGATTAATTAATTGCGGGTTCCAAGGCAGCTTAGAGTCAGCCCCCGAGCTCGCTGGACTTCATTGTCCAGTGTTGTGAATGGTGGCCGCTGTTGATCCTGGTTTACAGGAGTTACAGCGGCAGCGGTGGGAAAGTGTGGTGGGCCTATGCCCGAAAAAAAGTAGGTACCTACTTATCAAGCAATTTAGATGATGTTTTGAAAAATTTATAAAGAGATTCTACTTTATATCTTAATTTGATGGCAATAATTTATCCAGTGAATTCCTTTTTCTTTATATCTTTCTTTTTTCATTTTCTTTCTTTTTATTATTTCATTCTTCTTTATATTATTTCAGTGGTCTGCGCGTACGAAGTTGCGGGCACAGCTAGTACTAAATAAATAAATATCTTGGACACAGTGAGATGGATAGAGAAGGCACAAAATGTCCGTCGCCTGCTCAGAAATAACATTTCTTGTGTGTTGTTATTCTTGCACCATCATGATGACATGCATTTTTTACTTCAAATTAGCAATCAACTTACATCACACTTAGGTACCCCAAAAACAAATACCTACAACGGTACATACGAGTATGTCGGAGAAAAAATGACAGGAATTAACTTTTATCTCTTACTTTGTATCACTTGACTTTTTAATTAGAGCTGTGACCAGATCCTAGAGGGGAGGTGTTCAAGGGGTGGGGGGTAATATGCGCGTCGTAGTGTGTAGACTTATTGCATCGTCGCTCCGACTGGTGGATATTACACGTCTCACTGCACCGACTTTATCTCGTTACTGCATGTCTACCATTATTCTTTTATATTTAAATGGATGGTAAATGTTGGGTATGGCACTGCACCGTAATATAATGCAGCTAGCATGGTCAAAATTTGGTACACGTGCGAGATTACTACTTCTGGAAATTGGCTAGTGGTATACTATGCACGAAATCCTTTCACGAGTGTGTACAAATTTACAAGTTACAAAACAAGGGGGTAATTGGGACCAATCATTTTAATATGGTTGTAATAGAGGTTCATGCCTAGCAGTAATCAAATAAATATACAGGGTGTCCCGTAAACCGACGTCAACCCGGCGCATGCTGATAGGTTAGGTCATGACTAAGCGGAATATCAAAATTTGGCTTCAGTAAAAGTGGCTTAGTTTTCGAGATATTGACAGTTTTAACATAGATACTGCATAGAGCATTTGTAGCCGTGGCACTCAAAATAGTGACTAAGGTAAAGAGTTTCACGAATTTCATAAAACTGTCCTTGTCTCGAAAACTAAGGACCATTTCCTAAAGTAAAATGTTGACAGATTGATTGATTGATTGACTGTTTTTTTTATTTTTTTTTATTTTATATTCTGGTTAGGCATGAACTAACCTATCAGCATGCGCCTGGTTGGCGTCGGTTTACTGGACACCCTGTATATATCTTGGACAATGTCACACAAAGTAGTGTCTCACAACGTAGTGGGTTGATGACAGCAGTGATATAATTAAGTTATTCAGCAGCTTCTGAAAACAGAAATTTCCTTTCTTCTGAGAAGATTTAAATATTAATAATACATTAAAAATATGAAAAAAAAATTTGCTCCCAGGGAATTTGCTATGGAATTGGGACAGGCCGAAGCCTAATGGTGGCAGCCCTATTTTCCAGGATCCTTTAAGGTGGAGTTAGACCAAACGAGAAAATGCTCATTCTAGCATTCTTTTGGTGTAAAGGAAGAACGAGCATTCTTTTATTGTTCTATGTGTGTTCGCAAGTGGTAGAATGTGTTTTATGTATTTATATTTAGTGGCTTTGAAAATAATGTTCTTAGCTTGATGTTCGTTTGGTCTCAATTAAATCCACCTTCATAACGTCATGATAATTCCAATTGAAATTATGTTATCATTATGGTTGTATAGAATTTGTAAGGGGACCTTGGAATATTGTAGATCCTCGAGATATATATTATAATTCACGCTCATCAATTTCGCGTGTACATACGTAGGTAACTCAAACCTTTTACCTTCATAATTAAATCTTCAAGAACGCCGAAGAGGCCTTAGTATCCTTTAATATGTGAATAATTAATGTAATGAGAACCGGTAATTATTATGTTATTCGTTCGACACGTTCCAAGGTTTGGGCCTAATTGGAGAGATAATACTTTCACCGGTTTCGAGGGTCTGCGTTAATTACGTCGTTGTGATAAGACTATCGTTGTTACATCATTATTATGAGAACCCGAATTTCGGCTTAGGAGACAAATTGTCTAGCCCAGTCATTTTACGGTTCGAGCCGGGACTAATTACTAATTGCATTTTTTTCCGCAATAATATTGAAGAGCCAATTTGAGCTTAAGAATGTACCAAAATTAAAAAAAAATTACGTCAGCAACAGTTCCAATTTTAAAATATAGATATTATCTCGTTCTAAAAAACCTGATGATACATTTTTTTTAGCACAAATTTAAGGCTTTACCAATCATACATACTTCAAACATAGTGTAAATATTTTTATAGTGTACTCAGAGATATTCTGAAACTTCAGAACATCCACGCTTCACTAGTAGGTATAGTACCGAAACTCTGTCCAGTGTGACGGGGACTGCGCCCGTCGCCACTTGTAATGGACAGTAGGTACAATACATGCCTCGAAATTGAAGCATGCAGGTTTCCTCACGATGTTTTCCTTCTCCGAAAAGCCAGTGGTGTTACAAATCGTACATAAATTCCGAAAAACTAATTGGTACGAGTCGGCCTGGACGGGGATCGAACCATCGCCTCCTGCACGGCAGGCAAGGTTACTCGCCACTGGACCACCACGGCTTCGGTTTTTTGCTAAACTACTAAAATAGTTAAAACTCAATGAACCTAACGTTCAGTGTTCTTATTCATATTGAGATGCAAAACAGGGAAAATTGCAATTAGTATGAAAGCGCCATGAAAGCTATTATCGTTTATCTGCACATTAGGCGTATTGTACGGCCATAGTAGTGCTAACTGCTAAATGTAATAACATTGTAACAATTAGGTAAATAGGTATGCTAATATCAGTACACACATACATAAACTCACAACCCCTAATATCAGTAATTGGTGCTAAACAATGATGCATTAATATAAAACCGGCCAAGTGTGAGTCGGGCTGCTCACGCACAGAGGGTTCCGTACCATCACACAATATATTGACGTACCAAACAAAATGTTTTGTTTTTTCCGGGACTTTTAGCGCGAAACCTACTGACACTTAACATACTAATCTCTACATCTTCTCTACACTATTCCAAAATTGCAACAGAAGTATTATTTTATATTTTTTTTATTTTATATTTTATTTAACAAATGTATTACAAGTATGGTGGTTATTGCATAATTATGTATGTAAATGATCATTCCTGTCATCATCAGTCCCTGACTCCAAATCACAGATTTTTTTATGTTTTGTCTGTCTTTAGTGTTCCATACCAAAATTGGCAAAACGGAACACTTATGGAATCAGCTCGGTGTCTGTCCGTCCGTCCGTCCGTCCGTCTGTCACAGGTATTTTTCTCAGAGACAGTAAAACATAGGAAATTGAAACACGGTATAGATATAGCAATTGCTGGTCCAATATCATAAATGAAGTAAAAAAAAACCAATTCTCCAAATCAAAGTCAATTTATAGTAGTTTTTTCAATGACCCATGTTAAACAACTGGTAGTACGGAACACTAATTACCCGAGTCCCAACTCGGACTGGCCGTTTTTTTTTTGTTCGAATATCACGCAATTTAGGTATATCAAAAGCAGGTACATGTAGCCTAGATGAGGAAGGCCGAGGATAGAGTATTGTGTCCTATAGTCAACCAGTGAACGATGGCAGGCTGATGATGATGATGCACTGTTTTGTACAGTGTCGTTAATAAATTGAACTGAATTTATGTATTTGTTAATTAAGCATTAACATGTGTAACAAACAAAACTGATAATAATGTTATCCATATAAACAAATTGTTTTAATTGGATTGCTAGCAGAAATAACACGCTAACCTGCATTCACTAACATTAATTAACGCATCCAACTGTACTTTGCATATTTGTTTCAAGTTTAAAAAAAATATTCGCACAAACGAACTGAACCAATGACATTTCGCACAAAAAGTCACGGAGAGCATTGTAACTTAATTTTCGAATTGTCGAAACGATGTAACTTTTAGAATTGTAATACGAATCACGTTCCAATTACAGTAAAATTCGTTTAATAAGGCGGCACGGCAGGGCGGAGTTTGCTTTGGAATACATAATAACGAAATATCCTAAAATAATTTTGGGGTTTCGTAATCAAAAAATCTTCAGAGTTGTGCTGATTACAACGGAGAGCGCCATTTTGGATGTCATCAATCATCATCATCTCAGCCGATGGACGTCCACTGCTGGACATAGGCCTCCCCCAAGGGTCGCCATAACGACCGGTCCTGCGCTGCCCTCATCCAATGTTTTCCCGCCGCCTTCACCAGGTCGTCGGTTCACCGTGTCAGGGGCCTACCTACGCTGCGCTTTCCGGTACGCGGTCGCCACTCGAGAACTTTTCGGCCCCACCGGCCATCGGTTCTGCGAGCAATGTGCCCTGCCCACTGCCACTTAAGCTTAGCAATTCTTTGGACTATGTCAGTTACTCTGGTTCTTCTGCAGATCTCTTCATTTCTGATTCGATCTCGCAGGGAAACTCCGAGCATAGCCTTCTCCATTGCCCTTTGGGTGACTTTCAGCCTTTTTATGAGGCCTTGAGTAAACGACCACGTCTCTGTTCCATATGTCATCACTGGCAACACACACTGATCGAAGACTTTCGTTTAAAGAAACTGCGGTATTTGGGACGTGAAGATACTACATTTTGGATGTATTTAACGTTATTTCATCTTTTCTTCAAAAGTTATATTACAGCCTCTAGTGTGCGTTATTATATTAGGCCAAATTTGAAGCCTTCTTGATTAATTGACAATCTGACATTACATATTATTAGTTTTACTACACAATTATCATTGATTAAATCGTTTTCTAAAATACCTATTACATTATGCAACTGAAAGCATGCAATTTGAAATACATTGCTACTTTAGCGTATTATGTTTTAAGTTTATTTCAAACTAACTGGTCCATGTACTTTAAATTGCATGTTTTTGGTTGCATAATGGCCTCTAAGGGAGGGACTACTTATGTGACACAGCTTGGCCAATGTCACAGAATATGTAATAGTTAGTATATACAGGGTGAAATTGATATCATTGGCATCCTTTTAAACTAAGAGTCTACCCATTAAACTGAACAACTTTAAATGAGAGCAAATCGATCGGAGCAACTAAAAAATCTGCTGTCCCATACTAAACTGCAGTGCCTACTCGACTCAAATGTATGCAACAGCTGATTTTTTTTGCTCTGATCGGTTTGCTCCCATAGTAAAAGTTGTTCAGTTTGATGGATAGACCCTTAGTTTAAAAGGATGCCAATGATATCAATTTCACCCTGTAGTTCTACTCAATGTGGTGGAGATTGTAATGTTTAATTCAGGATTTAAGTAGAACTGACTTTATAAATAGGTAGCTTATTCTTAACGATATTGTGCGACCACCGCATCGTGTGGCCGCCCACCATTATAAAGAACAAATTAAAAATTAACTTCGCCAAAAAACTTTCTAAATAAATTACGAAGAAAAGTATAAAGTTGAGGTAAGAGTGTCAGTTGAGATTTGATTTATTAGTTGACAGGTGCAAAGTGCGACGACAGCAGCATTACTCAAAGGACAAAGATAGCTTTATTAACTTTAAACCACTTTATCAACTTCCCGGGATTAATTGACTCGGTGGAAATTCCTGGCGTTTCCTCGTTGAGATTAAAATATTTTCACACCACCCGCTCGAAAATGGAACATTATATGTCATGTAACTCGAACCTAAAGCAAGTCATTATAGCCCTGGCCCTAGCCGGGCAATAATATTGTACTGAATTTCATTATAACCCGCTGGTCAATAATGAGATTTGAATATGGAACCGCATCCACAGATTATTTAATATTTACTACGACCCTTACTTAAAATTCGTATGAAAACTTATCATGGAGACCTGCACCAAAAAGAACTTAATTCGAAATTCGAACTGGCCACCACGACTATTGAACACAAAAAAAGAAAAAAAAAGGCGCGAATACTGCAAATCTCTGTACCTATTGCTACGAACAAAGTAATAAAAAAATATTACAATGTCTTTCAAGTCCGATTTTTGAAAATCATACGAGTGACTTGGCAGTAGAAAATGTCAAAATTACTATGGAGATTATGCATCTTTCTACTGCCAATTTGTCTCGTATGATTTTCAAAAATCGCACTTCTGGTCTAATGTTTCAAATATAAAATAGTGTTTTCTAAATACTATACTTACTTTGTTATAAACTCTAATAAAATAATTTGTTTCTAACAGTATTGCTTTTTAGGGTTTCGTATCCAAAGGCTAAAAACGGGACCATATTACTAAGCCTACGTTGCCCGTCAGTCCGTCCGTCCGTCCGTCCGCCTGTCCTACCTATTTAGGGCTGTAACTTTTGAACCGTAATAGCTAGATAGTTGAAATTTTCTCAGATTATGCGTTATTACGGCGGATTTGTTAAAAAATAATAAAAATGTCAAAAAGTTAAAAATTAAGGGGGGTTCTCAACAAGAAACTAGTTTTTATCAACGTTTTTTCTTCACGCTCTATCGTAAAAACGGTAATACATACAAGCGTCAAACTTAGTGTGATTATAGAGCAAACTCTACAGAATAACATCAAATACTAAAAACCGGCCAAATGCGAGTCGGTCTCGCGCTAAAGGTATCGGACAAAAAAGTTTTTTTTCTAAGTTAATAATGTTGTGTTCTGTGGTGGTGGTATGGTACGGAACCCTTGGTGCGTGAGTAGCCCGACTCGCACATGACCGGTTTTATTATTTTCTCGCGGAGGGTGTGAAAAGTAGAGTATGGTCCTCGGGGATAAACGTGTTTTCATCTTGGGCGAGCTTGAACCCCTCGCTTCACTCAGGATTCTAGTCTTAACTCGCTACGCTCGGGAGTTAACCCTAGAATCCCTCGTTACGCTCGGGATTCAATATCGCGCCCGTGATGAAAGACACTGCTTTATCCCCTTGGTACATAATCTACTATTATGGTGTAGAAATGTTTAGGAGGTTTGTGGCGTTTTGTTCGGTGAGCAATTTGAAATATATGTGCCTATAATAACCTACGGAAAATGTGTAGACAGGTACGTCCATAGGACAAATGAGAAAAATAAATTCATCATCATCATCATCAGCCTATAAACGTCCCACTGCAGGGCACAGGCCTACCCTCAAGGAGGGTGTATGGGCATTAGTCCACCACGCGTGCCCAATGCGGGTTGGTAGACTTCACATACACATCAGAATTTCTTCTTCAGTGTATGCAGGTTTCCTCACGATGTTTTCCTTCACCGTTTGAGAGCAGTCGGTATTACGTACATAAGTTAGAAAAACTCATTGGTACATGGCATGTTGTCCGTGCGGATTTGAACCCGGACCCCCATAATTGGGAGTCCATACCTCTCCGCAACGCGCCACCGACGCTCTTACGCGCCACCGACTTGCAAATGTATGTCAAACATATAACACCCCTCTCTTTGCGTCGGGGGTTGAAAATATCCACAGCTCTGTCTCACCCCATGAGCGGCACGGCCTTTGTGGTCAGACTATACCTATAGTAGTCTGATCTGGGGTGGAATTGAACCCCCGCTCATTGCACGAAAGGCAAGGCTACCACTGGACCACTATGACTTACATTTACAAACGTACAGTAGTAGCAATGTCCAGATTATCAAACTGTACAACTTTCATTACGTAGCCAACATGTTAATAAAAACTTGGTTTTTCATAGAAAAGGTCAAGCTACCGGACGGAAATGTATACAGGGTAAAACACCCTAGTAATACTTAAGGGTATGCTTCAGACCACCAAACTGAACAACTTTCACTATGGAGCCAACATCGAAATCGCGAAAAAAAATCGCTCTTTAATACAAAACTGCAGTACCGTCTCGACTCAAATGTATGGGACGGCAGATATTTTTTATTTTTTCGCGACGTTGGCTCCATAGTGAAAGTTGTTCAGATTGATGGTCTGAAGCACCCCCTTAATTATTACTAGGGTGTTTTGATACACCCACTGTTTTGACTCACCCTGTAGAGTAGTAATATTGATTCTTTTCCCCCGATGTTAATGTTGGCTTCATAGTGAAAGTTGTCCAGGTTTTAATCTGAAGAACCCTTTGAAATAATATGTAACACGCATTTATTAAAGTTTGCACACGTTCCTATTTTTGGTTGCGAAACACAATCAAAACTTTGAATTAAGTAGGTATGTATTATAACTTCACCGATTTACTTTCCAGCTATCTATTCCACTCGGCGACCGAAATTTGAATGTAAATACAAATTTGGTTGCAATCAGAAAGTTTCGGAGAGTACAGGGCGAGTAGCCGAGCACTTTCCAAATATAATACCGAGTGTCTGTATGTAGCACAGAGCAATGAACACCGTCTCGTATTACCTACCTCATCATCATCATCATCATTAGCCTATCATCGTCCACTGCTGAACATAGGCCTCTCCCAAGGCGCGCCACAAAACTCTGTCCTCGGCCTTCCTCATCCAGTCGCTCCCCGCCAACTTTTTTAGGTCGTCTGTCCAGTGGGCAGCAGGGCGTCCCACACTACGCCTACCAGGGCTGCAAAAGCGGTAAATATTCTGTGATTGAACCGTTATTGGACTAGGTACGAACCATAACTTTTGATACATTTGGTATTGCGCTAATCGCGGTACTGCTCTTGACAGCCGTTAGAACCGTTTTGACAGATCGCTCAGACGTTAGGGGCTGTCAGTTACATAGAATTTAGCGCGATGCAAATTCAGCACAGTTGGATATTAAAAATGCAATGTGGATAGAACAGAAATTGGATAAGAACAGAACTTTGATGTTTTAACTTAGCGCAATCGGTCTCCAGTTCGCGGTTTCCACTCTAGAACTCGGACACCCCACCGGTTGTCAGTTCTTCGGCAGATATACCAGCCCATTGCCACTTCAGCAACCTTTACCAACCTTTTTCAACCTGCCCTGCACGAAATAATACGATGGTCTGTGTGACCTAGGCTGCTTGAACATCATCCAAGTTCAATACTAATCCAATTTCAGTTCTACTATTCAACTGTGATGTTAATTCCGTATCGCGCTAAACATGACTTATTTAC
Source organism: Agonopterix subpropinquella (assembly GCA_922987775.1). Taxonomy (NCBI): domain Eukaryota; kingdom Metazoa; phylum Arthropoda; class Insecta; order Lepidoptera; family Depressariidae; genus Agonopterix; species Agonopterix subpropinquella. The sequence continues at coordinate 25,273,380 of OV277700.1, read as the reverse complement.
TATGACTGACAGCCTTGAGCGTTTGAACCATCTGTCAAAATAGCTCTAACGGCTGTCATGAGCTGTACCACGATTAGCGCAATAAGAAATGTGTAAAAAGCTAAGCTTCGCACGCGGTGCAATCATGGTTCAGTTGCGATTTATTTACTGCAATTGCCCTCCAGGAGCCCGATTGCGCTAAGTTAAAACACCGAAGTTGTATTCTTATCCAATTACAGTTCTAATCACATTGCAATCCAATTTATATTCAACTGTGTTGAATTCCGCATGGCGCTAAACTCTATGCAACTGACAGCCCTTAACGTCTGAGCGATCTGTCAAAACGGCTCTAACGGCGGTCAAGAGCAGTACCGCGATTAGCGCAATACCAAATGTATCAAAAGTTATGGTTCGTTCGTAGTCCAACAACGTTTCAATCACAGAATATTTACCGCGATTGCTGCCCTGGTCGTTGTTGCGAGGGTATTATTTATTAATTGAATCAGGCGTTACTTTGCGGAAATCCATGACTACATAAATAATACTAATAGGTAGATGAACCGATTGTATCATGACCTCCGCCTCTCTTTAGAGGCGGAGGTCTTTCGTTTCGTTTCGTTCGTATTAGTATTATTTATGTTTTACACAAACATAAATGCCCAAAAAAAAAAATTGTCAGCACGATACAATACGTTCTCTGTTCTGTGGTACCTATGCATAAATGAACTGTGCGCTTTGTCGCAATACTATCCTCACGGGCGAGTAGCAACATTTTCGCTTATTTGGTTTCAACTCTAGCCTTCATTTTATTCTGCATGTTTAGTTTGTGCACTCGTTCGTAGTTTCAGCTTCAACTTCCACCGTCTAGTTTGCTTATCGTTTTAACTTTTTATTAACCAAGTATGATACTCGCTAACCTCGGAAGTTTGAAACAAAATACATGCATAAATAAATTATGATCGTATTTCCTTCCCCTAAGGCGCTGGTGTAAGTTTTTGTATTGGAAATTCTTGAGTTTTTCTTTTGTACCGAAAATCAACTGAACGTAAACAACGTCTGGTTTTGACTGTTTCCGGGGTATTTTATCTACAGTATACGTGCTCTGGAAGTCATGTTAAGCAGACCAGCAGCTATAGCATGGCAGCATGATATAACGTTATCGCGCATTACTTCTCTTTCTATTTGCGTGAGAACGATCGAGATAAAAGGCGTGATATAGCCGTATAGAGCGCATCATTCTACGGCCACTGGTTAGTTCCATTAATTGGCGGTGTAACTGTTACGTTCGTTCATACATTATCATTATCCGCATTCACAGCAGTACACATCATTATAAAGAAAAAAACAACGGGTTGCTCTCCGGGAGTGCCGGCAGAAGTGAAAACTAAGAGATCTTACCTCTTACGAATATCACGTGACGTCACGGTCCTGACGCGAGTTTAACATTTTTTACCCATCCCAAAATCTTACGGCCTCGTCTTACCAATTTTGTTTTACGAATTTTTGATCAAGGTTACGTCACGGTCCTGACGCGAGTTTAACATTTTTTACTCATCCCAAAAAGTGCACAACGCCGCTAAAGATGTTTTCACTTTTAAAAAAAAGCTCTGATTAAGTTATAATTTTATAATGTCAGGATAGAAATAGTCAGAGCTACGAACGTGAACGGACATAATTTGTATGATGCTTCACGCACACCAACCTAAGAAAGTTGGCCTTTTGTTTTATACGGTAGAAGCGTGAGGCTCAATCTAAGCATATACTTTATCTAAGTAAATAAGTATAAAATACTTTTGATCGAGCGATATGTCAAGCAACAAATTACTTGGCGTCGAACAAACACAAATTATTAAACAATCTGAAAACGTTAAGCCAATTAAAAGTTTTAAGCTGACAAGCTGACGGATGGAAGCACCGTATCTGTATAACTTCAGATACAGTAAATGATTTATTGTACATAATTATAAAGACTCTCTTTGCCACGACCAAGAAGCTTAGATTATTGGGTGTAACGAAAAGTATCATTAACCTTTAAACCACATACTCTACCCATCAAACTGAACAACTTTTACTATGGGAGCAAAGCTGTCAAAACAAACAAAAAATCTGCAATTCCAATACGTTTGTTTGAATCGAGTAGGCATTGCAGTTTAATATGGAACAGCAGATTTTTTTTTGCGCTGACAAGTTTGCTCCCATAAACAAGTTGTCCAGTTTGATGGGTAAATATGTGGTTTAAAGGTTAATGATACTTTTCCTTACAACCTGTATAACAGGGTGTAAGGAAAAGCCCTCTGCTAGACTGAAACGGTAAACTCAGATCATCAAACTGAACAACTATCACTATGGATGGAGCCAACCTCAAAGACATACAATTAATTTAATCATGATCTGCTTTGTTGCTTGGCATTTTTGAAACAATCGTATTGAGAAAATATACTATGAATATAATTGGTTTGCTCTATATTCATTTATGCAATTAGTTTCAGTGTATTGGTTATTATTTTAATGAGGATAATCCAGTCCACTACAGACTACGGGTTTCTGCGAGCCATGGTTTGCTTTACGTACATGCGAGCAAACTGTATATCTATACATATTGCTTATCATATTTCTCTGCATTCATATTAATAATATGTACTTTGCTTCAGCACATTTGCTATTTTAAAGCCGGGTCCGCTGCGCCATGTTTTCGTGTTTGCTAACATCGTTTTCTAACTTTCCCCTCCCCCGCAGGCAAAGAAAATACCGCAGGCGAACGCGGGTGATGTTATCCATTTTGCATCGGATAATATCACCCGCGTTCGCCTGCGGGGGAGGGGAAAGTTAGAAAACGATGTTAGCAAACACGATAACATGGCGCAGCGGACCCGGCTTGATGAGCAAAAAATAATCCAGTGCACACCCCGGACACTGCCTATAAAAAACAAAAATTGACAAGACGACGTCAGCACATCATGCGAAACGGAGTCTAGGGCTAGAACGCTAGAACAACTTTAACTGCGTACGGTACACGACTTTTTCGTTAATAAAACGCATTGACACGTGTCTATTCAAAAAAGTTTTATGTTTCGTCCTGAGATTATATTTGTTTCGAAAATATAAATTCTAGAACGTCAATTTATGCTACTGGTAACCAGTGGGAGTGAGGTAAACAGTTGGTGGGAGGCAGGGTGTATCCATACTAGATACTCTTTCATACACTAGACTGAAAAAAAAATTTTTAAATTTGATTTGTTTACTTCAACCAAGATCTTGTTTATGATAATCATACATCATGAATCCATATGAGCCTGTCAACATCATGACTTCTCTGAGTAAGAGAACTTTGTTAAACGAATTCGGCTTGTTGTTACTGTTGTAGATACTGTCTATACTAATCTCTTGTTGTGTAGACTCTTTATAAGTTATTTTCTTCTTTATGCATTTAATCATATTGACATATTCTTATTCCTTTTTTAAAGTTGATTATGTGCTTAGTTACCTTACTTCAATATAAACACTTGTGTCAGCAACATCTTTGTTTCACTAATTTATATACAATTACTTCTACATCCTCAACGTCTTCGACTCAATAATACAACAGTTACAACTACCATCTTTTGTTTTTAGTAAACAATAATAACGTCATTTCAATTATTTTGGTGCTAATTAAGAGAAAATACTTGTTAGTTAGCTTGTTTTTTTTCTTTTTTTTTTTGCTATGGGTTTCTGTGGTGATACAGTTTGGCACTACGCGGCTAGGCTATAATAGTCATTGCAAAAAATTATCAGGCTACAAAACTGACTGATTCACCGTTTTGGAAACAATTTAATACGAACTAAAGCAATTGTAATTGCTATTTGCTCCATCATTGAGACACGAAGCAAATATCTCGGCCTGCTGCTGTAATTAAACGGGCCTTTCTCATAATGTTTTTAATTAAAACCGAGACGACCTCAGTTTACAAAGAAATCTTTTATCTCGCTACTTCGTTGTACTATTTAATCTGTTAGGTCATTAATTGGAAACGAAAGATGTTTTGTTATTATTCATCCTTGTACAAATTAGTTTTTGGAACTTTTATCGATTGAAGTTTGATTACAGTAAAGTAAGTAATGACTACATCTCATACAAAACAAATTCAAAAATCTACATGGTTATATTTGTAGTAATTTTATTAATTATTATTTTAAATCTCACTTTTATAATAGTCTGAAACAAATACTAGCTACTAAAATGTTATCTATCTAAACTATTTTTTTTATTTTAGGTGTCCCTGACTTCAAATCAACGTTATTTAATCAAGGTTATAGTTATATTTTAGAGTTATTTTTGATAATTTACACAATAAAGATAATTAAACAACTAATTACAATATATATAAAAAAAAAAAGATATAGGTTATATTAATTTTAAAAGTAGAGTTTATTTATTAATTCTTACATGTTTATTTAATATTGACTTCTGAATATCTTTATACGCATATCATGTTCCTTGAAACTAACAAACGATTAAAAAAGAAACATTTTGGAATAATATTCAGATACAAAATCCTCTGAGATGTCTTAGTTTTGACCTAAATAGTACGGTATCGTTGGATCTCTTTGTATTGTTAGTCACGTGTCTGTCTGTATTCATAAACACAGTGTAGGTAGGTAGCTACAATACGAGGTGAGATGTCAACAATATTATCTTGATTTCATGTTTTACGAATATACATAACTAGCGTTAACCCGCGAATTTGTCCGCACAAATTATATACCAGATTTGAAGTCAGATTATTAGCTATCAAACAAAAAAAGTTTCATCAAAATCGGTTTAGTAGTTTTTGCGTGATGCTCGAACAAACACACAAAGCAAAATATTATTTTTTTAAATTTACAGTTTTAAAATAGTACGAGCTTTTACCCGCGAATTCGTCCGCATAAAATTATAAACCAGGGTTGCGATTTTTGAATCTCATTCGCTGAGTTCAGCAGTTGAAAATGTCAAAATTACTGTGGAGATATGCATCTTTCTACTGCTGATTTGATTTTCAAAAATTATACTTCAGGAGTGCGATTTTTGAAAGTCAAATCAGCAGTAGAAAGATGCGTATCTCCACAGTAATTTTGACATTTTCAACTGCTGAACTCAGCGAATGAGATTCAAAAATCGCACTCTTGATTTTAAGTCAGATGATAAGCTATCAAACAAAAAAAGTTTCATCAAAATCGGTTCAGTAGTTTTTGGCGTGATACTTGTTGTATTATTGAGTCGAAGACGTTGAGGATGTAGAAGTAATTGTATATAAATTAGTAAAACAGAGATGTTACTGACACAAGTGTTTATATTGAAGTCAGGTAACTAACCACATAATCAACTTTAAAATAGGAATAAGAATATGTCAATATGATTATGCATAAAAAAGAAAATAACTTATAAAGAGTCTACACAACAAGAGATTAGTATAGACAGTATCTACAACAGCCGCCCTTAATCGATGTTGTGGTTAACAAGGACACAAAAAAAAACGCATACAAAAACCTTAATAACAGCCTTTTGTACAGATAACAAGTTGGTTTTTAAATCCGGAACAAAAGCAACTTCACCAATACTGTTGACAACATTCTCTGGTGTATCAATGGAGATATAGCCACAATTGACGCATCCTCCATCACCCTGTCAATATCTGCAAGACCCTGCGCGGTTGACACAACAGCGCTGTTGCACAATTCCATGTTAACAAAGTCTGACATGTTCAATCTGTACAATCTTCGCTCTAAGGTTAGTCTTCGTCCCATACCTTTATCCTCGAAAGCTCTCTGCAAAGATTTCCACGCTTCGGCTGCAGTTTTTCGCACATCTGACGTGAGTAATAGCTGCACCGTCTACTGTTAAGCATATTTTGGTCACGCTTTGCATCGTTACGTACCTTGGTCGAGGCGGGGGTGGTATCATCTTTAGGATAAGAACTTACTATTTCCCATAAGTCCTCGCAAAAAGGTAATTACGCATCTTAAACTTCCAAGTAGGATATCGAGGCGGGGGTGGTATCATCTTTAGGATAACCACTTACTATTTCCCATAAGTCCTCAGGCAAAAGGATGGTATTGACGAAGAGGAACTCGACTTACTAGCACTTGACTCTTCTCCAGATTCATGCGAAAGTGACATTTCAAAGAAAATTTGTTGTTTCTATCAATCACATAAAAAATTTACTAAAAATATATCACAATTCAAACTTTACATGAACTATCTTCTATTCGTGCTGATAACGTGTTGTATTATTGAGTCGAAGACGTTGAGGATGTAGAAGTAATTGTATATAAATTAGTAAAACAGAGATGTTACTGACACAAGTGTTTATATTGAAGTCAGGTAACTAACCACATAATCAACATTAAAATAGGAATAAGAATATGTCAATATGATTATGCATAAAAAAGAAAATAACTTATAAAGAGTCTACACAACAAGAGATTAGTATAGACAGTATCTACAACAATACTCAAACAAACCAACACCCAAACAAACATCCAAACAAACAAACAGACAGACAAAAAATCAAAAAATTTGTGATTTGGAATCAGGGACAGGTAAAAACCATGTCGTATTTTTTTTTGTAAATATCTTTAATGTACAGAAACATATTTTCTGTTACAGTTTTATAATAGTTTAGATAGATAGATAGTCTACATACGCATTGCGCCTAAGAATAAATTCTGAGTCTACCAATCTTGGTGGACTAATATTCACCACGCTCTGCAGTGGGACCTGTATACATAGATGATGATCATGATATCCAATACATACACGTACTACATGCACGTTTTTAAAAACATTAACCGACCATCGTGTTCGGTCATAAAAATGACTAAATATACTAAAGAAGTGAAACATCGCGCTGTTAGAGTATGGTTACTTGTTTTTAGACGAACACGAGGTAGACGTACTCGTATTGGTAGGCATATTTTGACCTCAAACGCATTTGGCTTGGCAGTTTCACTTCTATTTATTGACCTACTCAGAAAATGACTTAAGGCTACTCCTCCCATCTGCAAGGCTCTCTTTCTTACAAGCAAACTTTTGTAACTAGCCATCCCGCTTCAATTGCGCGGCTCCGGTCAGAATTTTCCGTTTTCTTTGAAAACTTGTATGATTTTATATGAATTTTCAAAAAATAAGAAAACCACATCATTTTATATTGTATTGTGAAGAATTTTGTAAATTTTCATATTCTTCCGATCAACAATGTAAGAGTAAAACGGTTACAACTGGAAAAAAAGAGGTGACTTTGGAGTCGTTTTTCTTCAGTTTTATTAATTAAAATAGATTTCGAGAAAAACCACATCACTTCTCATATCCTGTAGATTGTTCAGTTTTGTTTTCTGCTTAAAAAGTGCCATAGTTAATGTATAAAATGGTTACAAAGTTACTCAAAACCGGGCGGACGCCCCTTAACAAGAAAATTACGTACGCATAGGGCGACACATCAAGTTATACGAAACCAACATAAGCTGGCCGCGCGACGTTATACGTTAGTCGACCTACGCGCGGCTAGCTTATGTTGGTTTTGTATAGCTTGATGTGTCGCCGTGTGTACATCGAAAATTACCTGCTTCTCCATAATGATAGTTTCGTTTAGGGTTTGTCAGAAATGTTGATTTCATTTAATTTCATTTATTCACCATATTTTTAAAGATAAATGATGATGTTGATGATGAAGGAAGATGAATTATGATTTATCTAAGATGATGAAAGTTAAGTATATATATCTTGGACAATGTCACACAAATTATCTAGCCACATTTAAAGTACCAGAATCTAGCCTGGACTTGTATTACGATGACTAAACAACGATATAGAATACATATATAGATACAAATATCCATGACTCGGGTACAAATATTCATATTCATCATACAAATATTTGTCCCTTACGGGATTCGAACCCGTGACCCTCGGCACAGCAGGCAGGTTCACTACCGACTGTGCTACCGGGCTGTCGAGTATATGAGGAATCAATCAATTGTTTGTACTCCAGAAATACGAATTACATAATCAAAATGAAAAAAATATTACAATAATTTTAGCAATTTGAAGTTTTGAACCTCTCCGTCATGGTGGCTTTCACATAAATTAACGGAAAGTGGCTACAACGGGCACGAAAGTGATCTTTATTGGAGTTCCGTTTTTCCTTCTTGACATTTGGTTTTTCTGGAAAATCTACTTCCAATCGCAGGGCCCTAAAATAATTACTCGACACTTGCGACTAAAGGAAACCCCAACAACCCAACATTTATATCCATTCACACCGCACTATTGCCTCTCTGGCCCTTTTTCTAATTAAGCGGCAGCCGGGCGCGCACAAATCGCAATACCCTGCCCACCCTCACGTGAACATTGATCCACATGTCCCGGGAACGGTCAACGATCCCGCCGAGACATCCGTTATCTTTCCGGGACGTAAACTCCGCCAAGCACGAGAGTGCAGAATAAACGCTGGAATACGCCCCGGATTTACACAGATAGCTTGACTAAAGGTGTTCTTCCACTGGCTAAGATTGGCGAGGATAGACATTAGACAAGATTTGAAACGTAGCAGTCCAGCAGTGAACGTCTATCGGCTGAGAAGATCACAGAAAATTAACGTAAAGGAAATAAATAACGCTCACAGGCACATACATTGTAATGATCCCAAGAAAGCACTATTAATAGGCTGTTTATTATGGAAACCATACAACAACGGCACAAACATGTAAACATCCATGACCGAACCGGGATTCGAACCCAGGACCCTGGTTTGGCAGTCCGGCGTGGTAACCATTACACCAACCGGGTCGTCAAAGGAAGGAGCAATAATAGCACCATCTAGTCATGTATACGGACAGGGTGAAACTGATATCATTAGTATCCTTTTAAACTAAGAGTCTACCCATCAAACTGAACAACTTTTACTATGGGAGCAAAACCAAAATCTGTTGTTGCATACATTTGAGTCGCGTAGGCATTGCAGTTTAGTTTAGTATGGAACAGCAGCTTTTTTTGTTGCTCCGATCGGTTTGATCCCGTAGTGAATGTTGTTCGGTTTGATGGGTAGACTCTTAGTTTAAAAGGATTCCAATGATATCAATTTAACCCTGTATATCATAACATAAGCCATAACTTGATTTTATCTTATTTGTTTATTTATTTTTGGTATCAATGCAGTTTAATCGAATCAAACTACTTTTAGTGCTGTCCTTTGCTGTGCCTCGATGAATGGTTCTGCGGTGCAAGCATATCGAGATTTTGTTGATAGCCGTGGTTGGGAGTACCTACAAAGGGTTCATAGCGCCTTTCGGTAGTTGGTCGTCACTTGAGAACAGTTATGCGCTGTAGAATATTTCAAAGAGGGTCAAAAGAGTGGGCCACACCCTTTCAGCACACCCCGGATACTGCCTACAAAAAACAGAAGTTGTCAAGATGACGTCAGCACACGCGAAACGGCTAGGGCCACAACAACTTTAACTGCGTGTGGTACCTACATGACTTTTTCATAAATAAAACGCATTGACGCCCATCTATTCAAAAATGCTTTTTCCCCTCATCCTGAGATTATTTTTTCTTTGTTTCGAAAACATAAATTCTAGGTGTCAATTTATGCTACTGGTAACCACCGAAGTAACCAGAGGGGGTTAACTGATATTGATGTAAATCTTAACCCAAAAACATTAATCTTTGTCCTTCACATTTCATGTCATTTTTCACAAAAGATGCTCTAGTGGTTTCCAACGCCATATTTCGGGAGGTATTTCCGAAAGTCACTTAAGAGGGCTATCACAGTCCAGTGGCGCCCTCATCACATTAAAAAAGATTTTTCAATAAAGAAAGCCTAAATTAAAAAAGTGCTCAACATCAAAACTACAAAAGCCTTCAAGCTATTTTCATAGAATACTTTTATAGGTTTTTTAAAGGTACAAACAAACAAACATTTACACAAACAAACATACAAACAAACAAAACGCATACAAATTTTGAAAAAAGAAAAAAACGGCCGCTTTTATTTTTATTCGAAATTGTCTAAAAGTGGAATGTTTAGAACCTACAAAAGTATTCTATGAAAATAGCTTAAAGGCTTTTGTAGTTTTGATGTTGAGCACTTTTTTAATTTAGGCTTTCTTTATTGAGAAATCTTTTGTAATGTGATGAGGGTGCCACTGGACTGTGATAGCCCTCTTAAAAATAAAAATAGTTTCAAATGACTCGATAGATGGCGTTTATGAAAAATGAATGAGCAACCTTGCTGTTTATAAAATACAAGTAAAAAGTAAAAATTAGGTTCAAATTCGTGTTTTTATGTAAGAAAAAAATATATAGGGTCCTTCTTAATATGCTGACACTTTTTAAGGGGATGATCAGATCGTCAAACTGAACAACTTCCTCTATGGGACCAACATCGAAATCGCGAAAAAAAAATCATCACTTCCATACAAAACTGCAAACCTACTCGGAGCCAAACGTATGGGACAACTGTTTTTTTTTTCGCGATTTCGATGTTGGTCCCATAGAGGAATTTGTTCAGTTTGACGGTCTGGTCATCGCCTTAAAAAAGTGTCGGCATATTAAGAAGGACCCTGTATAATACAGATGCGTCTGACTGACTGACATGCAATATTCTGTTTACTTTTTAGCCAAAATTTTCGTTTTCGGATCCAAGTCACTTCAACGCCATCTATCACAATGTTGAACTATATTTTCTAGCTGTCAGCAAGTCCTCTGTAAAAAAGGTTACTGTAAACTCGATGATTATTTGAATGACCAAAATGTCTGGTCTTGACAATTTTACACTATGTAATGCAATATTGTATTCTAATTGTACTTTGTACATTTTGTTTTGTTTAAAAGATGTGTGTTGTAGAGTTTCTGGCCGCATCTTCTCTCAACGGAACACCTTCCGACGCGGTAGTAGAGCCAAAAAATGACGTCAAAAAGTTTTGAATTTTGTCAAAAAACTCCTGTCTTATCGCGTCTCGAGCATCGAAGCTGGTGTACTAACACCTTAATCGAAAAGACTAGCCTCTTCGCTCCTCTAGTAGCCTATTTCACGTGGATATTGACGAAATATATTGAACTGCAGTGCTGTAAAATGCTGAACGGTTCGAAACATTTTATTTCCCAGCACTTGCCCGTTTGGGACAAATTTGTTTTTGTAATAGAATGCATAAACAAGCGGATATTCTGTTGTCGCTCGAGATTGTAGAGCGTTTTACGGATGTAATAAAGTGGAACAATCGCTTCTAAAATAACAACTATAACTTTTGACAGGCCATTAAGAGCTGTTGTAAAAATGAGCGAAATTGAACAAATAATAGTAACACAACCACTTTATATTGATGTGGTACATGGTGCTCACAAAATGAAAGCAAAACTTAGAGTAGGTATTGAATAAATGGCCGATCATCGACATACATATAGTGTTACTAGTAACAATGTTACCTAAAATTGCTTTTTTGACCCAGACTTCGATAAAAAAAAAACATGTTATTGTTGATGCGAATATAATTGATATTATCGTCTGTAAAATTATGTATTTTTTTTTAGTTTAGTTTTAGTTTTGTTAAGTTTTTTTTTTTCATTTCACAATTTTCAGTGATGAAATATTATTAGTTCGACACAGATATCAGTTATACACGGAAGGGCAATTATTATTTATTACACAACTCGATGATTTTGTGTAATTTTTTTGAGACGCTCTATCTCCGAAGCCAAGATCTTTACTAAATTTAAATCGGATCCATTGAAAGAGAATCTTCTTCAGAACAAATTAAATTAAATGAATCATCCAACTCGGTCAACACAATTAAATGCCAAAGTTATAGTGTGATAAATCCTAATTAATATTATAAACGCGAAAGTTTGTAAGTATGGATGGATGGATGTTTGTTCCGCTCTCACGCAAAAACTGCAGAACGGATTTTGATGAGGCATACAGATAGACCATAGCCTGGATTAACACATAGGGTACTTTTTATCCGGACAACAGATAGTATGAAATAAAACACAAATTGTAATAACCTTTTTTTTAAGTCAGTAAAAATTAAATCCCGTTTGTCCTGGAAAAGTCAAATATACTCGAATTGTATAATTGGTCGACGAAATCGACGATGGGTAAGTTAAAGCAATAATAAATAAAAACCGTTTGTACCCGACTGCGCCAGAAGGAGGGTTATTTCAAAAAGCTATCTAACAAATCTGGTTCATTTACCGATGCACAAACGTTTCTAAAAGTGTTTTGTTGTGAACACCATGTGAATAGTCGTGAATATTTTCATATAAACGGCGGTAGACGTAGAAGTGACTATAAATGTTCCACTATCAACTCTGTGGGTCATGAAACGCGACAAATGGCGGGAGTTATCGCTCGTTTAGAGTTACCTGACACACACGGCTATTGTCGGCTGTAAAAATATGAACAGATAGTCGCTGTGGCGCCTGTTCATTTGAAATTTACTGACAATGTACACATTTGTATGTATGTACTTTTTAGGGTTCCGTACCCAAAGGGTGAAAACGGGACCCTATTACTAAGCTTACATTGTCCGTCCGTCCGTCCGTCTGTCCGTCTGTCTGTCTGTCCATCTGTCCGTCCGTCCGTCTGTCCTACCTATTTAGGGCTGTAACTTTTGAACCGTAATAGCTAGATAGTTGAAATTATGCGTTATTACGGCGGATTTGTTAACAAATAATAAAAAATCCAAAAAGTTAAAAATTAAGGGGGGTTCTCAACAAGAAACTAGTTTTTATCAACGTTTTTTCGTCACGCTCTATCGTAAAAACGGTAATACATGCAAGCGTTAATCTTAGTTTGATTATAGAGAAAACTCTACAGAATAACAAAAAATACTAAAAACCGGCAAAGTGTGAGTCGGTCTTGCACTAAAGGACCCGGACAAAAAAAAAATTCTAAGTTAATAATGTTGTGTTCTGTGGTGATGTGGTGCGGAACCCACGGTGCGCGAGTATCCCGACTCGCACTTGACCGGTTTTATTATTTTAAACTAACCCACTGTTCTGCTGCTACGCGGTGGATCGCCCCTCTGCGCTACTCTTGGCTGCAATCGTGTTAATTTACGACGAAATAACATCGAAGTTATCTTCGACTAATCCTATTTCAGTTCTATAATCAAATTGCAATCCAATTACTATTCAACTGTGCTGAATTCCGTATCGCGCTAAACTTGACTTATTTATTATTTGACTGACAGCCGTCAACGTCTGAGCGAGCTGTCAAAACAGCTCTATTGGCTGTCAAGTGATTAGCGCGATACCAAAGTTGTTAAAAGTTGTGGTTCACATTCGGTCCAATCACGGTTCAGTGGAAATTTATTGAAATTGAAAAAAGTTTTATTGTGAAAACAGAAAGTAGGTACATAATAGTTAGTATCACTAACTATTTAGCGCAATTGGTCTCCTTATCCCACGGGTTGTTGACGTCATTTTTATTTTATTTTCGTACATTTCTAGGCTTAATTTGGCTTTCAAATACTATACCAAAAAAAAATATCAATTATTAATTAGTCCTGTCCCGGCTCAAACCGACTGGGCTACATTTCCAATATCGAATTTTCACCATGCCAAAGAGCACCTCGTTTTTACTCCTGCTAAAAATATGGTCATGACCTTAAACTGTACATTATTGTCCAAAATTCGCAGTTTCCGTCCGCGAGGCTGGCGATAAGATATGCGTTTTTAATTAGCAGCTCGCTCGTCGAGTGGCTCGCGCGATACCGAGCGATAGCGCGCTATCTCGCACGATAAGCACCGATTTGCGAGCAAACATAGTCTCATGTTACATTACGCTGGGACGGATTTAGAGCTAAGTTTCTTGTTTATGCCATCAACAGTTTTACTTATAAGTTACATAATAATTTAGTCAAAATAGTGAAATGACAAGTTATTTGCAATGCAATGTGATCCTTATTACAAAACTTTATTTAACAACTGTGAATTAAATTTAACTTTAGGTGTACCACTACATTTTTATTTTATTTTTTTCATTGTCTATATTAGATAAGATCAGATAGATGTAAATAATAATTTTTATAGTTCTTTCTACTTTCAGCCAATAGTAGCGAATAACAAATATTTAAAAAAGTTATGCAAAATTATACTAATTAAAATAAATCAATAAATCAAATACTCTTTTTTATATTATTACCATACCTATAGGAATGTCAATAGGTATGGTAGGTATGGTAATTATCAATAATTATAATTACTCAGCTAAACTAAAAAAGTCACAAGAAATTTGTTTTAAACATAATTCAATCAATTCATTCTTAAGTCAAATCATCCAATAAATAATCATAGTAACATTTGACCAGTAATTTACATTTAAAGTTCATAACATTCATAGATTTTACACTTTCTGGTGTCAGCATCATGATCGATTATTCACTTTCTAGTGACTTATTATAAATTTTCGTAATTTCCGTAGTTCAAAGAACCATCCCTTTATTTAATCCACCTAGCAGTCCTTTTCACTGTTAATCCCAGTTTCTCCGAGCGTCATAACTTTACTATGAATGCAGAAATGCATAATTAATAGTCCAATTCAATTCAAAGCGTGATCAGAATACATTCATGTCCCCAATCATCAAATGGTGTCCGCTCGAAGCTAACCAATTATTGAAATCCTATTAGTCGATTGCATTAGGATTGAAAATGATATCCACTTCTATACATCTATTAGTTGTTGTACATAAATAGATTATAATAAATAATACAGGGTCAAAAGATTAATGTCTTTAGGGGGTACTTCAGATGAAATCGCAAGAAAAAGGTTTATTTTATTTTCGCAATTTTAACGTAACGCATTTATGTTTACACCTGTATAAAATGACAACCACAATTGCTTTCAGGGTAGTCAAAAACCTATTCCTTCTCCAAATTTCTACGGGGGCCCACCTGTCCTCTTAAGAGTGATGTAGTGGACCAATCAATTTGGGATTCAGTCAATTTGAGATTCAGTTGTTTTGACGTGTCGGGCAATTTAGGATTATGTCAAAATGTACCAGTAGGCGCTGTCCTATTGCCATTGCTCGCGCGATAGTGCGATGCGATTTCATCGTCCGATGAATCCGGTCGCGCGATCTGAAGACGTGTGTCTTATTTTGGTGCGATGTGATCACTCTCACTTGCCTCTTCCCGCTCCTTGGTCATGCGAGCGCCATTATAGGACATTCATTCGTATGTTTGATCGGACGATCGATGATCGCACGACGAAAATACGCTGAAAAAAATGCGAGCCAACTAAGAAGTATTTTCTCTTAATTAGCACCAAAATAATTGAAATGTCGTTATTATTGTTTACTAAAAACAAAAGATGGTAGTTGTAACAGAAAGCCGAATTCGTTTAACAAAGTTCTCTTAGTCAGAGAAGTCATGATGTTGACAGGCTCAGATGGATTCATGATGTATGATTATCATAAACAAGATCTTGGTTGAAGTAAACAATTTTTTTTGTCAGTGTAGAACAATTCGATCGCATCGCATGATCTCACGATCTTCAATAGGACATTCCGCAGATATGAGTACCTATGTTTGAACGCACGATCGCACGATCATTTTAGTAGGACGCACCCATGATCCCGCGAGCGATGGCAATAGGACAGCGCTATAGACGTAGGTCTACAACCAGCGAAATAGTTCAGACTTTTAGCCTACTGAAGATGGAATGACATACGTCAAGGTGGCGAAAAATGACTATACCTTGGAGCCTGATACCCCTCATATTAAAAGAGTACTCAGTCCGGCCCTGTGAAGCACATGGACACTATGTTAATTGAATCTGTTCAGATCGCTCCAACACCAGATTGACAAGTGTTACTGTTATAGCTAGATACAGTATTTGCAACTATTTTCATACGTTACTGTCACACGGTATTGAATGTTATTTGCATTGACTTACAGACTAATGGACGCCGGGAGAGCAATTTTTGCACAGGATTTTTGAACATCACACGTTCAAATCAGCAGTTTTTACTGCAGATGATATTTGATAGCCATAAGAATAAAAAATGTTGATAAAACTATTTTTTCGAACAACATTTATTCTTATCGGATTTTTCACATAACTTTGGAAGCCGATTCCTGCGTAAAATGGCCTTTTAAGAACCAATTTTTGTTTCTCATTTAGTAAGTTGAACAATTATTGAAGTTTTTAAATGGAACATCCATTTTGTATTTTTAATAGAATTTTGAATATTTTGCTCCGTCCAACTCAAACCAAAAAATGTCACTTTCGTTCTTTTTTTCGGTAACTTGCATGAATGTTGTGCTGCTGATCATTTTACGGATGAAAGAGTGTTTCCAGTCGATCATGTTGCAAAAACAAAATACAAAATATTCTCAGTATGAAAAAAGTTATGACATTTTTAAGCCGCTCCATTTCGTTAGGTACAAAATAAAATTGGACTACATTTCGCAAAATCAATGTTTATTGCCCGGATTTTATCACTATGTTATTAAATTAATATGCAAAATGTTTGCGTTATTACGAAATAAAATGTTTCTTGGTCAGTTACGTATGAAATGTAGCAAAAATAATTCAATTAATATGAAGGGTTTAATATAACGACTGGTTACGCAACCGCTCGCTCTGATTGTAACTACAAGTCATGTAATAAATGGGCTGTTTTTATTTCGATATTGTTTTTATTATATTTATGTTTGTTCGTTATTGCTCTTATTCCCACGGTACGATATTATCGTTGTTCGGTTTATGTAGAAATCGAAAAATCTGCTAGAGTCACCTTTATCATGTACAACCTAACTGTTAAATCCATCCTGAAACTTCCATATATGCTTAAAGTTAGCATTACGCATATATATTTACACTAGGTATTTTATAATTTTAAACATAAACCGTTTTTTTATTTTCCGCTTGTTTTTCAAGCATCATGCAAGAACTAGTAGACCGATTTGGATAAAACTTGTTGTGTTTAAAAACTTATGATTAGACTTAATAACTGGTGATAAGCTTGACGTTTAATAAGTGGGCTTCAAGCTCCTATATTTAATAAATTATTTTGAGTGAGTGAGTGCGTGAGGGTGCATATTTTACATCGCTGCGATGACGAGAACCGAAGTCGTGGGCCAAATCTAGTGGATTTTACGATCGTCTCCGATTAATGTGAATTAGTTTTTCCGATACCAGTGCCAAATTGCTAATTTGATAACGTTCCAAAGAACCTCAAATGAAAGTTCAGACGTTTATCCCTGAATAATGTGACTCGGACATCGGCAAGCGTTCCACTGGTCAACCACGATAGCGCTCTAGCGGCGCCCGCGCTGATATTGGCGCTAAACCAATAATGCTTCATAACCACTTACTGTGTGCTGAAAAATTTACTTACTTTGTATAAGATGGCTTACCCAATTAGCAACAGCGTTAAGAGGATAATACCCGTTAGCGTGCTCCATACTTTCTTTAGGATCGAGTAGGTAACCAATTAAGCTACCAAGTTAAACACGATCTAGAAACTAATCTCTCTGCCTGTGGTTTATCAGATTATCGATAAAATGTATCGTTTTTAGGGTTCCGTACCCAAAGGGTGAAAACGAGACTCTATTACTAAGCCTACGTTGTCCGTCCATCCGTCCGTCCGTCCGTCTGTCATACCTATTTAGGGCTGTAACTTTTGAACCGTGATAGCTAGATAGTTGAAATTTTCTCAGATTTTGCGTTATTACGGCGTATTTGTTAACAAATAATAAAAATGTCAAAAAGTTAAAAATTTGGGGGGGTTCTCATCAAGAAACTAGTTTTTATCAACGTTTTTCTTCACGCTCTATCGTAAAAACGGTAATACATAATAGAGCAAACTCTACAGAATAACAACAAATACTGAAAACCGGCCAAGTGTCGGTCTCGAGCTCGGATCCGAGCAAAAAAAAGATTTTTTCTAAGTTAATTATGTTGTGTTCTGTGGTGGTGTGGTACGGAACCCTCGGTGCGCGAGTACCCCGACTCGCACTTGACCGGTTTTATTTAAGTTACAGTGGCTCAAAGATTTCCATACAAATCATTAAATTAATCCTAGCAGCATTGGAACTTAATATTTTAACGTAAAATCTGATAAAGCACTTTCATGGACTTTAAATTGTTAGTGTTGAAAATAGGATCTGACTTCGTTTGTAGGCAGCGCGCTCGAGCAGATATCTAAACTATTATAAAACTGTAACAAAAATGTATCTGTACATTGAAGATATTTACAAAAAAAAGATTACGATATTATGGTTTTTAGATGTCCCTGATTCAAAATTATCAGAAATTTTTGGATTTTTTGTCTGTCTGTTTGTTTGTTTGTGTGTTTATTTGTTCCAGCATCACGCAAAAACTACTGAACCGATTTTGATGAAACTTTTTTGTTTGATAGCTTATGATCTGACTTAAAATCTGGTATATAATTTATGCGGACAAAGTCGCGGGTAAATGCTCGTAATCTATAAGACTGTTTACTAATGTCATTGTATAAGACCTTGTATCAGTTATATCAGTTTTATTTCGTAGGTAGCCAGAAAAAGCTAAAAATATACATAATTTATAGTTGCAAAAACATAGCTGAAAATCTGAAATAACTTAAATAACAAGTAGATAATAATTATACATCATGGCTATTGTATTATTATTCTGATAGCGACAGCTTCACTTCAAAAGCAATCTAAATTCTAATACAAACTAACTCTTGTTGTTTTCCGCAACACAAATAAGACCTACTCACTAGTTGTTAATGATCATGGAGCAATATTTACCCTTTAATATAATAGTTACAATATACTATATACCTTTGTGTGTTAAATATAATACTAAGTACTCTCCTTATAATAAATTAGTAAAAAAATAAAAAAGTTACTGCTCAACCTGGTCAACCGTTATTTAGGCAAGGTACCATCCTGACTCCTTGGTTAGGTATTTTCAAGTCTCTGACATAGGTCATGGGTATTATTAACCAGGAAGCTTGAAGTAGGTATGTGTAAACCCATAAAAGTTTTTAATCTAAGTCTAAACCTGAGGTACACACGGCGACACATCAAGCTATACAAAACCAACATAAGCTGGCCGCGCGAAGGTCGAGTAAGTCGCGGCCAGCTTATGTTGATTTTGTATAGCTTGATGTGTCGCCGTGTGTACAGACTGCGACTGGCTGAACATTACCGCCCGTCAAGGAGTATTTCATGTTTCACCGCTTGGAAGGCAGTCTGTACTCCAGGTATAGACAATACCTATATCCAGCTTCCTGGACATACGTAATAGGTACCTACCGGATAGATCTATGCAAAATTATTAATATATTAACTTACCTTTGGAGATGTCTTTTTTTTTCAAATAGCTTAAGCTCTCTACACACCGAACGCGCCAACCCACCAACAGTTTCGGCGACCTTATATTTTGATAGAAAGAAGAAAAGTATGGAGAGCTTTGGGGGTTTTCATAGTCATGCGAATCCCTATTCGGGTGGCACGCATTTTGCGTACATAGCTGACCAAATTCGATTGTCAAAAGTTAACATTATATGCATGCAATATGTATCTAGGCCGAAAAAATTCCGCCCGCATGCGGATCTGCTTGAGTGGAAAAAGTCCCATAGGCTTCATATTTCATATTTAATTTATTGCTATAACACAAGTACAAAGTCCAAACTCAATGTTTGTCAGAGGGCAATGGAGCGTAGTATACTAGGTGTTAAAAGAACAGATCGTGTCAGAAACACGACACTGCGCTCCTAAACACGAATAGCCGATGTTGGGGAAAAATCCGCCAGATTAAAGTGGGATTGGGCCGGCCATGTCTGTCGAATGCTCCAGGAAAGGTGGGCAAGAATTGTAACGCCCTGGATCGTCGTTAATAAAACGGTCATCGACGTCCGGGTCGTCCTAGGAAGAGGTGGCGGGACGATCTGGATTCTTTCGATGACGCGTGGCCAGAGCATGCCCAAAACAGAGATGGTTGGAGGATTAAAGGGGAGGCCTTTGCCCAGCAGTGAGATGAAATAGGCTAGGAAAAAAAACACAAGTACATAATTACACTGTTAGATACAAAACATGCACTCATTATGACACCCTGTAAGGGCACCGCAATAGAAATTATATTAAATTACATACATACATACATACATACATAAGCTCACGCCATTGTCCCAAGGGGGTAGGCAGAGACCACAGATCGCCACACGCTACGACTCTGACACACTTCTCTAGCCTCATTGACATTCATACATCTTTTCATGCACTTCCGTCGATTGAGGGTGCTACGCACTTGTCCTTTTCGGAAAAGATCATTGATTTGATCGTGGTATGTTTTCCTCGGACGGCCTCTCCCAACACTTCCACTCACCTGTGCTCGATAAATTTCATTCGTAAGTCTTCTTTCATTCATTCTCTCTACGTGACCAAACCATCTAAGCATACCCCTCTCAATCCTTGTTACTATATCATCCTTCAACTTACACCAATCCCTTATCACACTGTTCTTGATTCGATCAACCAAAGTAATACCACACATACTTCGTAAGGAGCGCATTTCAACTGCATTCACTCGACTTTAAACTTAAACTTAACTTAAGACTTCGATTAAACTTAAGAATTCGATTCGACTTTAAAAAAAAACTTAACTTTAAACTTTTTTTTTAAATTACATTCCATTACAAAACAATACAAAAGATTACATTATATCAAACTTAATACTACAACATAACATTGCAATACTTACATAACATCCACATTACCATGTACCTATTACATTAATTTCATCTTACATTATAATGATTTATTTAACATTGAAGATTCGACGATCATTACGCTCGTTGAACCACAACTTCAGCACGAGCAACATCTGTGCTTATTAGTGGGAACTAAATACATGATCTAAATTAGTCGAAGCATGTCGAAGCGAAGCTTCCAATTCCAATTAGAAAGCCAATCTGTGTCAATCAGAAACTATAGGTGTTATTAATGTATGATGATGACCTATTTGCCGCCAGCCACGTGCTTTAGTTTATAAGGCACTAGCGGCCCGTCCCGGCTTCGCACGGGTGGACGTCTATTAATCTTTTCTAGCAATAAATATAGCCTATGTTACTCAGGGTGAATGCAGCTTTCTAATGACGAAAGAATTTTTTAAATCGGCCCAGTACTTTTTGAGCCTATTCATTACAAACATACAAACATACAAAAATAGGTACAAATCTTTCCTCTTTATAATATTAGTGTAGATAGATAAAGCAGCTAATTATTAGCCATTGTACAGCCAGTGTTGTCATTATCATAAGGTGCAAGTTGACACTCAATATGGTAAAGTAAGCTCTACTACTACTACGTACATGCTTCAAAATATGGAGGAACTTAGGTGGAAGGTTCCTCCATTGAAAAGGGAAGTACTTCCGCCAGGCCAGGTGTGATGTCTGAGGACGTGATCTTACTGATGTTTGTATGAACCTTGTGCATATACTGAGACTCTGTGATAATTCTTCTTGCGCGATTTGTGTCTTGCATGCGTAGTGTAGCAGCTTACGGGTTTCCAATGTTATATCGCAAATTGTCTTATGTCGTATTTCTGCGATGGATACTAGTAGCGCTATCTGTTGGAAAGGTGCTACAAAAAGATTGACAGGTGACTCTGAAAGGTGAGGTGCGGTATCTGCATGGGTAGCATGCCACCGTGATACAGCGCTATCACACCTTCGCTCTCTTTCTGTTTGTTGGCGAACGAACGAGATAAAAGACGTGATACAGCCGTATCACGTGTAGTATGCTACGGCTTCGGAAGTCAGAAAGAAGCAGGGAGTGGCCGATATGTATGTTATATAGGGATTTAATATTATTATTTATTCAGTGCTTGTGCGCAACGCTCGACCCAAAATCATTTAATACGTACATACACCCTTTTTCTACAAAGCGTAGAAAAAGGATCTTACGAAGACAACAAGGCAACTGGGTCACTAAAATGTGAGGAAATCTACGCTTTAAATCCAAATTTTATTTTTTTCCTCATAACTTTACTTAGCAGTGACAGGTTTGAGGAAAAGTTCCCAGCAGACGTCCCGAGGGGCCCATTTCATGCAGAATTAATGTGATAGTCAAGATGTTTATTGAAATTAATCTTATCACAGTGATTTGGTAGGCCGTGAGGTATAGGAGATTAATATTACGATCAAGGGAAATAATAGATATTTAATGTACCTACCGAAACCGAAACTTACTGTTGGCAACCCTACCCTAAGAGAGCGAAAGTGTAAAGGAGAACAAAGTTTTTATGCGTGTGTTCTCTTTGTAAGTTCTAAAACTGTTTCACCTACAAACCATTCCACTTCTTCTATCGACTCGATGGCATATCATACATTTTTCAGCCCAGTATTTCGCCACAAGGATAGCTCTACCGGCCGCGTCCATAACCTCCTTTTGCGTGCAGATGGTATGGGTTACTACAAAATATTTTTGATATGGACCCAAAGAGATTATACCTAAAGACATAGAGGGAGCCGTACCATTGCAAGAATGTCCTGAATGTTTTTTTTTACGTTTGTGTGGTTTCAGGTAGTATGGACAAAAGATGACCAAGTGACAACTGCCCTAATGCTTACGGTCACTTTTCACTCACACACTACCGCAAAAAAAGTCGACAGCCGCATAAACGATTATCTATAATAGTTAAAGAATATCTATAATAGTAAAAGAGACTAACTACAATCATAAATTGATGCGGAATCCATGCTTTAGAATAATAAAGAGATCCTGGAGATCCTAAAGGATGGACCATAGTCTAAGGAGCAACAGCATTCACACCTAAGGTCCGATCTATCTATGTAGAATTCACTTTAACTGCCGGGAAAAGGCCTCATCTTCCTCTCACGAATAATGAAAATAAATCGACGTAGAAAGTCGAAGAACAAAATTTTTATTAATTCTCTTTTTGAGGCATACCAGAACTGTGCTGTCAACATAATCATATTTGTATCCTTATCTCATTACTTATAGGGTCGGTAACTGTACTGTGTCAAGATAAATTACTACTTGACCCGGCACGGACGGTCTCAACTGAATACTTACGCATAAAAACATGGTTTTAAGAAAAACAGTCTCAAGGCAGTTGTTCTTAGGGAGCAACTCATTTGTCACTCTTTAAAATCCGGCACGACTGCAAGTAACGGAGGAGCAAGTGGTAAGAAGTGGAGGACGTTAGCCGGTTGTTTGTAATGAGCCTCATCGTGAAGTCAGTTTGCGGCCGCGCATTCCGCCGCATTCCGGCACGGATTTGGGATAAAATCCACAATAAATTTTATTTGTAAGGTCGGTTAATATCTCTTAATTAGCTGTCAGTTTTTACACATTAACTCTTTAGGTAGGTACCTATTAAAGTTCCTATCAAGAAAAATCTTTTCACGAAATTCTTATTCCAGAAAAAAATGCATGAAAATTGTGTCCGAAAACGGTCGATCTTGAAAAATACAACTTTATAGGAAAGTCAAAAATAAAGTTGTTTGTTATAAAATTGACATAAACCTTTTTCTAAAATATGTAAATCTATCTCCGCTGAAAAGCTATCAAAATTACAATTGTGTAGAAAGAAAATAACCCTCCTTTTGGTGCAGTCGAGTAAAAAACTGAGTAAAGTGGTGAAATAACTAAAGTTGGATCTATGTTGAGTTAGACCGTTATTCACCACATAATTATTATCTATCACCAACTTTTAAAGTTTTAAAATATGACGTATCAAGTGCTGATGGACTAGTCTGGCAAGCCTTTCGCCCAATAAAACACTGAATTTGAAACCTTATCCTTATCTTTGTTATAAATATCCTTATCTGCTATACATCTTTGCGAACCTTTTTTCGTTACATTGTGTTTCTTACCCGAACCGGCCCAGTGTTCCGCCGGGCGACTTTTGACGAAATATTAGCGTCATTAGGCCGAACGGCGGCATAAAGTCACAACTTTGTAGCCGTTCCCAGCTGAGTGCATCGTTATAACACTACACTGTATGTTACGGGAGACGCCTTGCTTTGTGAGACGACGAGGGAACCTGATGCTTTTTATTTTATCACTTTTTGAGCAGGCTCGCGTGCATTTTTCCCGTTGAGTTTAATGCAGATGCCATTTTTTGGAACTGGTAAAAAGAAAACAAGATCTTTTCTATTTACATATTATGATAAACATTCCAGAAATAATTATTTATAATTTTATTCTGCTAGTGAAACGTGGATGTTCTGAGTGTAGGTATAGTATAGCATATCTCTGACTACCTCCTCGGGGAATAATGTCACGAGCATACTGCTTATATTTATAGTTATTTTTTAAATTCATTTCTCCCTCCATTTGATTATTTCTGGTTGTATTAGTACAAAAATCACTACCCTGATTTTTTTGTCTAGTCTATTAGAAGGATTTCGTAGCGGGATGCTTACTATCGCAATTAGCCTATTTATTTAATATTTATTTATTCAATAGAACCTGTAGCACATAGACTACATTATTAAAATTTCATTCTTCAGATCACACTATGCCTACTTTCGAGTTAACGTCGTGTTTACTTCGCAGTTCGCAAACTTTGCAAAGAACACGGTTATTTAATAGCATAATGCTTATTTTAGAACATCACACAAAATGTGTACTTTGTTATTATTATTAGTTGTAGCGGGGATTCTAAGTCGCTTTTCGAGCATTACGCCAAAACTACTGAACGTTATAGTGTTCTGGGATACTTTTTATCCCGAGACGATCGATAAAGCAGAATCCATCGATCCCACGCGGACGAAGACTCAAGCAAAGTTAATGATTTTATTGGTGGGATCGATGGATTCTGCTTTATCGATCCTCAATGGGATAAAAAGTATCCAGAAGACTATAACGTTCAGTTCAGTTACACTTTGATAATAAATACAGTTTTTGTAAACTATCATTTGCAAGTAAAGCGAACGAAGCAATGGCGATGGAAGTGAGCTCAAGTGGCTAGATTACGCCATAACTGCTGAAACATTTTTAAAATGTGTCGCGGTGCAGCGGGCGAGTAGCCAAACGGGGCAATTCGCGAAATGGCCGGCTTGGCTTTAACACGATGGAACTGGAAAATGAGGTAATTGTCCTAAATGGCAGTGACTATTAAATGTCGCACTGATTTTTAAATGGTCTGAACAAATTGGCAGTGGCTCGGATTGTGACTTTTTGATTTAATACGTACTTAAGTAACTAGGTCCTGTAACCTAGTTTGCTTGCTCTAGATTAAATTAATAAACAGGGTGTTTGGCAGACGGTTCAACATACTAAAATGGTGGATCCGTGGGTCCATTTGCAGCGTGTTCAGGCCCAATAATAAGACCCAGGTCATATGGATTTTTTTTAAATATTTTATTTTATTTTATTCTAAATTCGTCGTTGCTCAACATTCAATCAAACGTCAATAATTTCATTTAAAAATAACAAAACTGACAACATTTTTTGTAAATTTCAATCTAGGATAATTGTAAAATCTTACAAAATTCGTATTTGATGCAGATGATTATTAGTCTGATTGTGAAAGATAATGAGGTTCACTCACATGATTCAAAACCTTTCCCCCAACTTATACAGGCTACAACCAATTTACGTTTTTGTTAGTTTTGTTTCACTCTACACGTATTGCTAAGTTTCATTTATGAACGGCCCCTCTAAGAAGGAGACCGAAATAACATATGCATCCGCCACTATTCTTTCAAACAATCGATATGATAATCGGGGAAAATTGCCCAGTCAGTACAGGCATAAATATTAAATACTATCGGAAACTTATTTACAATATATAGCCTTAGACAATAGCCCAGAATTAGAGACATGTGGATTGCCATGGATGAGTCATTTTGTTCAACGATAACTTTCAAAATCCGTAATCGTTTTTCTTTCCCGACCTTACTTACAAACACGACGCTATTTTAGAATTTCAATTACTAGATTAAACAATCAAAATATTACAACATTTTAGGTTCATTTTGTTCCATGTATAAATTATCACAAACGATAACATAACGTAAAATAACATAATCATTACATTCTTTGAACGTACGTTTTCTTTAGATGATACAAAGGAATATTAATGTTATTGTATGATTATTGCGTACCTTACATTTAAGAACCTTATACTCTATTCAAAACTTAGTATCGTATAGATACTCTTTCTTATACTGTGGTATCGTTTTTAAAGTTCTACCTTCTTAATAACAGGATAAAGAAAGAAAATAAAATGAAGGGATTTTCGCGGGAGTCGCGTGGCTAGAGGGGTCTCGAGTAGACGTCCTCTACGTTTGGCTCGCGATTTAGGTGGCCATGCGGCTCCGCCATTTTGTTAACTCTTTCGTGTTTTAACTATAAAACGTTAACTTGAGATTACAATAAACTACTTGACATTGGCAGAATTGCCATTTCCTTTCATAAGAATACTACCGATCATTTTTCTACGAGATATCTCCACATAACAGGACATTGGCATAATTGTGATATAACACAGCACGCCATTAAACAAAAAATTGAATTGAAGAAAATGAACATTGACAAGACGGAAATTAGGTTTATACAGAAGCGAACAAAAATTGAAGAATAAATTGATTTTCTTTCTCCGAGACGTTGATTTAAATACAGGGTGTAAGTGACAGCCTAGCATAAATACTGAAACGGTGAACTCAGACCATCAAACTGAACAACTTTCGCTATGGAGCCTACCTGGAAACGCGAAAGAAAATCAGCTGTCCCATACATTTTACTTGGGTAGGTACAGCAGTTTTGTATGGGAGAGTAGATTTTTTTTGTCTTTCCTAAGGTAGGCTCCATAGTAAAAGTTGTTCAGTTTGATGGTCTGAGTTCACCGTTTCAGTATTTGCTAGGATGTCACTTACACCCTGTATACAGGGTGTTAGGTAGAACGACGTAGATATTTTCTGAGCTAATAGAGGGCATTCTTATGATCATTTTAAGCTACATAATCGCTTATGAAAAGTGTCATAGTTTTTTAGTTATTATCAAAAGTTATTTTTATATTTGATACGGGAATTGTTGTGGTTAGAGGTCAATAAAATACAGACATCAGTGCCTCAATCAATTTTATTTTGGTTTTAAATTAGTCTTAAGTACACAGTCTGTCATTTCAAAAAGTTTAAACAATAATTAAGTAGGCAATCATAAACAAATCTTAACATAAACTTAACACAAATTATTTTCATCCTAAAAAAATTTGCCTACTTGGATTTCATACAGATTAAACTTGCGTTATTAAGTCTGCTGCTTTCTGTAAGAAATAACTTCCTCTCAGAGGGGGAGCGGGTAAATTGGCAGGTGAAGTGACAATAAAGCGATCGCGAACTGAATCGGGAAATCCCCGATCGCTTCTATACATTACGTTTTATTACTACGACCGTACATTGTGACCGCGAATTGTTACTAGTGTTGCCGCACTATCAATTGTTTGTTTATCGATAGTGTTAGAAATCCAGAGTCTAAATAGGTATACAGGAATCTCTGGATATGGAGCGGGGAATAATAAAACTCATCCATTTCTTATACAGAGTTTTTGAGTAAACAGTTGCATTACTTTAAAAGGTGATTGTACCCATGACACTGATTAAATTTCCCTTTCCATAATTTGCAAAAAAAATTGTACTCTCTCTCCACACTAAATTCAATCAGCTCGCACGTTTGAATATCTTTTACGAATTTTCCTTATGTTCTTTTGGGAATCTTGTTCAGTATAATGAGTATCACCCATTAAAGTAATTTATATTATTTTATTCATTTTAGGAAAACTTACGGACTAATGCAACTATCTACCCTAACACTCTTTAGTTTAACTTTCCAGATCAGAATTTAAGATCACAATAAAACAGCTGAGGGCTGCCGATTACCCATTGACGTAGAATACTATGAACACCGGATGTTGTACAAAATTCTCGAAAAAAGTGTCCAAGACTAAACTACACAAACCTAAGAACGTGTAGCAATATAAACCAACAAAAAACAATGAAAATGCTGAAATTCTTTTCCATCCTACTCCCCCATCAGGGCACATAGCTTTTGGTTCGGACACTTGTGAGCGCGGACCCTACGTCCAGTAGTCAGAGTCAATGGTCCGGAATTATAGAATTGATACTGATATTTTAACTGTAAGAAACAATACTATCGAGTATCGATAGTCAACCATCGAGTTGTAATACCAATTGATACTTTACCGCCCGGGAGCTATTATTTAGATTTAACGTCGGATCTACGCGATTAAATATTGGGATAGTAGTAAAATTTAGGTAACCCTTAGTTCTAGTACCCGGTCGATCCTTTTTCTCTATGCATGTAATGTAGGTTATGTCTTCTAACAGCCTCGTAAAACTTTGATGTATTTTAATATTGGTCGTGTGGTTAAACTTCAAATAGAACAACCCATTTTCCCCTTGTAAGTTGTTTAAGGCGATTTCACAATGGGTGATTTTTGGTGGCGCGTCTTTTATAGACGTGTACTGTAGTGTCTGTAGTTAATATGTGTAAGTTGTATAATATTACTAGTAGATCGAACCAAATGTGGGTAAACGCAAAAAAAAATTGAATAATATTCCGAAAAATTTCTGAAAAATCTCCGATCTAAACGCTAGTGTGAAAGGGCTCATTTAGAACCACTTAGAAGATTATCACCGATGATTAATAATACAATATTCTTCAACTGCGAGTTATTCGTTTTTTTTTGGATTTGACGATAATTACATTAAATTGTCGAAATGATATTTCAATTTCAATTTGTTTATTAGGATTACCAACAGGTTATTACACAAATCTTTAACAAATATCTTAATCAGTAACATGCACGGTGCTAACCCTTTTGTAGGCAACCACAACTTACACAATAATTATTACAAATTAAGTACCTTGATGGTCTAACAATTTGATTCACTAATAAGATGATATTCCTAGTTCCTGTTAAATTGCGTTTCACAATAATTATTAATAACTGAAATCGTTGAGCAGTAAAAACGAAAAGTGTAAACATGGTCGTAAAGATTGTTTGCATTGGCGGATGTTTTACTGAACTACATTTCTGACAGCTCACCGTTCAGGAAGTGAATGAGAACGACTGTTTTGCTCGTCGCATTGTGCAACAGGTGTCGATGTCACCCGGAACCACTCACCTGCGCTTACGCAACTACATGACAGCTTGGCTGCACAATTGCGTTGCTAAACTATCGATAGTTTGACTATCGATCAATTTATTTACTTTGAAATCAGGTTATCGATAATCCTAACAATAGTATCGATAATTAAAAAGAAATAATACTCTACTGCATCAATAGAAATACTATGGTATCAATAATATTGGACATGAATAGCGACTTTGCTATCATCATCATCTCAGCCGATAGACGTCCACTGACATAGACCTCCCACAAGGACCACCTCATCCAATGGATTCCCACCGCCTTCACGAGGTCATTGGTCCACCTTGTCGGCCTTGTCGGCCTACGCTGCGTTTTCCCGTACGCTGTCGCCGCTTGAAAACTCTTCGGACCCATCGGCAATCGGTTCTGCAAGCAATGTGCCCCTCCCACTGCCACTTTAGTTTAGCGGTTCTTTGGGCTATGTTAGCCACTCTAGTTCTTCTCCGTAGTATTTGTTCTGTAAATAGTTCTTCCATCCAATGGTTGTTTAGATGAAATCGCTTTTAGTGATAAGACCGCTCTTTGTACCCTTCTCATTCCTTTTATAAATTGTATTCGTATATTCTTGGTGTGCAAATAAAGAATATTTATCTTATCTTATCTTATCTTCTGCAGATCTCTTCATTTCTGATTCGATCTCACATGGAAACTTCGAGCATAGCCTTGACTTTACTATCGATAGAAGTAATAATAATAATTCATTTATTTATAAATATTCTACTCATAATGATACTTTTAAAATAATATGGGACAGTTTTGAACCCTGTCGATAGTATTTTAGTTACGGGTAACAATACTTCCGACACTATCCTTTAGTATTTGACACATTTTAAAGTATCGATATTTAACAATCCTATCGATGCTATTAAAGATCCGCGACTATCGATAGGCTATCGCGCAACACTACATACTGCACGCTTGCAGGTGCTAGGAGAGTTGGAAGTATGGGAAGTTTCGTTTAATTGTAGTTTATTTACACTTCTCTTGAGAAACAGTTACTGCTAAATACCAACCTGTCTTGAATCCCGCCAGCTTTATATCATACGTTCAACAGCAACAGACAAACAAACAAACAGTAACTACATTTAGCGAGTGACTTTTTCAAATTCTGCATCAGAATTTTTTTTGTAA
This sequence comes from Agonopterix subpropinquella, assembly GCA_922987775.1. Classification (NCBI taxonomy): domain Eukaryota; kingdom Metazoa; phylum Arthropoda; class Insecta; order Lepidoptera; family Depressariidae; genus Agonopterix; species Agonopterix subpropinquella. The sequence goes on along the minus strand of OV277700.1, from coordinate 25,243,104 downwards.
GTACCTAGTTTAGTTGATGTTTATGTGTACTATACTATGATAAAAGACTTAATTAGGGTTTCATTATTTAATAAAAATTCAGGATGCTGTATGGTTTCAAGTAAATAAAAATAAAATGATATACCTAACCTATAGATGGATCGACACCGAAATGATTCCATCATAATTTTTATTACTAACTTATACAAAATTCTGCAAATCAAGAGAATGAGATCATTGTAAAGCCATGAAGAATGAAAGTCTCGTCGTAATAGGCTATTTAGATGAATTATGTCGATTCTTTCTACCTTTGCTGAGTACAGACGTGATGGCATGCACTAAGTATTATTATGACTCTAAAGGTTAGGGTCATGTGGAAGATACTACAATAAATTTATAGTAGGTAACACAAGAAAGTAAAGAAAAAAAACTATACTTTTTAGGGTTCCTATTACTAATTACTAAGACTCCGCTGTCTGTCCGTCTGTCACCAGGCTGTATCGCATGAACCGTTATTGTTAGACAAGTGAAATTTTCACAGATAATGTATTTCTGTTGCCGCTATAAAAACAAATACTAAATAAAAAACAGCATAAAATAAATATTTAAGGGGGCTAGCTCCCATACAACAAACGTGATTTTTTCCGTTTTTTGCTCGATAATGGTACGGAACTTCCGATTCGCACTAGGCCGGTTTTTTACCTGTGTGGTGCCGGCCAAGAATATTGTACCACGCCAACGCATCCCGTGGGTGTCGTAAAAGGCGACTAAAGGGATTAACCGGAGGATGCAGCGTTCTCCGAGTATATTAACATCCAACTGCGATCGCTAAACCACCTGCCAAAGCATGGCGATTTTGCCAAAACCTCCCCTTTGGGGGTGGCGTATACCTAGCAGTCGACGTATAAAAAAAGGCTGAAATAATGATGACGAGTCTGTAATTGAACTTTTTTGCCTTGAATGCTGATAATTGGTGCAATGGCAATTATTGGGTCCATTTTCCTAAATTACTGTCATCGCCAATAAAAAAACAGCTATTATGCTAAAGAAACTTATTCATTTGAATTAATTTTTAATTTGCAGGCATTGGTTCACAGGTTCACAACCATCTTCTTATGTAAAGTCGACAGCATGCGATTCAGTTTGATTTATTATGGTTCTGGTGACAAGATTTGCATATCAGCATTAGCCAGTAAATTATTAATTTCATTCAATATTTATACTATATTAAGACACAAAATTGCGTGTAAATGACGCATCATATTTCAGCAATCATTAACCTATCGCCTATCATTAATCTATCTCAAATTCCGAATCAATAAGCACTGAATATTGAATAACGACGTAATGTTATCAAAAATAAAATATTGTTGTATAAACGGTGTCTGCTCGCGCCATAAATAACAGTTTTACGTTAGTTTTATGCGGCTTGGTTTGGGCCGCGAGCGTTTTTAGTTTCCCTGTTTGTCGGCCAATATCCACAATGGCCGCTATCTCGCGAAATATTGCCGTTTGATGTCGGACCCGGCCCGCTTGCCCCTCGCTCCCCTCGCGATAGGTTGCAGCTATAAAATATGTGCTGGTGTTGTTGAACTATCGATAGTTGATCTTGAAAAATCTGTCGATAGACATTTATCTTTTCTTGAAAAACGATTTCGGTCTTAGTCCCATAGAGAAAGTTGCTTAGTTTGATGGTCTGAATCTCCACTGGAAAAACCGTTAGCTTATAAAGAAATATTATAAAATTCACTGTTTGCGTAATTTTTTGATTTAGAGTCTTAAAGTATGTAACACATTTACTTTTATACCCTGCAACCAACCAGGATACCCTTAAATCTTTATGTAAAGTCAGTAGTCATTAAAAATCCTAAATATTCGTAGGCGGTATCAAGGACAGGTCCGAAGACACAAAAAGGGGCTTCTGAGCAATCTGATCTCAAAGTAAAACACAGATCCGGGCGTCGCGTCGGGGATAAATTAGATTCATTTATAATTCGCAGGCCTCCATCGACTTAGATTGAACATTTATTATAGACGAGCGGCGCCCGCGACTCCTCCGCTACTCCATGTGCGTCATCATCAGACTGTTTTATCAACGGTAATGGTAATCCATCTTCATACAATTGTACCAAACGCGGCTTGTGTGTGTGCTCGCCAGGCTCACCAGGACGGTATCTAAGGCAGCCAAGGCAGCGCCAGACGGGGCGACGCGGAGATATTGTCAGTGTGTGCGTGCTACGAGGCGTACGCCGCGATTGGTACCATTGTATGAAAATGGATTAATGTCTTATACTGTGGTAATGGGCCTACGTTCATGTTAAGGGGATTGGTCTATAGCACAGATTAGTATAAAAAATAGCGATGAAATAAAAGCCATTTTGTTACTCTAATTTAAGCCTCATGCGTTTCTGAAACTCCATCTGAATTTTTCAGTAGCTTTTAATGATACACTGAAAAAAAAAATTGTTTACTTCAACCAACATCATGACTCCATATGAGCCTGTCAACATCATGACTTCTCCGACTAAGAGAACTTTGTTAAACGAATTCAGCTTGTTGTTACAACTAACCATCTTTTGTTTTTAGTAAACAATCATAACGTCATTTCAATTGTTTTGGTGCTAATTAAGAGTCTTAGTAGACTCGCATTCTTTTCAGTGTAGGCGCATAAACAAACACACAAACAGATAAGAAGACAGTCAGACCAGTCGACAAACTGAATTCTTGACGAAACTGTATTTTGCATCACTACACAGATTATAATTAATGGGTTTGGCTGAAATCAAGAAGACTAGAGCTGCCTGTCTTTCATTTTAATTGCCTTTCATTAGAACAAGAAAACTAACTAGGTAGGTACTTATTATATTCTTGCTTTCTGCCAATACTTCGTATAAAACGTGTAACATCGATCAAAAACAAAAGAACTAGTAGCCTCTAATGTTAAATCTTAGAATTTTTTTGTCCAAATTGTTATTTTTATTTTCTCACCAACATAATTACAGCTTTGTTATTTTGTCATGTGGATTGAGAGGATGAATAACAACAGATGTATGAAAGATTGTATAGCATATGCTCACGACTATATTCCCTGAGTCAGAGATATTATGAAACCTCCGAATATCCGCGTTTCACTAAGTACCGTAACTCTGTCCAGTGTGACGGGGAGTGAGCCCGTCGCCAATTTTAATAGACAGTGGGCACAATACATGCCTCGAAATTGAAGCATACGGGTTTCCTCACGATGTTTTACTTCACCGGAAAGCCAGTGGTGTTACAATTAATCGTACATTTCCGAAAATTCGTGGGTACGAGTCGGCCTGGACGGGGATCGAACCGTCGTCTCCTGCACGGCAGGCTAGGTTACTCGCCACTGGACTACCACGGGTTATTGTTATATTTATGTATGAAAGATTGTGCTAATATGAACGGAAGTATCTGTAGAGGGCGCCCTCGTAGGACGTTACTCTGATCAAATCAGTTACTTCCTATAGAAAGATGAGGTGTGGAAGAATCAAAACAGACGAGCATGTATGAAAAGGTGAAAATTGTAAGAATGAGGCGAAAGATGTAAGTATTTGTAAAGGCAGAGCCCGGACACTGCATACAAAAAATTTAAATTGACAAGTTGACATAAGCACATGCGAAACCAAAGAAATTGAACCTTATGCCTAATTCGTAGGTAACGAGTGCGCTGCGCGGTAACCAGACGTCGATAGAGGGGGGTGAGGTAAAAAGTTGGTGGGAGGAAGGGAGTGTCCGTACTGTATCTAGTAATAGATACTCTTTCTTATACTCAGGTAAGGGTTTGCCTACCCCACACAGGGACGCTTATAAATACTCAATTTCCAATGTTTAATGACATAGCTTTCAGTAACAAACATTATTCCGAAATCAAACTCAAAACTAACCAGTAAACTATTCAGGGCAAATTGGAAACCCGTCAACAACCCCATGATGACGTCATTAATTATAGTATTTCCAATTAGTAACGCGTCGGCTGGAACGATATCAAGCGGAATTGCATTTAGTTCTAAGAATGGTTTTCATCTGGGGCTCTGATTCCGGGCGATTAGATTTAGGTTCTGTTTATTATAATGGTAGGTTTAGACGATGACAATTTCGCGGCGCCAATTCTGCGGCGCCTCAAAAAAAGCACCGTATAAACACTTTTCGCACGACTATTTTACGGCATGCGAGCTTAGTGTGGCTACACTCAGCGGGACCCCGTATCGTATAACGATGCTTAGCAAGGAAAAAAGCACGCGTCGCTAGTGACCTCCGCCCGCGTCCCTCGCATCCCCTTTGCTAATTTTTCGACTCGTGTAAACGCGTTGTGCTAATCGTTAGCACGGTTTTCTCTAGCAAATCCATTCGCATGCGAACAAATTGGCGCGGGAAATTAGCAGCGTGTAAACGAAAGCGTGCCGTGCTTTTTTTTCGTGCTAAAAAATAGGCGCCGCGAAATTGTCATCGTCTAAACCTACTATAACGTTTTCGATTTAAATTTTGCTTTGTTCAAATCACAGAACATTATACTAGAGGGGTTAGAAATGCAAATTAGCGCTTTTGCTTAGGAGACGGCAATCGCCACTTGTCTTCCCGCTCACGCTGCTACAACTACTCATGCCTTCACGCCCCGCTCCTGAGACGGTGCTACGCAAATCATTGCATAACCGTGTGGCACGCGTTCCATGCCTACTTTGCACTTCTAACCCCTCTTGTAATGTTCTGTGGTTCAAATTAATGCCACGTGGTTCCGGCTTAGAATGGACCACCCCAATTCTTCCCGTGGGTGTCGTACGAGGCGACTATGGGTTTTTAGATTTCTTGTGCAGTGTTTATTTGGGCGAAAGGCTAGCCACCGCTCACCACGTGACACGTCATTCCACTCTGAAACATAAATTGCTAAATGTGTAAATGTAAAAGTACAACTGCATTCTTAAACAGAAAGTTAGTAGTTGTAGCAATGTTTCTGACTACACCAAAAGGGAATTACGGTCGAGAGTTTATGTGTGTTTAAATGAATGATATATTCAATCGACAGGTGACTATACAGGATGTTAGGGTAAACAGTTACACTACTTTATGGGGTGATTGTACCCATGATACTGAACAACTTTCTGTAAGAAACCTATAGGAAATTCCCTTTTTTTCGACTTTTCATACAAACGTTCGATCAGCAGATTGCATTTAGTAAAGCCCAATTTTTTTTTTTGCGAATTTCCTATATGTTTCTTTAGACAACGTTGTTCAATATCATGAGTACAACCATTGTACAACCACCACTTAAAGTATAGCAACTGTTTACCCCAACAGCCTGTAGATAGTATATCGATTTTCTAATTAATTATCCAAAATGGTTAATTCATAGATATGAATTATAAATTTTATAATTGTAAGTACTTTACTGTTATATTTCTTTATTGCAGGTATGCCCATACCGTCAGACTATATTCACCAGTCAAGAGAGAGTAAGTTCAAAGTAAAGTGGCTAGATAAATATTTTTCTAGTCAAAAGTAACACTAAAAGGTATTTTTCTAAGTAGCACCTTGAAATGAACGTTTTACTCATGTACAGTCAACATAACAATGTTTTTTCACCTACAGAAACATACGAAATACTTATTGTGCTATTTTTGAAAGTTCAAATCAGCAATCGAATTTATTGATTTTATATGTTAGCTTAATCAAATTAAAGATTGAAAAAGTCGGGTGGCGAGCGGGATTCGAACCCACGACCTGCCTATCCGGGACATGCTCCTATCCATCCGCCCCGCAGGCCACGATGAAATTTTCAATCTATATCATCGTCTTCTTCTTCTTATCGTGTGGGCAGAGCCCTGGTGTCAGAGTTTTTTTAGACCGCCTTACGGCCTCTGACGTGGTTTTTATGTAACGACTACTACCACTAGAGACAGTAGCCGGGACCAACGGCTTAACGTGCCATCCAAAGCACGGAATCACTTTTCTTTTCAGACAATCAGGTGATTCAGCCTGCAATGTCCTAACCAACTGGGGAAAAACGCACAAAGTGACCATATCACTAGGTGTCCCCCGTGGGAATCGAACCCACGACCTCCGTATCGAGAGCCAATGCTCTTAACCATTAGACCACGGAGGCAGCCTCTTTAAGGGACGTCAGTGCCATCTACCAGTTCATTCAAACTACTGACTCACAAATCTAATTAATTTCAAATCGGCTGACAAAATTACAATGGGAATGATATGCATCCTTCGAACACGATTTTGAATCTCACGATTCAAAAATAGCACTTCTCAGCATGGTTTACCAAAAAAACACAACAAAAAGTTACTACAAACATTTTGATGTTTACTGTACTAGTAGTACGCGTGTACTCGTAGAGTATTTTCAGTGTAATGTAAACATCATGTCGAAAGGTTTAGGTCATGGCTCCTGCTCGCTCCTCAGCAATAGTACAATGAGATTTCTTGTATACATTTCATTGTACTTGTATCTTAGATGAGATAATATTATCTGTGTTTAAGATGTGCATCTGTATGAGTACATTTATAGTCCCGTTGAATCGATAGCAAAACTATTGTCTGTTTGCCTGTAGGCCGAAGAACTGCCATGTGTGATGAGTTTACAATACCAAATAGGTACTTTAAGAATTCCGTAGTCAAACATTATAGTTTCGTGCATTCTGTCTGTCTATCTACCACCTCAATACAGGGTGTGTGCTTCAGACCATCAAACTGAACAACTTTCTCTATGGGACCAATATCGAAATCGCGAAAAAAAAAATCCGCTCTCCCATACAAAACTGCAAACATAACTCGACTGAAATGTATGGCACAGCAGATTTTTTTTTCGCGATTTCGATATTGGTCCCATAGAGAAAGTTGTTCAGTTTGATGGTCTGAAGCACCCCTTTAAGTAGCTGTCCCATTTTATTGTACACAATCATTGATCAAAAAAAATTCTGCACCTATTGAATCAAAAGGAAATCGCCCACGTGTCGAACATTCCACGTTTCAAATCGTTAAACAACTAACGAATGAGTATGATATCTACAATTATACACAAAATAGGAGCAATATCATACTTCTAAAGGAAATAGAAATTATCCTATTTTATCGTCGCATTTCTTATAAAATTCAAATTCTAGTTTGTAGTTTTGAGGTTATGTAAGATAGAAGGTAGGCCCTAAACACACGGGGCGTTTGACGGCGCAGACGAGACGACGTGCTTTTTTCACGAACACGCGTTTTCGGCGACCTAGAGATCCAAAAACCTGTTTATTGCATTTGTATTGATACAAAAGCGATACATATTCAATCGTGTGTTGTTAGTATGTTAGAGCGTTCACGGTACGGCAACAATTAAAGGCCTGGCCTGGCCTTCGACGTAATACCACTGGTTAGGAACCAGAGGTATTACGCGATACCGCGTTGTGAAGCTGTTGATGAGTCTAATCAAAACACGGAGTTAAATGGCAATAAAAACGCGCCACCACAAAATGCGCGCTGATACGTCAATACACGCGTCTGTATTGACTTCAGCGCGTTGCGCAACTCGCTTCCATTAAACCATTTTGAATCTCGTGTGTAGCGCGACCAGCGCGTTAACACGCGTCGACTGTGCGTAGAAAATACGCCATGTGTATAACCCCTTAGCGTTCTTACAGAAGAGCGACGCTTTGCGGTCACCGTCTGTCGCAAAGAGACGCGCAAAGGAGACGCGCACATAGACTTTACGGTCGCAGTGGGTCACGCGACCCTCTGCGACCGCAAAGTGTCGCTCGTCTGTAAGAGCCCTCAGATTGTGATGATGATGATGTCCTCCTTGACGTATCCGTCAACGGCGACACCCTGGGCTTCACCTAGTAGAGTGGGCTCTAGAGGGTGCGAGCTACGATGTACGATGTACGATGAGTTGAAAATGTAAGATAATAAAAATAGTTCACTGAGTACTAATGACAATCATTTTATTGTTTTATTCATTTAAATTATGCGTATTTCCAAACATTTCTTGCAAATACTCAGCCGATTGTAGAATCTAGAATTTACCAAACCAAGAACTCTCTTCTAGGCTTCATCTAGGTTTGCCCTCTTTCAGCGCACAGATCTTATTTTTACAATGCACAGGCAAAATATCAGATGCACGATTGAAGTAGGTTCTATTCTTGGCGAAATATAACACCACGTAGTAATTATTTGTTCAATAGAAATTAAGTTTTACACTACGCTACGTCCAATAAACTTCAACATTCATCGCTTTGACTGGGTATTGCTAGGAATAATTTATTTCCTTTCTCTTGCTCGATTTATGTTGATCTTCATCTTCAATGAAATGATAAAACACGGTAATCCGTGCGTAAACTAATATTTATTGCAGATTAATATTTTTGTTATAAAACTAACATCATAAAAAACAAAATTCAATGTCAGGACTATGACAGGACAGAATTCCTAAAAGAAAAATGTTACATCAGTGACAAAAAAGATTTTATTAAAACAACACATATTTTGATGGAATCAAGAAGTTTGAATGATATATGCACGGTATATGTTAATCTTCATGCTTGTGGTCTTAGATTAAAAACTTTTCGCTTACGCTGACTTGGTCTATTCCATAGTCTATACTATAGACTATGGAATAGACCACAAGCATGAAGATTTTACGTAGTACTTCCCAGGTACTTCCAATCTCTATGGAAGATTAACATACATTCTCCATCGTAGTAAATTAATATTTCTATGACATTCTCAAGCATTTCTCAAGACTTCGTAAAGAGTTCATAATGTTGTTATCGACGGATCTAGTCGTTATGTATCTAATAAAAAATTAAATAAAAATACCACTAACAATTTTTACCATCTGAACGGAGAAGAGCTATTAAAATACATAATGAATTATAACAACCATCTCATGCCCATAATCCTTATAAAAGGCGAAACGGGATCTGTCATTGTCCTTTAGCATTAAGACAAAATAGTTAAAAACATTGTAATCACTCAAAAACAGAAATGGAATACCTACCTAATGAATTTTATTTTTATTTTATTTATTGGGAAAATCTACAGCGTTATAACTGTGATTATGCTAACTTACAGTGCTAAAATGGCCAATTACAGGTTTTCGTGGAACAAAATACTCTTTAGACTATACTCCATTCCAGATAGGGGCGAAAAGAAGGTAAAAAAGATTCTTTATAGTACACGCTTTAAAGAAATTATGAATATTGTATCAAACAACAAAATGGCGATGTTGAAAGACCTAAAGAAGCAGTGGTGCGCACATGTGGTTCGCCTTTGTTTCAATGAAGCTTTTTTAAAGACTGTTATGAAAAAAATCCGTCAGGTGGCGCTAGTAGTAGCTATATTGACAATTCGAAAAAAACATCTTAAAAAATTCTAAAAAATTATACTAAAATTATTACGACTTCATTTAAATCGTTATGATCGTCATCGTATTATTAATGTATGAATAAATTTGTCTCTAAACTTGGAAATCTAGGAAAATACGTTTGGCAAGCATTAGTTTATTACTGTGGCAATTTTTTTTGACCGAATTCAAAAAAAGGAGGAGGTTCTATGTTCGGCTGTATGTATTTTTTTTTTTATGTATGTTTACCGATATTTTCGTCAATTGTAAACCAATTTAAAAAATCTTTTTTTGTTTGAAAGGGTATACTCCCGAGGTGGTCCTATTTTTTTTAACCGACTTCAAAAAAAGGAGGAGGTTCTATGTTCGGCTGTATGTTTTTTTTAATGTATGTTCACCGATATTTTCATCAATTGTGAACCAATTTAAAAAAATCTTTTTTTGTTTGAAAGGGTATACTACCGAGGTGGTCCCATTTTAATTTTGTGAAGATCTGATGACGCGCTTCGGAGCTACACAATAAAACTCCTCAAAAGTTGACAGCAAATCGTCTGCGATTGAACCATTTGCCTCGTTTCAATGTACCCTTTGCGTATATAACTGATATCTGAATCGAACTAACATATTTAATCACTGAAAGTTTAAAAAATTTAAAAATTTTTTTACAAAAAAAGTAAAAACCGACTTCAAAAGTAAAAAAGTAAGAAATAATATATGACTTTTACGTTCAAATCTATAAGGAAATTAATTTGTTTTATTTTTTACTTTTGAAGTCTGTTTTTACTTTTTTTGTAAAATAATTTTTATTTACCAAAACGCCTCATTGATATAATCAAAGAACATTATAAGGGGGTTTAGAAATGCAAAGTAGCGCTTTTGCTTAGGAGACGACTGTCACCACGTATCTTCCACTCACGCTGCTACAACTACTTATGCCTTCTAGCTCGCACCATGCCGCGCACCTTATGCAAATCATTGCATAACCGTGTGGCACGCGTTCCATGCCTAATTTGCATTTCTAACTTCTCTTATAATGTTCTGTGGATATAATCGTCACGAGATAATGATGACAATTAGGCGACAGACTACAGAAGACTAATAGGTTTTTATTCACACACGCTGGACGCAAGACGGAGCGTCATACGGCAGCCCGTCATTTGTGAAGCAAGGAGTTGTATGAAACCGCACGTAGGAGCATACACGGTGACGCATTGCCACTGCGTCAATTCAGCAGCCGTCACCGCGGCGACGTCGCATGGTATGGCACACGGGTGATGCAGTGACGTGCGTAATGTTGCCAGCAGATAAACCATAAAATGACCTGAAGCTCTGCATTTTCGATTAAAATTATGAAACATTGTAACATATTGTAAACTAATTGCTGCGAAAGGAAAATAAATAATGTAGTTCCTGACCAATCGCAAAAGACAACCACCAACTCGGGCCATTTTTGTACTACCAACTTTTTCTACAGCGTTATAAAAATATGGGAATAATAGTTCGCATACTCATATTACTAAAACTAATTATTTCAACGTTATATTTTATGGTACAAACGAGATATCTTGAATTGAATTTGGATATTTTAGTTACGAAATGTGAAAAAATGGCGAAAAAAACATAGAACAAGTAGTCACAAACTTTTTGAAAAAAGAAGGCCTTGACAATAAATTGATTGACATATTTTGACATTGAAATAATTTTTTTATTTCTATATTCTATATTTCTTTTCTCTATCTATATTTATATAAGGTTTTATTTCTCTAATTCTCTATTAAGGCCCCTTACACAGGTGCGATTTCATCGAGTGATAATGTCGCTGCGATTTTACGATTTTTATTTTCAGTACAGCATTGGCTTCTAATTTTTTTTACACGATTGGGTTTAATAGCAAAACTAACATTTAAACCAAGATCTGGTCCTAAAGCCAGGAATGTCTCCATATGAGGGAACTCTTTCTTTTTAGGAAAGCCTTTCTAGCGACAGTTACCAAAAGTATGTCTATCTCAGACTATACTTATTCATTCTCATTGGTGGGGCGGACGCGTGACGCTGATCGCAAAATCGCACCTGTGTGGTAGGACATGCGACGCGGTCACAAAGTCGCCGGGATATTATTGCTCGATAAAATCGCAACTGTGTGGTGAGCCTTTAGTATAGGTAAATGGTGAAATAAAACAGTATTTGATTAAAAAACATAATTATTATTCATTTTCCGCATCTTCTTTAACAATTATTTATCATCCAGATATATGCAGCAAGAGGCTTAATATTTGTCTGGTGTCGTGCCCAACCCTACTACCCAAGACTACCTTCAGTATGCACAACACTCCACAGTCCTTTTACCCTATGCTTTTACCACTAACACTGCTACAATAATAACACAAATGCTATCTTCTTACGACTGTATCACACTTAGTAGGTATATAAAGCAGAAAAACACAGAAAAACTAAAGCGCAGCCGAATCGAACAAAAACATCAGATAATTCCACTGGATAATTCAGAGCAAAGACTACAGTTTAATATACGGAAAATTCAGAGAAAGTACTCTTTCATTCAGACAAGATTCAGAGCCATTTCAGAGCAAAATTCAGAGTCTAGTCTAGTCTAGCGCTATCCATAAAGGAAGTAATGTGTAGTTTCACCTCCTTGAGGATTACCTCCATGATGACGCTATCATTAACCAAGAAGTTTTACTACAGTAAAGATCGCTTTTTTATATTGCTAACTGCGCTATTTATAATTACTTCGAGCTGATATCATATTACTTTAAATATTTTGTAACACGAAACGACTTTATTTGTAGCTATTATAGCAATTGGTTTGTATTTTTATTATATTTGTCTATCTTAAAATGCGTATATAAAAGCTATCACATGCATATGCATGCATATCACAAATTGGCCTGACAGCCCATACATTGATGAATGATGTCTTTTAAATATATTGTCACGAACGCTGTCAAACGTTAGACGTAAGAAGGCATTCAAAAATTCGGAGGGTGTATTAACAATCGCCGTGGTCTTACGGTCTAAGGGTCCGCCTCCCATGCTGGGGGGTGACGGTTCGAATCCGATCCGCGCCAAAAATATTTCTAGATTCAGTCCTTGGTTAAACAGTGAACTTTTTTTTTTTTTTTTTTTTTTTTTTTTTTTTTTTTTTTTTTTTTATGTGTGATAGGTAAGCATTTGACCCCAATCTCACCTGATGTTGAGTGATGATGAGGCCGAAGATGTAGCATGCTTACCTAGAAAGATGCCTATTCACTCTCGCCTTGAAGAGGCCCAGGTTGTATTGCTCAGGGAACAGGTCCGCAGGCAGGGCATTCCACTCCTTAGCCGTGCGCATTATAAAAGAGGAAGCAAACTTCTTCGTACGAATTGCTGGTAAGTCAACGACATAAGGGTGGAAACCCAGCCTGCGTCTCGTCCCCCGCAGATGAAAGGGAGACGGTGGTATCAGATCGTGTAATTCAGTCGCACACTCTCCGAAATGTATCCTATAAAAAACAGACAGACAGGCTACCTTGCGACGATGCTGACGAACAGTGCGAAACAAAAGGAAGAAAAGTAAAAGTGGAAAAGTACTAGTGAAGGGAAAAGTGCTAGGTGGAACAGTGAGTAGACAAGTATCAGTGTAGTGCGTGACGTCATAGTGTCGGTGTAGTACGTGACGTCATAGAGTCGGTGTAGTGCGTGACGTCATAGTGTCGTACGTCGTGACGTCATAGCCGTGACGCGTGTCGTGTCGTCACAGTAGTGACGTAGTGGACTGTGAACAGTGACAGTAAGTGTTGCACGGGGAATCCCTGCGAGGGGGACCCGGTGAAGTGAACCGTGTAGGGGACTCTGCGAGGTGGACCGTTTGTAAGTGTATCCCAAATAAACTCTGTAAAGTTGGACTTAGCGTTTCACTCCAATCCCGGAACCCGTCGCTCGTAACATTTGGTGTCAGAAGTGGGATTGGAGTAAGATGCCGCTGGTGCCAAAGGAGTTAAAGGGAGTCACCACCCGGGCCATGTCGGAAGCGCGCCAGGAAGGTGCGAGCCCTGCAACTGAGGTGCAGCGAACTCCGGAGAGACGACCTGAGGGAGGTGAAGTGCAGCGCACTCCGGAAAAGAACCCAGGGAACTTCCTCTATCAAATCCAACGCATGATGGAGGAACAACTGCGCGCACTGAAAGAAGATCAAGCTCGCCGTCAGGAGGACCAGGTTCACGAACTGCGCGCAATAAAAGAGGAGCAAGCTCGCCGCCAGGAGGAACAGGCTCGCCGGCAGGAAGACCAAATGCGCACAATGCAGGAGGCGCTTCATAAAGATATCACGAAAGGCTTGCAACAGGCGGTAGAGAGAGTCGAAGCCGTAGAAGGCAGGTTGGATCGTGTGAGGGGAGAGCTCAAAGGGAGGTTAGATCATGTAAAGGGTGAGTTCGCCAAGATCCGGCGAGAGGTTGAGCAGAGCAGATCTCATAGTCGTGTCGCTGCTGTTTTTGACTCACCCATTCAACCGAAAGGTGTCAAGACTCCGGTTTACGATGGACTGACGTCATGGCCCGCCTTCAAGCTACAATTTGAGACAGCGATGAAAGTTAACGGCTGGGGCAAAGAAGAGGCGCAGTCTGCGTTGACATTAGCACTCCAGGGACAGGCTCTCACTGTGCTGGAAGCTGTTGGTGCTGGTGAAAATTTGACGTTCGACAAGCTTTTCGGAGCTCTGGAGGCTAGATTCGGCGACGGGCATCTCGAACACATGTATCGGGCGCGATTGAAGGAACGTAACCAACATGCTAACGAGAGTCTGCAACAATGGTCTGTGGAAGTGGAGAAGCTCGTACGAAAGGCTTTTCAGTCATCACCAGGAGCCATCGATGACATGCTCCTGCAGGCCTTTACGGATGGGATACGGGACCCGGAGGTGCGAGCGGCCGTGCGACTTGGGCACCATAGCACTCTCAGGGACGCTGTTGCCCATGCATTGGAGCTGGAGGCCGTACGACAAGATTCTCGTTCCGCTCGCCTCAGGGAGATTTTTGTGACTAGAGCCTCACCGCCAAGACAAGTGGCCGCCATCTTGAACTTTTTTGTTTTTCAATCTAATACTTCCAAAATCGATATCTGGGGGTTTCTGCTATCTCCAAACACGAATCTAAAGTCAGAAATTCAGAAAAGTGGCGCCATCTTGAACTTTTTTGTTTTTTAATTGATTACTTCCAAAACCGATATGTAGGGGTTTCTGTGGTCACCAAACATGGGTCCGAAGTCAACATTCAGAAAAGTGCCCGCCTTCTTGAACTTTTTTGCTTTACAACCGATTGCTTCCAAGATCGATATCTGGGGGTTCCTGCAATCTATTAGCATGAATCTGATATCAGAAATCAGAAAATTGGAAGAAAAACAAATAAGATCATCTTGAATTTAATTGTTTGTTAACTGACTGCTTCCAAAATAGATATTTCACTCCGGAATCTCCGGAAAAGTACCAGATGGCGGCCACTTTTCTAAATTTTTGTCTTTAGATTCATGTTTGGAGATCGCAGAAACCCCCAGATATTGATCTTGGAAGCAATCAGTTGTAAAGCAAAAAAGTTCAAGATGGCGGCCGCTTTTTTGAATTTTTGACTTCAGATTTGTGGTTGAAGATGGCAGAAAACCCCAGATATCGATTTTGGAAGCAATCGGTTGAAAAACAAAACAGTTCAAGATGGCGGCCACTTTTCTGAATATTTGACTTAAGATTCGTGTTTGGAGATGGCAGGAACCCCCAGTTATCAAATTTGGAAGCAATCGGTTGAAAAACAAAGAAGTTAAAGATGGCGGCCACTTTTTGAAATTTTTGACTTAAGATTCGTGTTTGGAGTTGGCAGAAACCCCCAGATATCAATTTTGGAAGCAATCGGTTTAAAAACAAAAAAGTTCAAGATGGCGGCCGCTTTTTTGAATTTTTGACTTCAGATTCGTGTTTGGAGATGGCAGAAACCCCCAGATATCGATTTTGGAAGTAATAGATTGAGAAACAAAACAGTTCAAGATGGCGGCCACTTTTCTGAATTTTTGACGGATTCGATTGAGTGCGTCCATACCACATCACACTACCGGCAACGCTCTGCGCGACGCAAGTAATACCAAATAATATTGATGTTACAAGCAGACGGATTAAATTCCAATGATTTCTGCAACATGGATTCTGCAACTGCATTTTTGGAAAAAAATTTGTTACAAATTTGAGTTTGCTTGAAACATTTTAAGTGATATTAGCTGATACCGACTTGATCTATTTTAAGATGTCTTTTAAGGCTTAAGAAGAACTCGTTTAATACGTCTTCAAAATCGATTGTCAGCGCGGTTTATTAATACGGAATAACGGACATTAGTGAGCACCGGTGGCGTAGCGTGGGTGTCTGTCCCCCGGAGCACAGACCGATTTTGTTGCCTCCTTATCTTTATAAGAAGACATACGTTAAACATAAAGGAGAGACCGAAGCGACCGAAGCCAGCTCGAAATTTTTAGCACAACCTGTTCGGGTTGTGGTCAGACATCTTTAGGTCTTTTGGTTTTGGTTTGGTGGGGTTGGTTATCCATTCAAAAATAGACTTTACTCTGCTCTACGAATTGGTAATACAGGTTGTTTATGGTAAGTAGTTGCATTACTAAAAGGGGTGATTATACTCATGATACTTAACAATTTTACCTAAGAAACCTAAATAAAATTCATAAAAAAATTTTTGGTCTTCCTGTAGTAAATGCAAGCAACTGATCCAACATTCGTATGAAAATTTGAAATTTTCATACAAACGTTAGATCAGCTGACTGAATTTTGCGGATTTCCTATAGGTTTCTTCAGAAACGTATTTCAGTGTCATGGGTACAATCACACCTTAAGGTGGTTTCAGTCCATACAAACGTTTGACGCACAATACGCGTAGACGGAGGAATTAGTAAAATCAATATTTTATATTATTTAAAAATAGTTTTTCTAAACTAAAATATTACTTTACGAAGATATAAAGCTTTGAAAATTTTGTATGAAAAATTTCAAAGCTTTATTTCTTCGTAATTATAAATTGCAAATGTTATTTGATACGCGACAACTAGATTTTCTAAACTATTTTTCTATGTATACAAAGTTACTTATATTAATACCGTCTACGCGTATTGTCCGTCAACGTATTGTATAAAATTGACCCGTCAGCAACCGCCTTAAAGTAATGCAACTGTTTACCCTAACACCCTGTGGTTCAGTCAGAGCTCAATCAATTAATATTTTTGCCACCTCTGGTAAAGTGCCGCCCGGTGCCCGGGGCATTTGCCCCCCTCGCTATGCTACTAGTGAGCACATACATAACAGACGTTTTCAAATTTTTCCATCAACTCCGATAGTGTGAACTAAAATGTGCCTAAGTATGTGAGTATACCCGGTGACAGCGTTTTAGTTCTTATAAATGCCAGTGCGCTACAGACTATTGGCTGTTTCACTCGCTATCCCTAATTCTTATATTCATCAGTCATCAAACACTGACATAAGTGTTTCGAATTTTTTATAAAATAATCACGGTCTGGAAAGGTGTCGTAGCCCTGCTTCTGGGATCTTCTTTTTTTCGTCTTTAATAAAAATGGAGTATAGGTATACTCCATTCCGAATAGCAACGAAATTGAATTACAGAAACAGAGAATTGAAACACTTATTTCACTTATTCTTAGAATAGCTTTAATACTCTTTGAGACTATAGGTACTCTCTTCCAAATAGCAACGAAATTGAATTACAGAAACAGAGATTTGAAACACCTATTTCACTTATTCTTAGAAATGCTTTAGAAACGTCTAAGATAATTATATCGATGCTGAAGATGTAAGATGTAATGTCAGGTAGTATATCTTTCTGATAAATAAATTATATTTGCTAATCAGGATTGGTAAGAAAGCTCAATAGGAATCGGAAAATATTTTCGTCCTTATACGGAATGTATTAGGTATATATTTAATTTCACTAGGTACTTCTATCCCAACATTTTTGCGCTCAAAGTGAAAAATAGAGTACTATTAATAACATAGCAATTTGTTCAATTTATTTGTTAATAAAAATAAGATGACAAAATTTACCATTTTGTTTACTGTTGTGTAGCGTATGCGAAATAAAATGAACCGCAATTTACTCACTCAACGAACCGAAAAATTTCCCTAATATATTGCTCGAAATGATTCATTCATGCTGACATTAATTCAATGACTTTCCATATCATTCATTCCTTAAACTTTAAGGATTTAACACAAATTACAATAACAAAGGTAGGAAATAGCATAGGCCAGTAATGTACTAGTCGCGTGGCAGAATGCTTTGATATAAACTGGTAGTATGTACTTCTGAAATACCCTGCCAAAAATCAATTTGACCTTATCGGGCATAAAGTGTATTTAAAAGAAATTATCGGATAAATCATTTATATCACAAATTACAAGCTTAAGAAGAATCAAATTAATCGTACTTCTATCGGGTACAGTAGTCTGCGTTTATCTCCTTAATTTAAAGCACTACTATTAATCAAACTAATGAATTCACCACTGAAAATTGTGAAATAAACAAAATTTTAACATAAAAAATAATACTGCAGCCTTTTTCGTTCGCATCATAAGAACATTAATTTGTTTTATAGAAGTCGGTGTCAAGCCAAGCCAAAAAACTAATGCAAGCCCTGTCGCGAATCGTACCGGCTTGACAGCGACTTCGATAAAACAAATTAATGTTCTTATGATACGAACAAAAAAGTCTTCGGCTGCAATATTATTTTTTAGCTTTTTAGTTTTTTCGAAGGCGGTTTTTTTCTTTGCGATTTCGATGTTGGTCCCATAGTGTTTGTTCAGTTTGATTAAAAGTTTTAAATGTTTATTTTTACATTTCTAAAACTTTGTTTCGATCAGTTTTAATTAATATTTTCGAAATATTAAAACTTAACCATTGAGCCGTTTTTAAAGTTTCTACACAAACAAGAGCCATATTATTTAAAAAAAAAATTGGCTTGTCTTTTTTTTAAATCTCAAACATCCCTCCATCACACAAAGTCACATCACACAAATAAATAAATAAATAACGCTCACAGGCACATACATTGTAATGATCCCAAGAAAGCACTATTAATAGGCTGTTTATTATGGAAACCATACAACAACGGCACAAACATGTAAACATCCATGACCGAACCGGGATTCGAACCCAGGACCCTGGTTTGGCAGTCCGGCGTGGTAACCATTACACCAACCGGGTCGTCAACACACACACTTTTCAAAGTCGGTTCAAAATTGTTATTAACATCGCTGATATAAATCAGATTAGCATCAAACAAAAGACCAACAAGCACCAAACAAGAAAACGTATCCAGACAAAACAATTCGACGTTTCCATCCGAATTTTCTACAAAACGCATTTTCGAAAGCATCCCTTGTTTACTTTATTATCACTTTTGAACGGCCAAGACTCTTCTTTATTGTTTTGTTTGTTTTTGTTAAACTTTTGCTTCTACAGAACATTGAGTGCGCACAATTGGGCAATATTGTGTGGAGTAGTAACGGGTAGCTACAGCAGAAAAATGCTCATTTTGTGTTGAGAGTTTTAAGTTTATCGCTGTTTTAACCTGTACTTTGTGTGCACTTAGCTTTAAATTGTGGTTGGAAATTGAAGTAACTTATTTTTATTTTTGGGATTTATATGATTTTTATTTTTACAGTATAATTTTATTGTGTTGTTTTTATTTATTTACCGGGCACATGAATTGAGAATGACTTAAATAATAGATCACATAAACCAAAATAGATTTTTAGGTGACATAAAAATTCAGCCGGTTCTGATAATATGGCTATCCCGGGTATTTTTTATGGAATTTCTTAAAGTTTATAAATAAACAAAATAAAATGAAATCAATTTATTTCAGACAAAATCCATAGTATAATAATAGCAAAGTTATAACAATACAAGTTACATTATTTGGGCCATTATTTTATTCAGGGTACAATAGTCGGTCCCCTTTGAACAAAGTCGATTTTGTTAGTAAAAGTGGTAAATTTAAAAATAAAACTGTTATTGGTAGCTATCTAATAAGAAACTCGTCTCAGAAAAACCTAGGAATTGAAGTAAAATACTATACTTATTTGCAAATTACGGTAACTCAGTTGTTTTTTTAGGCAACGCAGTGGTTTTTCATATAAAAATTGGCTGTCCTTCAAAGCGAGTCACTTGAAATAAACTTAAACTGCTTTTAAAAAATCCAAGACATCAGTGTATTTGAATGTTCTAAGTAATGAATCATTGTTTGAACTTTACTTTAACGCCAATAAATATAATTTTACCTTAACAGTTTACGAATAATTAAATATTTTTCGCCGTGTCCCCGTTGCCAAGAAAAAATGCAGATACCCAGTGTTACAATAGGAAACTAAACTTTAAATGAAGCTTTTTACACATCTTTGCTGCTAAGATCGTTTGATCGGCTATGAATTTATATTGGAATAGGGAGGATTGCGCGGGGCGGGGAAACTGAGCAAGTCAGCTACCCGAGAGTCATAAGGAGAGGCGCGTGTGTTTATTGTGAGACCACTGAGTTACCAACGACGGACGGTGAGTTTTCCAAAAACTGATAATTTTATTGATTGCACAGTATGTAATAATTAGTTAATATCTTGATGGTATCGTAATATCTTTAGGAAGTGTATCCATTTAAATACCAAGTTCAAATACATTCAATTTTTACAACTGCGTTACCACTACACTGCGTTACTACAGAAGTAACATAGTTGTAGCTTTAGTAACGCAGTGGTTTTTTAAACATTTTTCCTTATGTTTTTTAAACATTAATCACAGATTTTATCACGCAAATACTACATTTGAGCATTATTTTTTTTATAGTATAACACTTCAAACACAATGGCTTTAACACCGGCTGAAAAACTACGGCGTTATAGAAAAAAAAATGAAAAAGGATGAATGCCGAAGCCGAAAGAAAACATCTTGTACGTTACCACGCTTAAAAAAACTCGTAAAAGACATGCTGCAGTGGGAACACACATCTGCTAAACGCAAATGGGGGATTTTAAACAAGAAACGTCGAG
Source organism: Agonopterix subpropinquella (assembly GCA_922987775.1). Classification (NCBI taxonomy): domain Eukaryota; kingdom Metazoa; phylum Arthropoda; class Insecta; order Lepidoptera; family Depressariidae; genus Agonopterix; species Agonopterix subpropinquella. The sequence goes on along the minus strand of OV277700.1, from coordinate 25,222,680 downwards.
AGCGTCAAAAAGCAGCATCGGCCGTTTTGGTTGCAACCCCAGTTTCCACACCACGTTCCGAAATTCCCGTTTCTCCAAGTTATAGGGGAAGAAGACGAAAAAGACGAGACCGATCAGCATCATACACACAAAATACGAAATTGCAAGAAGAAATTGAAAACCTAAAAAAGAAATGTAATAAATACATAAAAAGATACCAAAGATGCAAGAATACTGTAAAAGAAAACAAGTAGGAGAAGGGGAGACAAAAAAATGCTGTTTTATCGAATGTTGTCCTGTTTATAATGTATCGAAGAGTTATATTCGTTATTGTTTGATTTTTAGCATCTTATGATTGTTTTCTCATGTTTTTAATAGTTTAAGTACAAAATACTGTAATTATTAGTCTTCAAGGTAATAAAAAACACTGTGTTTATTAGTTTGACTTGAATAAAGTACAAAATACTGTGATGAAGATACCACTTCGTTACTTTTTTTACCACTGCGTTACTTTTTGTCCCTCTTTTCCTGAAAGCATTGAGTGCCATACAGCTAATTTATATTCATACAGAACCATTAATTTAAAATAACATCCAATATTATCCTTATTTGAAGCTATTCCTAAAACCTTGAGCATAGCTTGTTATTATTTAGTCCCATTTTCTAAAAATCTTACATTTTAATTTAAAGTTTAGTAACGCAGTGGCAAACTTAATTATAAAAGAAGTCATTAGACTGAGACTATTAGTGATTTAACATTATAATATTATCATTTACTGTGATGACTTTATATTTGATATGTTTTCGAAGCTAAATAAATGTTCCTAACAATAAAACTTAATTTTGTATGAAAGTAACGCAGTTGTTGTTTTTCCTCGCCCTTCTTTGAATAACCATCAGTAAATATAGGAAGTAACAAGAAAACATCGTTGCAAATGCCACTAATGATTACTATAAACAATAATGAACAAATATCTACATAAAACGTTTAAAAAATACCGATACAATTTTTACAATAAAATTCTAAAAATTGAATCCAAATTGGTCCTTTAATAAAATAATGGCCCATTTCCTATAGCAGTCAGCACAAGCGTCGTCAAATACAAAGATATAAAAACAGTCAAAAATCAGCAACAAGCTTCGTCAGAACAAAGAAATACATGCTCAGTCAAATAACCCGCCCCTTGTCGATCCTGGCGCAAAGGAGCCCATAATGCTCGCAGCGTTGCCACGTTGAATAGCTTAGGCTAGCCTCTGCACCAGAAACGACCCGGAACGGGGGTCAAACGGGAGGGGGGGGGGGGGGGGGGGGGGGGGGTCGTTAATTCCTATAGTATTTTCAATTTTCGTTTATATTCCAAATAATATCACCTTTCTTTTTGACGTAATTTTGTTGACTCTACCACCGTTTCGAAAGATTAAACACCTTTCGTCGTAGAGAAGATTTGGTCAGAAACATAAAATTCAAATGAAGGCTACTTTGAATTCAAAGTGGCAAATGAGTAATATTTGCCATTCAGGGTACGTAAAGCGTTTAATAATGCGGTTCATTTGACCCGCAATGCGCTCGTGGCTGCCGAATTATTAGCTATTTCCATTATTTGTTAAGTGCCAATTTATTGACTTTTAGTGTTTACGTTATTTGCCTTGTTCATGATGAGTACATTCACAACTTTAAAAAATATTATTGCTTTTTGGAACTCTAAATTGCATTTATACATATACAGGGTGTGTCACTTTGTGCGTTTTTCCCCAGTTGGTTAGGACATTGCAGGCTGAATCACCTGATTGTTCGAAAAGAAAAATGATTCCGTGCTTCGGATGGCACGCTAAGCCGTTGGTCCCGGCTACTATCTCTGGTGGTAGTAGTCGTTACATAAAAACCACGTCAGAGGCCGTAAGGCGGTCTGAAAAAACTCTGACACCAGGGCTCTGCCCACACGATAAGAAGAAGAAGAAGAAGAAGGGTGTGTTAAGGAAAAGTATCATTAACCTTTAACCACATACTCTACCCATAAAACTGAAAAACTTTAACTATTGGAGAACAGTTATACGGATGTGACTTCTGGCGAGAAAAGAGCACGCTACCCGACCCGTTTGTCCCCCCCTCAGAAAGCCTTCCCCCAGGACATGAACTACCCAGGCCGATTTGAAGGTCTTTAAATTGGCTCCGAACTCAAGTCAGCCGGAGTAAGGAGAACATGTCCAAATGGGGTTTTATCGATGGATCAGACCTAAGGTGTGAATGTGGTGTTGCCTCTCAGACTATGGCCCACCTCATATCTTGCCCTTCCTGCTCGCAAACTTGCACGCGAATGGAGCTTATGGACGCTGCCGGTAGAGCTATCCGTGTGGCAAAATATTGGGCTGGAAAAATATAAAATGGCATGCCATCGACTCGATAGAAGAAGAACGGAGCAAACCGGTCAGAACAGAAAAATCTACTCTTTCATACATTTGAATCTTTAGGCATTGCAGTTTAATATGGAACAGCTAATATTTTTTGCGCAGACAGGTTTGCTCCCATAGTAAAAGTAGTCAGTTTGATGGGTAGAGTATGTGGTTTAAAGGTTAATGATACTTTTCCTTACACTCTTAATTATCATGTGAAGGAGAGCGGAAGTGTTGGGAGAGAAGGTCCCATGCAAAAGTCAACTGCTGCCGACCAACAGTGACGGAGCAAAATGCTGCTCGAGTTTGTGCCGCCTTAGTACAATTCCAAGACCCACTTGAACACAAAAATACACTAGGTACCATTAGGTACACTACATTTGCAAGCCAGACTCGCTGGATTTAAATTTTAATCCAGGGAGTGTTGACAGATGATTTAGTTTTAATCCCATAAAATGTTACCTTTAAACATCGCTTACTCCGCCCGGCTTCAGCTCTCGGCGAATTATTTAAAAATTTGTTACAAAATGTAGCGAAAATGAATAGCATTTATCTCTAATTGCATCAGTCTGGGCTTTAATGTCGTTACGTCTGAAGCTGGAGCGAGATAACGTTATACAGGGTCGCTGTAGTTTGAATGAGATAAATTGAGATTTTGAGAAAAAGGTAAAGATAAAATGTTGTGCCGTATCGCGTGATTAGAGCGCTTCTCATTTTGAAAGGATGTTTGATCTCTGTCTTGCCTGATAAATAGCAATGAGTAACAAAGAGAACACATTTGTTTTACAGAAGAAGCACGAACGTATATACGTACGTACGTTATTGTTTGTTTATGATGTGGTTCAAGGAGATAAATCGCAAAACACTGAAGCAAGATTCTGTCAAAGAATACGTATTATTACTATGTAAAGAGGCTGAAAGTCACCCAAAGGGAGAGCTATGCTCGGAGTTTCCCTGCGAGATCGAATCAGAAATGAAGAAATCCGCAAAAGAATCAGAGTAGCTGACATAGCCCAAAGAATTACTAAACTAAATTGACAGTGGGTTGGGCACATTGCTCGCAGAACTGATGGGCGATGGGGCCGAAAAGTTCTTGAGTGGCGACCGCGTACCGGAAAACGCAGCGTGGGTAGGCCCCTCACAAGGATGACCGACGACCTGGTGAAGGCGGCAAGAATCCGTTGGATGAGGGCAGCATAGGATCGGTCGTTATGGCGATCCTTGGGGAAGGCCTATGTCCAGCAGTGGACGTCCATCGGCTGAGATGATGATGAAAGAAGCTCCCTGCCAAATTATTGTCGTACAACGTAGCAGTACGCTTCGCAATATTGTACGCTGTATGCGTACACCGTTTGCGGACAGGCTAGTGCCCCAGTAGAAGTCATGGACCTTTTCCCATCTAGCTAAATGTTTCAACCAGAGAGTTAGATGCTTTCGTTCGTGGCACTTAATGCTTTGTGTCTGTTGGTGTACTTTTCTGTGTCTTATGGGTCGCTTTACTTTTACTGGAAGTGAATCAAACGAACCAAACTTCATAGTGTTTTATTACGACCGTCTGCCAAAGCCTTGCAGGTAATTAAAGTTTTGCTTAGATTGCGTCCATTGTATTGTCTCACTATCAAGAAGAAGTAAGGTAAGCCCATGCGATGCCGAGTGAGTGAGTGAGAGAGGACTAAACCACTGGTTACTATCGCGAACCTTGCGATAGCCGAAACGGGTGAGTTCAAAAGAGATGGGGGGGATGTGTCTGCTACATTACAATACAATACAATACAAAATCATTTATTTTCACCACAAGCAGTTTTTACAGGAACTTACAATAAATAGGTATACAGATAGAATCGTGGGAGACTGGTGTCTGAAATAGGTAAACCGGGTAAACCTGAATATTTTCGAATCACCAGGCGCCCACCCACAGCGAGCGTAACAGTTTAGTATTAATGTAGCAAAAGGAAAGAAAAGAAAACAAGGGAATATAGGTAAAATAGAGTTAATTATCTCTATACTTTTAAAAACTATAAACTATAAAACAAACAAAACAAAATAATAAAAGTGATTGGTGTGGAATAAAGTATGATTGATTGATTGTACGTAGTATCTACTCATTTTTATCCAGTGGTATTGTACCTATTCTCATATTTTTCATTCAGTAATAAAGATATTTGTACTTTCTTTTTCATCTTTTCGTGCGGAACCGTAAAAAACTTAATTTAGTAACAAACCTCTTTTAATTATGACAGGAAAAGCTTTTAAGGCTAATTACTTTGCCCTAAGGGTTTACCTTAAAAGAGGTAGATAAAGTGGCAATTATTAAATCTGCCGGATTTTGTACTTTTTAATGCCAAAAGCCTGTCCAATTGTCACTTCTTCATGCTTGGAACAGGAAACAAATGCGATCAGAGATGGGATCGGATGCAGTGACTGCGAGCAAAGTAGGTATATAACTTTTCTGGGAGTAAGTATCAGAGATGCTGGTGGGGCTACTAGAATAAATAAATAAAAACACCAAACAATGTCAAAAAAAAAGAATGGCAGATTTGGTCCCAGCCATTTTTTACGAAAACTAAAAGCCATTCAGGACGGCCGTCATAATTATTATAAACAGACAAGTTTAAGGCACTTTTTTAAATTTCTTCATCGCCAGAAGTCAGAATTAAAAAGTAGAAATTACTAGTAAAATAGACAAATCATCCAAAAAGCAGCAGCAAAACGCAACCACGATAACTATTTTCATCTATATCACTGAGGTATTTTTGGTCGTTACGGTAGTGTTAGGCTTGGTTGAACTGATAGTGTGTGTGACTTCGTTTTCTTCCATTATCATAATATTGTACGGTTATCGTGAATTTTCATTAAAATAAAGACAATGAATGCGTAGAAGATTGAGTGGACTATCTAATAAGAAAGATTATTAGTTTCACACACTGCATACAAAAGGTATCATAAGGAGAAATACCTTTCCCCCAACTTCTACAGGTTACAACCTATTTACTTTTTTATTACTTTTGTTTCACTCTATACGTATTACTAAGTTTCATTCATGTATGGGACCTATAAGTCTGGGTCTCAAAATAGATGGCCGTCCGCCAAACTTCTTTAATGTTCGTAAAAAAAACCTTAATAAGAATCTAGTAAGAGCAAAGAAAAAGTCCAAAGAATATATTAAATTCATATTTTCATGTAAGCTCATAAAACATGGCCGTGTTTCGTTTGGAATAAGGATAACATTATAATGTGTGCCTATTAGTTTCGCCCCAAGTATTGTCAGACGTGTTTCTGACCCGTTGTCCTTATTTACCAAATGAAAAGAAACATTCTTTGTATTCTTTGTACCAACAAAATAATGTTTGTGTTTTTTCTTTCGTCTTTTTTTCTGGCGACAACATAAGAATCGTCGGAGTTAGGACCTTATAACATTACGAGCTTTTACCCGCGACTTCGTCCGCATAAATTATATACCAGATTTTAAGTCAGATGATAAGCTATCAAACAAAAAAAGTTTCATCAAAATCGGTTCAGTAGTTTTTGCGTGATACTCGAACAAACAAACACCCAAACAAACAAACGAACAAACAAACAAACAGACAGACAAAAAATCCAAAAATTGGTGATTTGGAATCAGGGACATCTAAAAACCATATCGTAATTTTTTTTTTGTAAATATCTTCAATGTACAGACAAATTTCTGTTACAGTTTTATAATAGTTTAGATTAATTATTTTGTTTGATCACTCAAGAAATTTTGGCTTTGGGGCAGATTGGAATGTGATACCTAAATCAATACCTGTATTGCGTAATTATTTTCGTAACAAAGGGTAAACCGAGAAATGTCACCGCCACTCATCTATTATACAGGGTGTAACATAACACCCTAGTAGTACTTAAGGGGGTGGTTGAGACCATGGAACTGAACAACTTTCACTATGGAGCAAACATCGAGAAAAAATATAAAAAATCCGCTGTCCCATACATTTTAGTCGAGTCGGTACTGCAGTTTTGTATCGGACAGCAGATTTTTTTTATTTTTTCACGATGTTGGGAAAGTTGTTCAGTTTGATGGTCTGAAGCACCCCCTTAAGTATTACTAGGATGTATTGTTACACCCTGTATTATTTCCACAACAAAGCATTTTCACCGTTCATTTTGTTTAAGACATTGCATACTGTATTTCACCCTAAATGGAGAAAACACTCAAGCGATAACAGAAAAAAAAAACATTTTGAGAGTATCGGAGGCTCTCGAGTGAAAGAAGGCGGCAAAAATCTAACCTCTTCAGCGTTAACAGATGATTTTACTCGAGACTGTTTGCGAATCTCCTTAACGTTCCTTTTAATACCTTTTTGCGCCTTTCCAAAGTGTTTCGACGAAGTCTCTTAAGTTATTTAGATAAAAAGTTTTCTCTTGTCCGGTATAATGTGCCTTCAGTACACTAGGAGCTATTGATGGAATCGAGTGGACCTTTTGTACACTTCAAAGTCAAAGTCAAAAATAATTTATTCAATATAGGAGCTTGAAGCACACTTATTAAACTTCAAATCTTTTTTTGAAGCAACCACCGCGTCGGAACGTGTAGTCGCTGTAGAGAAGATGCGGCCAGAAACTCTACAATATAACACGACTTAATAACTAAACAATATAAATTCTTATGCTTAGGTTATGTATACAATAATACATAGTCTATTTAATATAATAATTGATACTACAGGGTGAAATCGAAGACATTCGACAAATTTTGGTGGCGAGTTGTACTCCTGATTTAGATCTTATATTGCAGGGTTTTCTTGAAATCTAAATTATGAAAATAAAAGACATTCTAAGCATGCCAAAACATTCAGAAGGGGTTCATAATAAACGCTCTGTGTCATACACACTTTAAATAAAAAAAATGTTTTTTAAATTAAAATTAAATAATTCCTTAAATAAACATTTTCTCATTCGAACTGTACATTTCCACCGGCCGGTGGCCCGGTCAACGTCCATCCCCTCGCAGGCGGAGCACCCCCGCACAACTCTAGCGAGCGCATCCCCACCGCTCGGCAAGGTCGCACGCGCCTCGCAAACAAAACAAAAACAGTTTCCGTTTGGTCGCGATCTGATTAAGAGGTTACCGCGCTCTGTAATCAATCAGTGCCCGCTTACGTATCGGAACTTGGATTTCAGTGCAGTGTCGTATTAGGTTCAACCTGAATTTGTAAAAAAAAATCGTACACAAATCTGCAGTTTTTTGGATATGGTGATAATTTATTAGTGAGAAACACGGAGGCTTCGTGAAACGCAAAGACGCTATCGCAAGATGCACCCTGCTTCTCAAGTATCATCCCTTATTTGTGGGGGGAAATTAAAAGATGTGTGTATGAAACTGAATCGACCACAGTGAGTGAACTGAGAGAAAAAAATGTCAGTGCATTTGAAGGTGTAAATCACAACCAGCGCTGTGTCGGGCTCAATTTGTGCATACGAAATGGAGGTGGTCACTTTGAACATCTGTTAAAATAAGGTAAGGACATTTTCTTTTAGTACTTAACGGACAATGGTATACCTACCATTGATTCTTATACCATAAAAATATCGTGCTTTAAATGCTTAAATTCGCCAAAACTCAACAGATGGCGCTATTGTTTCGTACCGCTCACTCTCGCTCGCCGCGTATCGGCCGCGCATCTGTACAGTCAGTCACAAATTAAATCAGCCACAATTAATAATTACGATATTTTAAAATCTCGGACGTTATTTAATTTGGTCTAAATCTATTTTTAAAACCAGCCATATCTTGAGTATAACACTCTCTTAAATTTTGTCGATTGATTTCAATTTCACCCTGTATACAGTACTATAAGTTGTGTCACTCAGACCCAAGCATTTCGATCATTGAAATTCACTGATAATCCACAGCCTGAAACATGGATGCGAGATGCTCTGGACGGAGGGAGGCATTAACAAATGGAAGCCTATATCCAGCAGTGAGTGGATTAAGGCCCTGAATTCACCCACTGCTGGACACAGGCCTCCATTTGTTTATGCCACCATATGTCCAAAGTATCTCGTATCCACAATTCCACATAGCTCCCGCGGGTCTTTTAACATCGTCAGTTCATGCTCATACTGAAAAGCAGCGAAAACGAACATTCTCAGTCTTTTTTGTACACAATAGTAACGCGCATTGATTCCTTTTGAGTAAGAAAGATAAAGGTATCAATCAGTCTACATTTTCATGCAGCGTGGGTAGCCCCAACACGGTGGACCGACGACCTAGTGAAGCCGGCGAGAACCCGTTGGATGAGGGCAGCGCAGGACCGGTCGTTATGGCGATCCTTGGGGGAGGCCTACGTCCAGCAGTGGACGTCCATCGGCTGAGATGATGATGATGATGAGTCTACATTTCTGTCTTAGTGTACTAACATTCCTACAAGCATCAAACCAACACGTGTACGAAAGCAGCAAAAAATCGAAGGTAGTTATTAATTCGTATGCGAATTGAGATGAGTGAAATTCAAAAATAGCGATGGTCTATTTATTATGGCTTCAATTAGAGACAGAATCCGTACATCTCGTAGCAATCACGGAGCGATCACGTTCAGTTCACGTGCAACATAGACTGAATGGCGGGCAGATCAATCAATATGTTAATTCGTATCTAATTCAAGTACGAATAGGCTTTGGGTTGACGGCACAATGTACCGTCATTATGTTGAATGATTGACATTGTGCTGTTGGAGGATTAATTTATCGGGTCGTTGTTTTGAGTCTAATTTGATTCAGCTTCACATCTGTAATACCATTATGGCTTCCAGAATTTGAATAGGTCTGTTTTGGCGTTCACAATTTGTTAATGAATAGGCAACACGTGTCGCGCAATACTTGTTCCTTTGCATGTAAATGCATAAACGTACGATCTAAGTTCTTTTAGAATAATCAAAAGATTTTCTATAACCACAGAGTGTTTTAAGTTGTAGCCTGTCAGATTCTCTCACGAATAATGGGTTGAAGGATTAGCCCAGTCATTTTACGGTTTGAGCCGGGACTAATTAATAATTGCATTTTTTTTCGCTATAATATTGAAGAGCCAATTTGAGCTTCAGAAAGTACCAAAATTAAAAAAAGATTACGTCAGCAACAGTTCCAATTTTAAAATATAGATATTATCTGGTTCTAAAAAACCTGATGATACATTTTTTTTTGCACATTGTCATGTCTTTACCATCATACATACTTCAAACATGGTGTAAATATTTTTGTCTACTTAGAAGGTTTTGAAAAATACATTCGTATTTTCTAATAAATACCTAATTTTTTAAATTTTAGTGCCTATTTTATTGATCAAAAATAATGTATATTGTTAAATCTAATTCAAATGAGTGCATTGGTATTAATATGATTAATTTAAAAGCCTTCTGGGACACACAATTTTGATTTCTGTGTTGCATAGCAAATTTTTTTTTAATATGTTTTAGGATAGTATTTTTGTCACTAAATGGTGCCGGTAACAGTTTTAAAGTCCAATTAATAATTACCCCCTACCCCGCCTAACAAAACTCCGTAAAATGACTGGCCTAGATTGATTCCATTGGCCATTCCCTCTAGCAGATTTTTTTTCGCGTTTCCTGAGGTAGACTCCATAGTGAAAGTTGTTCAGTTTGATGGCCTGAAGCACCCCCTTAAGTATTACTAGGGTGTTTTGTTACACCCTGTATATCCTTCCTCCTAAAAGATCCTCCCCTCATACCTTTTTTTCCGCGATTTGAAGTTTGCTCCATAGTGAAAGTTGTTTAGTTTGATGGTCTGAAGCATCATGTTTAATTTACTTTGACACCCTTTTATCTATGACCATATTATTATGATGCAGGTATCCGCTACTTGCTTACAAAGATGGTGCATCATCATCATCATCAGCGCGTTACGTGTCCCACTAAAAGTCACAGGCCTTCCCTTTCGGGTTAAAACACTGCATATATACCCCTAACCACTGTCTCAAGGAAGAAACTGGGTGGTTTAATCAAAACCGGAACCACACGAATACCCTAGTGAATACGCGGCTTTAATAAGAGACGGTGGTTAAATTGCGGGTGTCTTTCAAACGTTATAATCGTACGTCTAGCCGTGTACACACGACAATTGGGCTTCTTGTTACACCGACACGATACGACGTATACGTGTTCGCAATTCACTAAGTGCAAACATCGTCACGACCATAAATTCGTCGTTGACACATCGGCGAGCTGACAATTCGGTATTCGTTACGGTTATAATCATGTGTCAAACTCATATAAAATCATCGACGATCTGTAGGATGCAAGAAGGATGTTACATTTATGAGCTCGTCGATGTTTTTGACAGCGATGTGACGTTCAGAATTGCACTCCAGTTGCTCCTTCGGTTGGCAGATTGTTCATACTTTTTTCCCTGTTTTAACCAACAGACTACGATACCTATCTATACACTATTATAAAAGTGTAAATAAAAAAAAATTGTTTGCTTTGTGTGTTTGTTCGAGCATCTCGCAAAAACTACTGAACCGGTTTTGATGAAACTTTTTTTGTTTGATAGCTTATGATCTGACTTAAAATCTGGTATATAATTTATGCGGACGAAGTCGCGGGTTAACGCAAGTCTATACATATAATAAAATTCTAAACTTGCCGATGATGTACATTGAAGATATTCGAAAAAAAAAATAATTGGGGGTGTTCAGGATACGTAGTGGAATACATTACGACCATTTTTAGAATTTTTGTCTGTTTGTCTGTTTGTCTGTTTATCTGTTTATCTGTTTATCTGTTTGTGTGTTCGCGCATCACTTGAAAACGACTAAACCGATTTGGATGGGGTTTTCACTAAAGTATAGGTCATGGCTTGGGTCAAATTATAGGCTATATTTCATCGCAATCGGTTTATTCAATCAAAAGTTATGAGTATTTAAAGAAAAAGTTGCGAGCGCCACTGAATTTAATGCACGCATAACTTGAAAATTACTGAACCGATTTGAATGATGTTGTGACAAAAAACATGGGACGTAGTTTGTATTAACATTTAGGCTTTATTTCATCGCAATCGGTTCATTCGATCTAAAGTTATGAGTATTTTAATACAAAGTAAATAAATAATAAATAAAGTCGCGGGACAACTGATTTTGATACACGCATTACTCAAAAACTTCTAAACCGATTTGAATAAGGTTTTCACAAAAGCGTGGACTAACATAATTATAGGCGTTGTTTCATCGCAATCGGTTAATTCAATTAATAGTTATTAGTATTTAAACACAAAGTCGACCGCCACTGAATTTAATGCACAAAACCGATCTGAATGGGTTTCTGCTATGCAAAGACCAAGTCAAAAAATCCTTAAGGCTTACGGTTTAGGTAGTTAGTACCAATTCAGCATTAGAACTGAGGAGTTAGAACCCCAATTAAAAACTATTTGCAAGATGCCAGCAATTGATAATTTTTAGGGTTCCGCGTAGTCAACAAGGAACCCTTATAGTTTCGCCATGTCCATCCGTCTGTCCGTCTGTCTGTTCGCAGCTTAGCTCATACATGCTTAGTACTAAAAAACTGTAATTTGGCATGGGTATACATACTAATCATGCCGACAAAGTGGTAAAATAAATTCTTAAAAAATATTGTTTTTAGTGTACCTCCCCTACACGTGAAGTGGGGATGAAATCTTTTTTCTCTCTTATCGCATGGTGTGGTATCGTTGAATAGGTCGTTTAAAAATATTGTGGGCGTCGGAAAGCCATTAAATCGAATTAAAAGGTATCGAAACAATAAAAGTATTCAATTAGTAAGTAGTAGTAAGTATTTTTCGATTTAGGGGTCCGTTAGCGAAATATTAAACTTAAAAGCAAAAGTTTTTGTTAGAGTCAAGTGTCCCCCCCCCACCCTCTCCCAGGTAAACGGTTGTGGTTGGAGATGTGAAAAAATTCAAGGCAATAGTATAATTGTACGGTAGTGTAAAACAAAAAGTACCCTTCTAAGTTCATAATCCATATACTGTAACGGGCAACTATACGGAACCCTACACTGCGCGTGGCCCGACACACGTGGCCGGTTTTTTGACTACGAATTAGCATTGTTGGCATCAAGCAAAGACCAACCCCCGGGTTCTAATTTCTCAGTCCAGATCATTTGGAGGTAATGTCAACATAAACTATGTCTTGAGTACCTAACTGTGTGGTGAGCTATGTGTGCTTTGAGAATCTACAGCCAATAATTGTAAATTTGTAGGGTTAAGAAGAAACTTTGCCATGTGAGACACTTAGGTGAGACATGACAATGTTCTGACATATCGTTAGTGTAACTATTATTACCAATTCAAATGGTTCTGATGATTTTAAATTAGTATTTAACCGGCTTTTTTCTTATTGCTGTCTCCCGTTTGCAATAGAGGGAAGTCGGATATTTATTTTTCCTACTCTTGACTTCTATCTTCTTTAATTAATTAATTGCGGGTTCCAAGATAGATTAGAGTCATCCTCCGGGCTCGCTGGACTTCATTGTCCAGTGTTGTGAATGGTGGTCGCTGTTGATCCTGGTTTACAGGAGTTACAGCGGCAGCGGTGGGAAAGTGTGGTGGGCCTATGCCCGAAAAAAAGTAAGTACCTACTTATCAAGCAATTTAGATGATGTTTTGAAAAACTTATAAAGAGATTCTACTTTATATCTTAATTTTATGGCAATAATTTATCCAACGAATTCCTTTTTCTTTATATCTTTCTTTTTTCATTTTCTTTCTTTTTATTTCTTTTTCTTTATATTATTTCAGTGGTCTGCGCGTACGAAGTCGCGGGCACAGCTAGTTAATAATAAAAACATTAATTATTCATTGAAGGTTACGGTGTGGTTTGATATACGGCCGAGCAGCTACGTCCGAGTAATCGATCTGTGTCCACGGCGGCCGCTAACTAATTTACAGTTTATATTGAGTTTAAACAGAACCCTCTGAGTTGCTACCACTTATAATATAACGTGTATATACCTACGTATCTTTATTGGTACATAAATAATGCGAGTGTGCACAAGCACATGGAAAATATTTGCAAAAAGAAAAATGATTGGGCGGATGAAGGATTCAGAACAAAATGGCTCAAGATTTTTTTTACATTTTGTCTGTTTGTTTGTGGAAAACTAACGACCCGAAACAACGGGAAAGGCACAGTTTTCATCTGCACAGCGACACGCGGCAGAGTTCAGGGGTGGGGGGGGAGGGGGGCTTTTCGTTCAAATACGTAGGTACTGCAGTTTTGTATGCAACAGATATTATGCACTTTTTTTAATGGGTAAAAAATGTTATACTCGCGTCAGGACCGTGACGTCACCCTGATCCTGATCGTAAATTAGTCAGACATATCCCCCTCTCTTTCTACCACGCGGTAAAAATGTATGCCTGTTCCTGCTGTTTCCTTTAAGCGACATAAATTGTCATGTTTGTGTACGATAGCGCAATAAATGAATATTGTATTTTACCACATAAATGATAGTACTTTTATATTGATAATCAAAGCAATTCGTACGAAATTATTCCCTAACCTTTCCAAAATATCAAAAATGCACAACGTTAATATTCAAGTTTTCACTTCTGCCGGCACTCCCGGAGTGCCACCGGTTTTTATTTTTTTATCGATGTTGTCCCCATAGTAAAAGTCTTTCAGTTTGGGTTTATTCGTCCAAGGTTTATGGTCTAACAGTTAGACTCTAAAATAAATCCAATTTAACGAGACGTAGCTATTTTAAGATACCAAATTAAGTTACGTGTGAACTTGAGGATGATAATAAGTTTGAAAATAAACATAGGATTCGACTGCAACCTTGATTACGTTCCATTATTCATGATTTTCGTGGAAGGATCTGATTGCTTCATGTCTCACCGTCTCGTCTGGATCACTAACACATCTAGGTCTAAGCCTGGGCATAAACTATGTCATGTTAGAATTCTCATCATGTAAACTTTCGCACTGTTCAATTTGGTTACCATTAAAGCATGTTATGGCAAAAATCTGCTGTTCCATACTAAACTGCAATGCCTACTCGACTCTAATGTTTGCAGTAGCAGATTCTTTTTTTACTCCGATCGATTTGCTCCCATAATAAAAGTTGTTCAGTTTGATGGGTAGACTCTTAGTTTAAAAGGATGCTAATGATATCAATTTCGCTCTGTATTAGTGTAACGGGTAGTGATCTTGTCGCCACTTATAATCTTAGATCCATAGATATATTATAAAACCTTAGATCAAAGTAAAATTTATGGATTTACGCGAACATTTCAAACCAGAAAAATGAGGCAAAACAATTGACAGTTTTACTTCAAATATGTACCGAGATGACAGACCAAGTGCCCTAGTTTGTATGGACCGAGTGTGCTAGTTGCGTGCTTCAATTTAAACAAAGCTTATAAATAGACAATGGGTTGGTAATACAATCTTCGATAAAAGTAAAATGAATGGATTACGCGAACATTATTTCAATCGAGAAAAATAAGTTGAAACTATGAATTGATAATCAATATGGCCTTTACTTTGATGAAATGTTTTACTAGGGTGTTTTGTTACACCCTGTATATTTCGTAGACATGTTTTTTATTAAGTCTAGTGCACGTTGTATGAAAACGAGTCTTCTGTGCGTAGTACTTAGTAATAATGTGCTTCAGTGATAGTTTTGAATAACAAAAGCTCTTCTCCATTACAAATGCGCCTCGATAACTCTGCGCATTAACAATTCATACGTTAAGTGAAGGAATAAATCAGGACTCGAGAAATGGTTCAAACATTAAACCAAATTGTTGGTAATAAGAGAAAACATTCCACACTTCAGTTTTTTCCAAAGTCACGCCAATCAATTCACTTTTCATCTTAACACGAAGACGTAAGAGTCATTTCACGGGAATTCTAGAATGATTTATAGCGGTGCTTAGATCTCTGAACCTAAATGTTCAACCAAGATATTTGCGAAAATAACACTAACACCGTAAATGTGGATAGAATTCCACTTCTCTCTGTGTTTATTTACATAACGCTGTTTTGATGGGTGGGAGGGGGAGAGGTGGAGGGAGGCATTAGAGATAAAAACATGGAGTGAAGAACTTTGGACAGGTTCAGGGAAGCGGAAACCATTATGGTCTGTTGCTCGATGAGAGGACTGGCGACAAAAAAGTGGGAAAAAAAACGCACTTTAAAAAACAATCTTTTATTAAATTGTTCTAAGAAGGGCAATTTTAATAATTCCTTTTTTTTGTGGCCATTCATACAAAAAATATATCTTACACCAGGTTATTAAGAAATTGATACGAAACCCATTCTGAAAGGATAACCGTCATCACAGTGTTTAATTGTGTTATGAACTTATGAAAAAATATATACAGGGTGTAAGGAAAAGTATCATTAACCTTTAAACCACATACTCTACCCAACGAACTGAACAACTTTTACTTTGGAAGCAAACCTGTCAGAACAAAAAAAATCAGCTCTCCCATACTAAACTGCAATACCTACTCGAATCAAACGTATGGGACAGCAGATTTTTTTTTATTCTGAAAGGTTTGCTCCCATAGTAAAAGTTGTTCAGTTTGACGGGTAGAGTATGAATGAGAACACCGAATATAGTATATCAAATAAACATCCCGAATTTTCGGATCCGCAGTAGTTTTTTTTAAAATTCATAATGGGTTTGCGCTTGGCTTCAGCTCAACCGATGGAAAGTGTAGATGAAGCCGAGGATGTAGCGCGCTCGCCCAGAAAAAGCCTATTTACTCTGCTAGTCCTGCTTTCGACCAATTATGATTCAGCTAACGATATTTCTTTCGATTCTAATATTGTAAAGTGTTTACACATTCTACGCCCAATTGGGGAAGACAGAGAAAGTTGATTGCCACCAGTCTTTAATATCAGGCGTTACTTTGCGGAAATCCAAGACTAATAATATGTAGGTAGATAACAAGATTGTACCGAGACCTACGGTTCTCAATACCTAATAGACAAAGTTGTATTCCGTTATGCAATACAACCTGCCCTCGAAATAATTTCTACTCTACACGTGTTTCGCTCCACCAAGGAGGATCCTCAGGAGTTAGAACGATGAAATTTAGCAACAAAGTTGTACTCTGCCGAGCGTCCGACTCCGACACCGAGTTTTGTAGTACTAAATGTTCATCCTGCTAATATACAGGATACATCCTGCGCAGTCATTTTACGGTTTGAGCCGGGACTAATTACTAATTGCATTTTTTTCCCCTATAATATTGAAGAGCCAATTTGAGCTTAGGAATATACCAAAATTTAAAAAAAATCACGTCAGCAACAGTTCCAATTTTAAAATTTAGATATTATCTCGTTCTAAAAAACCTGATAATAATTTTTTTTTTGCGCATATTGAAGGCTTTACCATTATACATACTTCAAATATGGTGTAAATATTTTTTTCTACTTAGAAGGTTTTGAAAAATACATTCGTATTTACTAATAAATACCTCATTTTTAAAATTTTAATGCCTCTTCTATTGCTAAAAAATAATGTATATTGTTAAATCTTATTCAAATGAGAGCATTGGTATTAATATTATTAATTTAAAAGCCTTCTGGGACACACAATTTTGATTTCTATGTTGCGTAGCAAATTTTTTTTTAATAATATGGTTTAGGATAGTATTTTTGTCACTAAATGGTGCCGGTTGCAGTTTAAAAGTCCAATTAATAATTACTCCCTACCCCGCCTAACAAAACTCCGTAAAATGACTGGCCTAATGTAACAAAACACCCTAGTAATACTTAAGGTGGAGGAGGAGGAGGTGGTGGAGGTGCTTCGGACCATCAAAGTGAACAACTTTCACTATGGAGCCTACATGGAGACAAAATAAAAAACATCTGCTGTCCCATACATTTGAGTCGAGCCGGTATTGCAGTTTTGTATTAAACATCTGTTTTTTATTTCGCGATTTCGAAGTTGGCTCTATAATTAAAGTTGTTCAGTTTGATGGTCTGAAGCACCCCCTTAAGTATTGCTCGGGTGTTTTGTTACACCCTTTATTAAAAATGCAGTTAAGTACGTTAACCTTTTTTTTGTACGTAGACTGCTATAGCTTGTAAGGTACGTTTATTTTAGCGTGACGCACAACATCTAACTGAATCCATTAGTCATCTCTTATCACTTGTTAGTTTCCTTCGCAGTATTTACAAATCGTTCACTACTCTTCCTTTTCGTATAGTCTAAGAGATAAGAGCAATTTTGATAACCATCAGCTGCAAAGCTGATTCAGTATACGTAGGGTGTAGAGCATCTCTGTGATGGGGATGAACCTGGTCTGCCTGCATAACTTCAGTTTAGGAGTTACAGCCTTTCGAAGGTCTGGTATGGTTGCTAAAAATGAATATGCATTAATATGCAGGTATTATTGTAATATGCACTGTAGCTATGTGAACAGTACAAAAACTGTCATGTTCTGTTAGTCGGTTTAGGAGATATAGCCATAAAAAGAGCCAAACTTTGAACGGGCTGTATCTCCTAAACCGACTGACAGAACAATGTTCTGTCGAGTCGAGTGTCGAGTCATGTCATGACAGTTTTTATACTGTTCACAGAGCTACAGTGCATATTATTATTACAATAATATCCCATGATTAGCCATGCAGCTGTTCGTTCATTTGATACAGACCTTTGAACGGCTGCAACTCCTAAACCGACTGGTGTTATGCAGGCAGACCTGGTTCATCCCCATCACAGAGATACTCTCATCATCATCATCATCATCTCAGCCGATGGACGTCCACTGCTGGACATAGGCCTCCCCCAAGGATCGCCATAACGACCGGTCCTGCGCTGCCCTCATCCAACGTTTTCCCGCCGCCTTCACCAGGTCGTCGGTCCACCGTGTGAGGGGCCTACCCACGCTGCGCTTTCCGGTACGCGGTCGCCACTCGAGAACTTTTCGGCTCTACTTCCTATGAATACTGAATCAGCCTTGCAGCTGATGGTTACCAAAATTACTCTTATATCTTATACTAGTATGTCGTTCATCCGTCGGACTGCAACGGTCCAAACAAACACCTCTCACGACTGCCCCTTAATCGTCTAAATGAAGGTCAATGGCACGTTCAGATAACCTAAAGGACATTGAGGTGATTCTGAGAACGATTTTCACTTCAATTCAATCCATCAATCGTAACTCGGACCCTAATCTCTAGTACTTAAGGACTGTAATAATTTTCCTTTGATTTATTTGTTTGTAATCCTTTAACGATGGCTTTGGATGTTAGGTAATTTCGAAAGGGTTTGTTAAGTTCAATGAAATCGATGTTTACAGTTTGAAGAATGAATGGTGAATAAGTTTGATAAAATGAATTGAGAGTCATACAAGGTCCTTCTTAATATGCTGACACTTTTTTAAGGAGATGATGAGACTGTCAAACTGAACAATTGACGGTCTGAAATTTCTCTATGGCACTAACATCGAAATCGCAAAAAAGAATCTGCTCTTCCATACAAAACTGCGAATCTACTCGAGCCAAATGTATGATTTTTGATTTGCTGGCTGATTTTTTTCGCGATTCTATGTTGGTCTCATAGAGAAAGTTGTTCAGTTTGATGGTCTGATCATCCCCTTGAAAAAGTGTCAGCATATTAAGAAGGACCCTGTATACAAACACAAACGCACCACCTTCATATGCTGACGGTCAGACCTTGAAAGTGAACAGCTTTCTCTAAGAGGCCGAAGTCGAAATCGTGAAAAAAATTGCTGTCCCATATACATAATAGGTAGAGTGAGATTGCAGTTTTGTATGGAACAGCTGATTTTTTTCGCGATTTCGACATTGGTCCCATAGAGAAAGTTGTTCAGTTCGATGGCCTGATCATCCTCTTAAAAAACCGTCAGCATATCAAGAAGGACCCTACACACACAAATAAAATGCATAATTTCCTACCGCTTTGGATAATTGACAAAACTGCAGAAATCTGTAATTTTTCATATTTTTCCAATAGTTCCACATTTATTACAATTTTTATTTTCCGTTAGCTTTTAGAAGGCAATGTTATTGGAATATACAAAAGCGTACCATTTAAAAGAATCCTTAGCATAATACAATGTCGTGCAATTTATTCATGAAGTTTAAATATTCTTCATCGTATTGCAGATTTCATTGTTAAATAAATAAACTGTACGAGTGATTACTTTGAAGTGCTTTCCTTTGTATTACGGGTTATTTTATGTTGAAACTCTTTCTGCAAGGATAATATTTTCATAACATCGTTTTACTTGAATTATTTAAAACTTGTAAATGCACGACAATTTACCTTTAAACGGTAGTCGGAAACTTTCAGCCAATCTTTTCTACTGCTGAACATTAGACGCGCCACAAAACTGTAATCTAATTTGAAATTATATTTACCTTTATCGAGATAAAATTGTCATCGCAAGCTTTTATTTAACTTGCCCAGTTTGTTTCTTTATTAATTTTGATATCATTAAATTTTTCTGAATTTGGAGAAAGTGTGCCTCGCGTTTCAACATAATGCCATGAACTACAGTGTAGTATAATAAAAAATGATGCTAATAAGATATCCATGACTTGATCGAGTCGTTAACTCCTGATCATTGAAGAGTCACGTTTTACCTGGATATAAGCGTACAATTAGACAGTTGACCACTATCTTGCCTCCACGTGGTGGAGTCTGGCCTGCTCTGTTTCAAACTTTATGAGAGGAGTCCTCTGTCATGGGCAGCCGCCGACGCGCGCCATACATCTATGATTTTTCACTGATATTAGCAACGGAGTAGTGCAACCGTGAAATAGCCAATCATCGTTTCGTGCCCCGCTACCCGCACCTACCGCCAAAAAGGGCGACTTCGGGCCTGTACAAAAGAAGTTTGGCGGAAGGCCATATAATTTGAGACCCAGACATATGTCCCATACATGAATGAAACTTATTAATACGTGTAGAGTGAAACAAAACTAACAAAGATGTAAATTGGTTGTAATCTGTAGAAGTTGGGGGAAAGGCATTTCTCCTTATGATACCTTTTGTATCAAGTGTGTGAAACTCATACTCATTCTTATTAGATAGTCCAGTCAATCTTCTACGCATGCATTGTGTTTATTTTAATGAAAATTCACGATAACCTTACCATATTATGATAACGGAAGAAAACGAAATCACACACACTATCAGTTCAATCAATCCAAATACGTTCCGTAACGACCAAAATACCTCAGTGATAATATTAGATGAGAATAGCTGTCGTGGTTGCGTTTTGCTACTGCTTTTTGGACGATTTGTTTATTTTACTAGTAATTGTGCTGTCCCATACATTTCGCTCGAGTAGGTTTGCAGTTTTGTACGGATGAGCAGATTTTTTTTTCGTGATTTCGATGTTGGTGCCATAGAGAAAGTTGTTCAGTTTGACGGTCTGATCATCCCCTTAAAAAAGTGTCAGCATATTAAGAAGGACCCTATAGAAGTTTGTTGATGCTTTGTAATTAGACGGCCCGGTAGCACTGTCGTTAGTGAACCTGCCTGCTGTGCCGAGGGTCGCGGGTTCGAATCCCGTAAGGGACAAATATTTGTATGATGAATATGAATATTTGTACCCGAGTCATGGATGTTTGTATCTATATATGTATTCTATATCGTTGTCTTGTCATCATAATACAAGTCCAGGCTAGATTCTGGTACTTTAAATGTGACTAGATAATTTGTGTGACAGTGTCCAAGATATTATTTTATTTTATTTTAATGCAATACAACAAAGTTTTAAGAAAAAAATTTTTGTCCTTCAAAATCTTCATTATAAAATTCTTGAAAATCGCAAATATTATAATAACTTTCTCATAAAAATTAGAGTTTATGCGATAAGTCAAGTAAGTAATCAGATAAGAGTTTTTTTTTTAAATTTTACATAAAAGGATCTAACTTTGTTGGCAAGTTTACATAACGTGACATAACATAAATATTCTTTATTAAGTTTACTGTTTAATCATCTAATTTATTTTTAGAGTAGAGTTGTTAAAATTAATACGGATTCTCTAGTTTTAATATAAAAATGTATGAAACATTCAGAACCATAAAAAAAGAACCAAAAATTGATTCACCCACTTAATTGTGTTGACAGATTATAAATAGGCATAGATTTATATATTGTAAATAGGTAGATTATGAATAGGTATAAATAGTGTAGGTATCCATTATTAGATAAAATAATATTCTTTATTAACAACATTCTTTATTTGCACACCTAAAACAACAATTTATATACATGAACAAGAATGTTGTACAAAAGGTGGAGGCGGACAGTAAATAAGGCAATCAAAACACTGCACGTGTCTCCACAGTAAATAAACTTGTAGGATATTGCCGCGTCCCGACTCAATTTACTATCCAAACCCTGTTTAGATCACGGTACCCGACACACGGTGTAGAGTGTCCATTAGTTAGCGCCGCCACCGGATAACCGCACCTGAGGCGTCGAAGTAAATCCCGGACCTACACGACGTGGACACACATTACTAGCTGCTAACGATAGGGTGTTCCTGATTCATGTATTATTGGAAAATTGTAACCGATTTCAAAAAGTTTACTTAAATGCAACGGTATAGTGGCTCCCGCGACTTCGTACGCGAAGACCACTGACTTGAAATACTCATAACTTTGGATTAAATTAACCGACTGCAATGAAATAAAGCCTACATTATAATCCAAATTTAGCCCTATGTTATTGTGGAAACCCCCCCATTCAAATCATATCAGTATTTTTTAATTATGCAATTAAAAAATTCAAAAAATGGTCACTATGCATTCCATTACTCACCTATCCTAAACGACCCCACAGATTTTAAAGGTACCCGCTAAAAGTCCCATCGGTTTCCTCCGATAATAAAAGTGGTTCAGTTTGATAGGTATAGATTCGTAGTTGAAAAAGGATGCTAATGATATCTATTTCACCATGAATATTCCGTGGCTACACATCCTCTAGTTTATTCGAACATTATCTAGCAACACCCTTTATAAGGCCATATCAACCAATCATTCGTTCGAACCTTTGGCGGGCTTACGCGACAATGGAGAACAAATTGCCGGTACATTGAGGTTACCGTATAACGAATAGTTTCCCCAAACGAAGACCCACGATTCAACTGATTTTGGACTTCCGACACAGACAAAAGGGTTCTAATACGGGACATCCCCGAATGAAAATGTATCAAAAGCCGTGGTAGATGTTATTTGAAGGGATAACAGAGTGCGTGTAGTAAGGATAAGTCTTGGTGGAGTCCTTTCATTCAATCACTGTCACTTTATTTGTGTATGGAATCCGTAAGAATAAGAAAAAGATTTGTTATGAAAAAACCTAAACTAAGTAGGTTGGATGAGGAAGGACGAAGATTTAAAGTTTTACATATTGATGATTATGAAATAACTTGTAATGAAAATGGTTACTGGACATTATTTATTGATAATAAAAATAATTCGATAAAGTCTACACAAAATAAGCAGTCAGCACAAGCTTCATCATTGATAACACAACAGCCAGCCATCAGCAATATGCTTCGTCAAAACCCTAGAAAACCAGTTAGAGATCCGCAAAAAGCTTTGTCAATAACAAAATAATAACAAAGTAACTTAAACACTCTCCGCACCTTGGAACGCATCCGGCACAAAGGAACCCATCATACTAGCAGCATTCCCACGTTGTATGGCTAGAGAAATCCTTTGGACCAGATACGAACCCGAGCGTTCGTAGCGGATCGATCCCGCTCTCAACAAGCCCCCGCGCAGCTCTCGCACAAAAGCCTTGGCCTCATATCCCCAAGCACCAGACGTTTCCACCGCTAATGGAACAAAGATGTAAATGGACTGCAACTCTGAGTACCATCATGCTTGAGTGAAGCCGCCTTCTCAGCCGCTGACCCTGCCTCGCGCATTGTACCCGCTAAGTGAGATGCCACGTAAGTGTTCACGCACGTAGCATCCCATAAAAGGCAACGGCAGAGAGGCTGTTGCCTTTTATGGCATGTCCATCAGGCATCAGGAAATAATTACTGCTGAAAGATCGTACTATTAGTAAAATATCCATCCAATCCATAAACCTACCCGATGGATTTTACCCCAAATACCCAAGAGAAAAGATATTGATGAAAAATGCGTTTTTTTTGCGATCTTGCTTTCAATTGAAACAGGATGGCTGATTGCAAAAGTTTGCTTGTTAGAAAGAGAGGCTTGCTCTAGTCCCAGCCTTAAGAATGCGAAAATATGTCTGTTTGTCTGTTACGTTTTCAAGGCTAAACCCGTAACTAGGTTTTGATGAAATTTGCAGTATCGTATGAAATAGCTGAATATCAGTTTCTATATTGTATATTAGATGAATGACACAAAACTGTTAAGTTTCAAACTGCATAAAAGTTTAGCCCGCGATCGTGCTGTCAGAAACTTTATCACACAGAGCAGATGCGACCAATCCACAAACTAGAGAGCAAATTAAATCGATGAATGAAATGAGACTTTACGAACGTCGCATCGTATGTATCGAGTATCGGACAATCTATTAGAGCGCGGAAATTGAAACGTAGCGTTCAATTTCGCGCACCGGTTACGGTTGGGACGCGTAAAGCCAATCTCTGTCATGCATGTCTATGAAAATTGAACTAGCACTTGCGATGAGCTGACTAAGTGCTGCTATTACATTATGTGTTGTGAATTTTGTTCATAATTTTTAAGATAAAATCTGCAATGAATTAATTCACTGTCTGTAACTCAACTGCGTTGTGTAATATATTGTATTTTTGTAAAACGTTTCAAGCAAGAGCTTTCACCGAGTTTATTCACTAATCGATCGCTTATGGCTCACTTCATAAATACTACATTTAACAAAAGGAGGGTTATGATTTTAACACCAACGCATGTGTAAGTTCTCCTCAACTCTCGCTGCGTTACCTACTTGTACACACGGCGACATATCAAGCTACACAAAACCAAGATCAACTGGCCTCGAGTTTTTATACGTTATTAAACCTACGCGAGGCCAGCTTACGTTGGTTTTGTATTATTTTTGACCTATGGCGGTGAGAGCCAAAAATGTAAGTTGCTGTTTAAACAGAAGTGACATGGCGCGGACGTGACGCGGGCGAGGTGCGGCAATACAAACCTTATAGTACGCAGCATAACGTCGTTTGGAGAATTACGCCAGCGCCTTCAGGCGACGTCGCCTGGTGGCGCGGGCGCGATTTTCCTTTACGACAAAAACGACGCTATGCTGCGTACTATAAGGTTGAATATTATGTTACTTCAACTATACGCCATCGCCACGCATCTCTTCTGTATAAACAGCACCTACAGTTGCCATAACTGCACGCTTAAAATATTGTTAGTTACAGCAATATCACTCCGAAAAGAAATACGATCTGATATGACGCGGGTTATACACAGACATTGGCTTTACGCGGCCTGACTGGACGTACTATTTTACAGACAAACCGTTCGTTTCGGTCGGTTAGGATTTGTAGCTAATTTCACGACTTGTCTGCCTTTGATGCGGTACAAATTAGTTGCACAAATTGACAGTTAAACATCATTACCTACTGGTATTAATTACCTACGTTTGACCCGCAGGTGCTTTGAGTTATTACGTAATATCTGTAACCGATAACGATCTCTAATCATATCAAAGGTAATGATTATGTTCGGCAAAATTATCTACTAAATAAACTACGCCTATGTTTTGATTGCGTGAGTTGATTGGGATTTTTTTTCTCTGTATGTTACTGTCTATGTTTTGGTGTAAAATAAAGTATATTTGATTGATTGATGAAATTAATTCTAAATTTTATTCGAATTTCTAAAACTAAAACTATCAGTTTTGGTCAATAGATGTTACGTGATTCATCAGAAACAAATTAAAAAAAACAATCGTTATGATGATCGATATGTTTTGTAGAAACATTACATCCCTCAAATTGATTACCTCCACTTATGCATCGCTACGATATAATATATATTTTTAAATTAATTACTTACCGATTACACCCGATTGTCCAACATTTATTAATGTAATCACATTCTCCAATTTAGTGAAGCGCTAAATGTGCTGTGTGTGTAAATTTATAACATCAAATTACTCCGACGACGAAGGTAAAATATTCTGTGACAGATAAAAATTAGAGGTTCTTCTTACAAAACATTTTTTTTTCTTTTTAAAGGAAAACACCCAATACCGTTTCACCTAAAAAACTGGTAAAGAATTTAAATTTTACAAGAAATGCTACGATAGAAAAGGATAATTTCCATTTCCTTTGGAATCATGATATTGCTCCTATTTTGTGTATAATTTTAGCTATCATACTAATTTGTGTTTGTTCTTTGATCATACTCATTCGTTAGTTGTAAAACGATTAGTATGGGCAATGTCTTTCTTACGGAACGCGAAATAACATCCCCCGGTACAACAAAAACCATACCCAACAAATTTTTTAAGTATCAAATGAACAACCCACGAAGCATAGCGTAAATAAAGAACCTACCACGTAGACATCCCGTAGTTTACCGCAATTAAGACGTAGCCGTCGGCTCACATTACACCACGTAACATAATTAAGGTCTCGCAAGCTGATAGCATGCAACAGGCTACAATCAAATTATACGGAACCTCCCTTCTCCCTCAAACTACCCTGGATCAAGTAATTGTCGTCTTTAAGACCTTGGTGTAAGGGTTTTGTTGAATCTCAAATAACATTGTCTCCCGCATAATATCTCAGGGAGAAGGTGGTGACTGAAAAACAGCGCTGCCCGAGCCCACGGCTTCGGAACAGCACAGCTGACGTCACCCACCTTTTGCCTAGGTCTCAAAAATTGTCTCTTTTGTTTTTGTATAATTTGTTTGTTTATGTGTAAGTGCACAAGATTAATAAGTTTTGTATCTGTAACCCTATGAATATACTATGTTCTGTAACCAAAGAGAATGTAAGAGAAATGAGAAGAGAAAGGCAATAAATAATGATTTAATTTAATTTAATTTTAGGGGATATCTAATGTAGAAACAGTTTTGTACCTACGTGTATCGCGGTTGCTTCTATGATAGTTATAGGTGTACTGATGGTTTTTAGTGTGCTTGGATCCAATAAAGGTTTCTTTAAGGGGAAATTACCGTCGGTCGGCGCGCTCTATACAAACGAAGTTTGATTATATTTTCAATACTAACCAATTAAAGCCAATGAGATTTTCCAGAAACAATCTAGATCTTTGTCAGATTTTTGTTTAACTATATAGTTTCAATGTTAGGATTAATTTTATATTTGTATGGAAATTTTTGTGGCACTGTAACTTCAAAACTATTTTTAACATACCTGATTAGTTTCTAGATTGTTTCTGAAAAATGTCATTGACTTTAATTAGTTAGTATTAAAATTATAACCAAACTCTGTTTGTATGGAGCGCGCCAGCGGTAGTAATATTTAATTAATAATGTTCCTACTAAAAGCCCTAAAAAGACCTCCTGTTATATGATTGATGATGATGAATGATGATGAGAGGGTGAAGTCCGTACTCCACCAAATGAGCTCAGTGTTGAATAATGGGGCGAAGAGATTTTGCAAGTCGATTCAACACGCCTAATAGGAAGGTAAACAAAATTAATTTCCAGAAAAAAAAGGGATCATTGGTAGACATAAATCTCGATTTTAACTCTTAATCTACCCTTTGGGAGTAATTTTCTACGACAGTGAAAATCTCTCCCTAAAGATCGCCTGAAAGTCTTAAAAGATCGCATTGAGCAAACTAATGTCCGCTGTGTTCTCTTTATTTTTATTAATTAGTTTAATTTAATTACAGAAATATCTATGAATTCATAAGATTTGACTTTATTAAACTACATATAATATTACTCACGATCGTCAACCCTTTCCGGATAGTTTGAAACTTTAATACAACTGCTTTCTACCTTAAAAAGTGGGAAAAATGATTAAATAACAGAGGATCAATTCCATAATTTAAATAAAATAAAACCGGTCAAGTGCGAGTCGGGCTACTCGCGCACCGAGGGTTCCGTACCACACCACCACAGAACACAACATTATAAACTAAGAAAAAAATTTTTTTGTCCGGGACCTTTAGCGCGAGACCGACTCACAGTTGGCCGGTTTTTAATATTTGTTGTTATTTCGTAGAGTTTGTTCTATAATCACACTAAGTTTGACGCTTGTATGTATTACCGTTTTTACGATAGAGCGTGAAGCAAAAACGTTGATAAAAACGAGTTTCTTGTTGAGAACCCCCCTTAATTTTTATGTTTGGAACATTTTTATTATTTGTTAACAAATCCGCCGTAATAATGCATAATCTGAGAAAATTTCAAATATCTAGCTATTACGGTTCAAAAGTTACAGCCCTAAATAGGTAGGACAGACGGACGGACGGATAGACGGACGGACGGACGGACGGATAGACGGACAAAGGAGGCTTAGTAATAGGGTCCCGTTTTCACCCTTTGGGTACGGAACCCTAAAAACTACAAGGACTCACGAACAAAAAACTGAAAAAATTAAAGGCTATTTTCCGTTCGAGTGCCCTACATAACTTCTCTCTCTTCATGTGCTCCTTTCACTAGAAGACATTCAGCCAAGTAAGCCAAGTCATTTCATAAATAAAAGAAGAAAAACTGGTCAAGTGCGAGTCGGGCTACTTGCGCACCGAGGGTTTCGTACCACACGACTACAGAACACAACATTATTAACTTAGAAAGAAACTTTTTTTGACCGGGACCTTTAGCGCAAGACCGACTCACACTTGGTCAGTTTTTAGTATTGGTTGTCATTCTGTAGAGTTTGCACTATAATCACAGTAAGTTTGACGTTTGTATGTATTACCGTTTTAACGATAGAGCGTAAAGAAAAAACGTTTCTCGTTGAGAACCCCCTTGATTTTTAACATTTTTATTATTTGTTAACAAATCCGCCGTAATAACGCATAATCTGAGAAAATTTCAACCATCTAGCTATTACGGTTCAAAAGTTACAGCCCTAAATAGGTAGGACAGACGGACGGACGGACGGACAACGTAGGCTTAGTAATAGGGTCCCGTTTTCACCCTTTGGGTACGGAACCCTAAAAATAACGCTTTCGGTGCGATTTCTCCTCTAGTCTAGAAACTATCGTAATAGAGGCCAAACTAACATTATATCCGTTGTAATAACATAGCTATTAAGTGGAAGGCTCAGTAAATAGTCACATTGACTTGCAACCACGTGCAACCACTTGCATCCACTCGCAGACACTCGCAGCCGTGTCGAGTCTCGGGTAAAGCTGTGGTGCGGTGAGCCACTGCTTTCAAACATAAAATGGGTTTATGTCCTCTTCCTTTTAAGATTTAATTCTCATCATGAACTCGTATCGTATTGACACAGTAAAATATCTTTTATTGAGTTGATAACCCGACACGTTAATAGTCTGTTAGTCTGCAACTCTGCATGCTACAGTAACAGCTATTGTAAAGCTATCAAAGTCTCATTTGTGCTTTGTGATGCTATATCGCATCGCTACGCTCATTGTCTGCTAATAGAGTGTACGGGGCAATCGCCGGCTCATATTCCGGATTCATTTCCAAGGGTCGTATACGTCGTATAACATAATTTCCTGACAATAAAGGGTCCTTCTTAATATCTATGCTGACACTTTTTTAAGGGGATGATCAGACCATCAAACTGAACAACTTTTTCTATGGGACCAACATCGAAATCGCGAAAAAAATGTCTTCTGTCCCGTACATTTGGCTCGAGTAGGTTTGCAGTTTAGTATGGAAGAAAGATTTTTTTTTTGCGATTTTGTAGTTGGTGCGATAGAGGAAGTTGTCCAGTTTGACGGTCTGATCATCCCCTTAAAAAAGTGTCCGCATATTAAGAAAGACCCTATATACAGGGTATAAGAGACAGCATGGCAAATAATGAAACGGTTAATTCAGACCATCGCACTGAACAACTTTCACTATGGAGCCGACTTCAGGAAACGTGAAAAGAAAGCAGCTCTAATGTATATTTCGTAATGTATACGAAATTATATTAGACATGCAGCTCACATTCGTTATATAGTTATTTCCAAAGCTCATAAGTTCCTAAAAATATGCACAACATCTATTGAGGTGACAACCCTACGCATTAATAGTCTTTTATGCTACATAAGAGCTACCTATTGTAAAGGTATTAAAGCCTCGTCCGTGTATTGTAATGCTATTATCGCCTCGCTCCGCTCATTGTCTGCTAATGGGGGGCACGAGGGGGCACGTGGCCATCACATCGCCGGCTCACGTTCCGGAGTCATTTCCTATCACTCTGTGTCAATTATAGGCACTACGTATGTGTGAGTGCATCGTACGGCTTTTTTATGACGTGGTACTTTGACACAGGCCTATGCCAATTGGGGTAAAAAAGACACATTTTTTCCAAACCTTTAATAAAACAACTACGGCTTTGGTGCCATATTAAAAAATGCTGAGGAGGACAAGTTCTAACAGAATATGTACAGCCTTAACTAATTTCATGGAAAATGTATGAAAAGGTTGATTTTTTTAACCCAAATAAAACCAAGGACAATCAAATGGACCTACAGCTTTGGTACCATAATAATTAATGTTTAGACCATAATATACAGGGTGAAATTGATATCATTATTAAAAATAATATTTCTGTCTTTTTTGTTGACATAAGTTTTCATAACTGGCTATCTCACTCTCTTATTTCTTGGCTACATCTTTCAGCGTAAGCGAAAAGTTTTTAATCTAAGGTTTAGACGGATAAGTCCTAACAGAATATCGCATCATTTTTTTAGCCGGCATTTTCACATTTTGGATCAAATTGGATGATGCCTTTTTCCTAAATTGTTTACAATAAACAAAAAGTGTGTTTTTTGTTTAAAATAAAGTGTTAAATAAATAAATAAATCGAATGAAAATCTAACCTAATTAACTGGATCTGTGAAGCATGAAGTTCTGTTGAGACATGTTCACAACTTTTAATAATGGCACTTATGTTAACGAACGCCGTATTTTAATGGAATTACTAGTTCGTTAAAAGTTTTCAGCTTATAGCGAATCTAATAATGTACATATTATTATATCGTTATCACAGTGAAGATATATAGGTACTAATTAAAACTCACGAACGTTGTTAAAACTTTAATGGTTAGTCACACAATACTATAGGTGCACAAGGTCCTCCTTACATATGCCGACAGTTTTTTAAGGGGATGACTAGACCATCAAACTGAACAACTTTCTCTATAGGAACAACATCGATATCGCGGTTAAAAAATCTGCTGTCGCATACATTTGGCTCGAGTAGGTTTGCAGTTTTCTATTTTTTCGCGATTTCGATATTGGTGCCATAGAGAAAGTTGTTCAGTTTGACGGTCTGATCATCCCCTTAAAAAAGTGACAGCATATTAAGAAGGATCCTGTATACTACCCAGAACGGACACTGCATGCCTCTTACTAACATACCTACAGGGAATAAGGGACAGGAAACGCGAAAAAAAACAGCTGTTTCATACAAAACTGGAATGTATGCAACAGCTGATTTTATTCGCGTTTCCTGAGGTTGGCTACATAGTAAAAGTCTTTCAGTTTGATGGTCTGAATTCAGCGCTTCAGTATTTGCTTGGCTGCCCCTTACACCGGTAATAAGCCCACACAGCACAGAATATCTACTAGATATCTATTAGATATTTTGTATTCAGTTCGACATTCTGTAGACATATTTTGTGATGTTGGGGAGATACCGCACTAGCGCCGAGCAATAGAGCATTTTTTTAAACAGCTACCTTGTGTTTATGGCACGTTCGAACACTTTAAAAATGCATATCACAATAAATTAATTAGCTAACATCGATTTAAATTAAATAATTTATAAATGTTAAAAGGTATTTAAAAAAAGCATAATTATTGATAGTAAAATCAATCATAAAGTTAAGTTTTGTGATGCGGGACTTAGATCAAAGATGCGAGTTACCCGAATTTCATAACGTCCAGGCAAGAAAATGAAAAAGACATTGGTTTTTTCACGTTAATAGCAGACAGTCCGTTCTTACGAACATAATCCGTTTTAGGGTTGTCAGAAACGTTGCTATAACAACGATCTTTTTATATCAGGGTCAATGAACGTTTCAGGACGGATTAATGACAAGATAGAACGAATGCTTCACAAAGTATAATTTCTACAATTCAGTCAAATAATAAGAAAGAAACGCTTAGTATCGTAAAAAATTGCTGATGCGACGGCATTTAATAAACGTGCACCGGTGCAGTCTGCATCGATGCAACCATGCATCCGAGCCGTTGCGCGTTGCTCATATCAGGGTTGGCGATCCGTAATCACAAAAACTTTCGTCTATTATTATTCAGATTAGATTATGAAGCCCTATCCTATAACATGTATGTATAATGTTAACAAATTGAATGGAACACCTAAAACCGATATTTTCTTTTTAGATTTTTTTTAATTTTTTTTTTTTAATTCGTTCAAAAATGTTTTGTCTTTACATTATAAATAAGCCGGTTCGGTTTCGAGATTTTGTACCAAAATTCTGCTATGTAAAATCTGGACAAAGTTGGTCCCACAGTAAAAGTTGTTCAGTTCAGTAAAGTCGTTGATGGTCTTAAGTACCAACTTAAGTATGTAACTGTATAATATTATAAATGCTGAAGTGTTTTCATGGCTAAACCGCTGAACCTATTTCGTAGTAGCCGATTCTGTACAGATTTTGTGGTAATTCATTATAATTTTATTTTTTCATTTTCAGTAAAATTTCCTATCCCTATGTTAGCATCCGACTGAATTACAAAGACACTCGTATTGTATGATCTCGACACCGATCCCAGCTTTATTGAAATCCAGCTCTCTACCATCACTCTAAAATAAGACCTAACTCTTTCTAAATTAAGTTCAATCTAACTTGAAAATACTTCGGAATCAGATTACGTATTAAACTGAGTTCTAACTCAAAGCTGTTAAAGACTGTTTTCAACTAAGTTTCATAGTGGAAGTAGTTGATATGTGATTTGGTAGTAAATAGACATAGAACGTCGTCTCTCGTCTGGTGTTAAACTCTCGCAAACTGAAGGTCAATGACTTGTGATACTTTAGCCTGTCTCTCATTAAATGCTAAAGTTGTATCGAATATAAAGTTTGACTTTACTTGGTTGTTTGATAGTGAAACTATTCATAAACTTTTGGTTGTCTATTGTGTATATAATTGACGTTGAACTTCAATCGTTAAAATAACAATCAAACTTGTATTAATTAATCTAAGCAATCAAAACTCCAAAATCGGCAGATACGAAAATGTCCTCAAACAAAGTGTCCTCAGGAGTGCGATTTTTGACAGTCTCCCTTCAAATCGTCATCATCACTCATCATCATTTTCAGCCCATATCTACCCACTGCAGGGCATATATAAGCCTCCTCCATATTTTTTTGCCATCCTTCTCGGTCCTGCCGCATCCAGGTTTTGCCGATACTTTTCCAGATGTCGTCAACCTATCTGGCTGCCGGACGACCTACTTCTGTCACCACTCGTCAGCAATAAAAAATAATTCAAAATTACTATGGTATGGAGATATACAGGGTCCTTCTTAATATGCTGACATTTTTTTAAGGGGATGATCAGACCATGAAACTGAACAACTTTCTCTATGGGACCAACATCGAAATCGCAAAAAAAAAATCTGCTGTCCCATACATTTGACACGACTAGGTTTGCAATTTTGTATGGGCGAGCTGTTTTTTTTACACAGCAGAATAAAACGTTGATTTATAATTGGTGTTGGTAGAGGCACAATAAGGCACAAAGGTGAAAAATAAATTCACATCCCTTTTTAGTCATCAGTGGAGGTGCATTTTGTTGAAACGAAGCACTATTCCAATCGTATTTCGTATTTGCCAACTACAGGGTGAAATTGATATAATTAGCATCCTTTTTAACTAAGAGTCTACCCATCAAACTGAACAACTTTTACTATGGGAGCAAACCAATCGGAGCAATAAAAAAATCAGCTGTTCCATACTAAACTGCAGTCCCTTCTCGACTCAAATGTACGCAACAGCAGATGTTTTAGTTGATCCGATCGGTTAGCTCCCATAGAAAAAGTTGTTCAGTTTGATGGGTAGACTCTTAGTTTAAAAGGATGCTAATGATATCAATATCACCCTGTATAGTAGGTAGGTAGGTGCTTTCAAAATGCGTTAGTTTATTCCAATTTTACTACATTGATAACAAAAATGACAATAACATCTCAATAATGTGTTTTCTAATTTTGGTACATTCAAAATCGTTTCAAATCTTATCTGATTCTGAGTGATAACATTTATTCGATCAAATTGTCGCTGCCTACCTACACAGTAGAACATAGTCGTGAACAATGTTAAAATACCATTGCTCACGACTATAATTTCTGTATGTACCATTCAAAAATCTTCAAAGAGTTCAAGAACAGGTGATAACAATCTGTAAGTAATCAAACACGGAAGACTTGGGTGTTGGCAGAGCTCTAACAGAGCACACAAATACACAAAGATAACATTGTTGTGCGCCTGTTTGCACAGATAGCGGCATTACGCGGCTAATGGCTGTTTAACCTGCAGTTTAATGTGCCAGTTCACATAGTTTTAGAAATACCACAGCTTAGCACAGCAACAGTGTAATCACTCACTAAAAATCGGTTACACTATATCAGGGAGGCAGCCGCAGTGGAGTGCGTTGAAACGTCTTGTACTGAGTAATGGATTCTATCATCTAAACTAAATAATGGTAATAAAAATAATGCCGGTAGGTGCTATACTTTCAAAGTAATAAATAAGCGACATTGTCATAACATATTTCGTTACATCTGGTTTGTGCAAGTGGCCCCCTAATTACTGAAGTGAAAGACGTTTCACGTCAAAAGAGATTTAGCGACTTGTACTTCTTCTACTTAGTCGTAACGTCGTCATGGCTAAGGGACGTGACCATCGTTGGTCGCTTGAGCTACCACAGCTTCCTAGGCCGCTCGATCTTGGGCCCGGTGGCCCCGGTGTACGCTAGCCTGTGTAGTGTTGTCTTGGTAATTTCTTTCACCGCATCGGTACTACTTGTACGGTTGTACGTTATTGCGTGGTTTCTCATTTAAATTACAAACTGCTGAATTATACAAATAAACTACCTACTTCCGAAAGAGGTAGTCAGATGCTATGGATCTTCACTTTCCTGACTTACCTCTCTCGCTTCCTCTAGATCACGGTCACAGTATAAGACAGTAATCTATCTTCATACAATGGTACCAAACGCGGCGTGTATGTGTGCTCGCCAGTACGTACGTCTCGTTGCACGCACACGCTGAAAATATGTCAGACTGATAAGAATGCGCGAGACGGGGCTACGCGGAGATATTGTCAGTGTGTGCATACTACGAGGCGTACGCCGCCTTCTATATTCTGTGTCACGGTTTCGCAAAGGTATAGCCCCACATACGTACGCTAAAACGCATACTTGTTGAGCTACTGTTGTCTCTACACTATACGTCGTCACATATAAACAGTTTCCATGGCGGCGGGTAACACATGTACATGTCTCACATCTCTGCACAAGTGCGGGTACACGTCTCGTCTGGTGACAGAGTTGCAGTTAAGGTCAACACACACGGCCGCTATAATATGTTGCTGTACTCTTCTAACGCACGCAAATTGATATCGGGTCCTCTCACTCACACGTAGGAAAGAGACGCGCTTATGTAATTTGGCGTGCGTAAGAAGAGTACAGCAACATATTATAGCGCGTGTCTGTGACGACCGTTAGTGACTGAATAGTTCGTCACAACATATTATAATTATACATACACAGTAGTGCCGATTCGGACTGTGCCACGACTTAACTTGAACTAAAATTATTCCTGTCCATCTTATTTTAGAAAATGACAGGAATAAATTTAGTTAAGTTAAGTCGTGGCACAGTCCGAATCGGTACCAGTGTCTATCGCCGGCGGGTGTACACATCATGCATCTGTGTACAGTTGCAAACATACGTCTCGTCTTGTGACAGAGTTGCAGTTAGTGACTGAATACGTCACATAATAAACAGTGTCCGTCGCGGCGTGTCTCGCATCTGTGTACAAGTGCGTTCACACGTCGCGTCTGGTGACAGAGTTGCAGTCAGTGACAGAATACGTCACATAATAGACAGTGTCCGTCGCGACGGGTGTTCACATGTCTCGCATCTATGTACAGTTGCGGACACACGTCGCGTCTGGTAAGAGAGATGCAGTTAGTGACTGAATACGTCACATAATAAATAATATTCATTGGAGCGGGTATAGGTACATGTCAGGCGACTCTGTAAAAGTGTGGGCACACGTCGCGTCTTGTAACAGAGTTGCAGTAAGTGACTGAATAATTCGTCACATAGGTAATAAAAAGTGTCCATCGCGGCTGGTGTACACATGGCTCACATCTGTGTTCAGTTGCGGACACCAGCCGCGTCTTGTAACAGAGTTGCAGTTAGTGACTAATTAGTTTCCGACGAGTTCGCACTGTGGCGACTAATTGTGTTCCGCGTGTTAATTAATAGGAGGGATTGAGATTAAGGTTCTATCTGTATTTGTTGTGATATCTACGTACGTACGCAAGTGTGTCTCCTGCATGGTTTTGATGTAAAGGTTACAATAAAATAAATAACGCTCACAGGCACATACATTGTAATGATCCCAAGAAAGCACTATTTATAGGCTGTTTATTATGGAAACCATACAACAACGGCACAAACATATAAACATCCATGACCGAACCGGGATTCGAACCCAGGACCCTGGTTTGGCAGTCCGGCGTGGTAACCATTACACCAACCGGGTCGTCAAAAAGTTTAAGAGGGAAAGATCTGGGTAAATGGCACTCGGTAGATTTAAAAAGAGTAATATGATATATTAGCCGAATCCTTGGGGATTCCATTCAAAGAGGGGGGATATTGTAGTAGTATCAGATTTCCGATAGATGGCGTTGCCAGTCTCGAACGGGGCAACGCCATCTATCGGAAATCTGATACTACTACAATATCCCCCCTCTTTGAATGGAATCCCCAAGAATTCGGCTAATATATCATATTACTCTTTTTAAATCTACCGAGTGCCATTTACCCAGATCTTTCCCTCTTAAACTTTTTAGCAAGAATACGTCTGAAGAAATCTTTTTTGCGAT
The DNA here is from genome assembly GCA_922987775.1 of Agonopterix subpropinquella. Taxonomy (NCBI): domain Eukaryota; kingdom Metazoa; phylum Arthropoda; class Insecta; order Lepidoptera; family Depressariidae; genus Agonopterix; species Agonopterix subpropinquella. Next base: position 25,186,133 of record OV277700.1, on the reverse strand, counting down.
TACCGCTTTTTCATATTTGGGAGCAAGTTTTGCCATGAAGTTCTTGTCCGCATTAGACTGTTTCTTTGACTTCTTCCAAACTAAATCACCTATCTCAAAGTTACATATTCGTCTTCGACGGTTGTACTCTTTACTGTTTGTTTCATAAGATTTCCTTAATCTGTCCGTGACATCCTTATATATCTCTTCTCTTATTTTTAAATTCTTATCATAATTAGTTCTATCAAAAACGAGTGGCTCATTTTTACTATGAAAGTTGATTTTTTCATGTACGGACGTTTCACGTCCAAAGAAAAGATACGAGGGCGTTTTTCCGGTTACTTGAAAGAAAAAGAAAGAAAGAAAGAAAAATTATTTATTTGGATCTCCGACACACATACAATCTTACATCATGGTTACATTTTAGTGAAATTGTCAAAACATTAATTAATAAAGAGATTGTTTGTGCGCCGCAGTGGCAAAAAGGTCCCAACTCAGCAAAATGCTCGGCTCGGAAGCCGAACTCTGAATTTATGTCGGGGCCTAGCTTATGAGGTGAATCTAACATAATATTTATGTGCAACGAATCCAATAAACACTTGTTATTATTTGTAACTATTTAGCATCAAGTGTGTGTGTATGTTTGTGTGTATGTGTGTGTGTGTGCAATTAAAAAATTTTACTTCGTGTATAGCTGTTCTAATCGCGTGTCCAATATGGGGTATGTACTTATCCCATTCCTTATGATTGTCCTCGACGTAAGAGGCTATGGCTGTACCGATCACTTTATTAACTCGTTCAGTTGGGTTAGATTGAGGATGATAGTACGGTGTGTACCAAATTTCCGCGCTGTAATTACTCATCATTTCCTTGAACTGTGCAGAAACAAATTGTTTACCGTTATCGCAAATGATGACTTTTGGGACACCGAAGACAAGAAAAATTTGTTCTTCTACGATTTTTGTTATATTCGATGTTTTTCCGTTTCTCATTGGGAATAGGAATACAAACTTGCTGAACCAACAGGATATTACTAGCAGCATTGTGTTGCCTGACTTAAGAGGGGGTCATACCTATTTTGTCTGTTTTCGAACCGATTTTTGAGAACCAAATTATTACATTTAATATATATAGTTCACATAACAGTGTAGATACGTTCTTTCTGCAGGGCATCTAACCGTTGAAAACACGATTCTATTAAATTTTCTCGATAGAAAAGAGGAGCAAAGTAAGCTCGATTTCAGATTTATAACCAGTTTTACAAGAATCACACTACACCATTTCTTCTGAATATACCATCATTTGAAAGGTAAATAATTATAGCAGGGCTTCTAACCGATGGATTTTTCCCCAAACACCCAAGAGAAAAGATATTGATGAAAAATGCGTTTTTTTGCGATCTTGCTTTCAATTGAAGCGGGATGGCTAATTGCGAAAGTTTGCTTGTTAGAAAGAGAGGCTTGTTCTACTAATACCCAGCCTTAAAGCGTGGAAAGGGACCCATCAAGTCCATCGACACTATCTGAAATGGTTCTGACACTTCTCTGTGTCTTCCCATATGTCCAATCGGTGGCATGTTTGTCGGTTTGTACTTGGCACATGTTTCACATTTCCTCACATGGTCCTTGACATCTCCTATTAGCGTTGGCCAGAAATAATGTTGCCTTACTCGATTTACTGACTTTTTAACACCAAAATGACCCGCTACCGGGTCATTATGACACTCCGATAATACTTGATCCCGTAATTTTTCAGGCACTACAATCTTCCAGGAATCGTTTTCATCTGGAAATTGTTTTAGTTTCAAATATTTCCATAATAATCCTTGATTAATCATCCAATCTGGCGCATCTTCACTGTTCGCCACAAGTTCCTGGGATTTATACCACTCATCCTTGTCTTCCGGTTTGATATCTATGACATTGATTTCGTCGTTAGGTACTGCCCTTGAGAGTGCATCTGGTACGATGTTATCTTTGCCCTTTCGAAAAATTACTTCATAATCGAACTGCTGCAAACGCATTGCCCATCGTGCCAGACGACCATGTGGATCTTTTGTTTTATGAAGCCATTGCAGAGCACTATGATCTGTTATAACCTTGAAGTGAGTACCTTCAATGTATGGCCGAAACTGTTCAACTGCATGGATAACGCTCAATAACTCCCTTTCGGATGTAGAAAAATTTGACTCTCTGTTAGAAAGTTTTCGACTAGTATATGCGACGGGTTTCTCAATACCATTTACTTGTTGAATTAAGACAGCTTCCGTACCTCTGTTCGAAGCATCACATTGGATTGTGAATTCCCTGCCAAAATCTGGACAATTCAATACTGGCGTTGAAGTAAGTGCAGATTTAAGCCCATTGAATGCTATCTCTGCTTCTGTACTCCACTTGATTTGTCGACCCTTCTTTCCCCCTTTAGTTAGATCATGTAATGGGGCTGCTACGATAGCAAAATTTTCCACAAACCGCCTGTACTAACTAGCAAGTCCCAGAAATCGTTTTAGTTCAGTGAATGTGCTAGGTCTAGGATATTCCATAATAGCCCTAACTTTTTCCGGATCTGTTCTTAGGCCTTCTTTGTCGACGATGTAACCTAAATATTTCAATGAAGAACGAGCAAATTGACATTTCTCGAGATTAATTGTTAGGCCCGCCATTTCTAAATGTCCGTACACCATAACACTTAGTATGAACTTAATCACCAAAATTCTACACCACAAATATATTTAACAGGAGTTTAAATGTGTAGCCCGTGATACGGAGCACAAATCCTCTGTCTTTCTTCCCACAAAATGTCTACCCCCGATGAATAAATAAAATTTATTTTAAATCCACCTACGGTCTAAACATTGCATCTTTGCCCCGTTCGAGACTGGCAACGCCATCTATCGGAAATCTGATACTACTACAATATCACAATACAATACTACAATATAGGAGATCGCCGAAACTATTGCCAATGATGGTACAAAATGGCATTTCATTCTTCTCATTATGAGGACTGATGTTGAGCCACCGATTCAACCGTACTGATTCAAGATTGATCAGACTATCTTTGAAATTAATCCATTTTTCAACCAACTCTATCGGTAATTCTTGGTCCCATCCAACCCCACAAAGCCAAAGGCTTTGAATAAGTATTTTCGATGTGATCAACACAGGTGCCAGCCAGCCAATAATGTTGTTTAAAGATAACAATTAGTTCATGTATAAAAAAATGGTACGTATAAGATTTAATCAAAATACAATTTTCCAGGATAGTTTAGACTTCCAGGAAAGGACACGAAACATTTTCTATAATAATAGGTATATTAATATAAAATGAATGAATGAAATATGATTTATTTACACCAAACATAAAATACATTGCACAAGAAACAAAAACTGGTTATGGTACAAATATAGCTAAAAAGTGATTTCTTCCACACAATCTTAGGGTAGAGGAAATATAACAAAGAACGGGTCGGTGTTAAAGAAAATTAATTATAAATGTAAAAGTGAATGCAACAGAATACAAATATACTTACTAGGTATTCAGTTCGCTGTATTTATCAGATTAAATGAATAAAAGAAAACGACCCGTAACTTTACATGAGCAAAAAAATAATTAGTTATTCTTTACAAAATACTACTTATAGGTACAGCTAAAAATGTTTTCGAAGAAAAAGTTTCCGTCAAGAGTCAAAAATACAATTGTTCATCCACTCACCCGCCTACTTACCGCCAAAATAACTTGTTTTTGACTCAAGTTTTCAATAACAATATCCCTTGTTGTTGCTTTGAACGCACGTCTGAATAGGACGCGGGGAAAATGAAAAAATTATGAAGGGGAAAGTCATTTTACGGATATTTTGGCGCGCTCTACATCAACCGCCCCCTATTTCCCGGTTGTCGGATAAAAATACGAAGCTGTATAAAATCAGCTTCACCTTTTCCCGCGTATTTCTTATCCCCTCTAATATTTGACGCGATGATGGCCCATTCGTTACACTGGGCCGTTTTTTGTACCACTTAGTGAAGACGAACGATTTAGTTTCCTGATATATTTTAGAAGAAAAATAGGGCGGAATTGTGTAGGCGATTTATTTTGTGGTACTTTTTAGGGTTCCGTACTAAAAAGGTTTCGTAGGAAGCATTTTATAAGCGCCGTGTAGCTTATACACTTATACAGGGTGTTAGGGTAAATAGTTGCATTACTTTAAGGAATTATTTTACCCATGATATACTAAACAACTTTCCCTAAGAAACCAATAGGAAATTCGTAAAAAAATTTTGTACTTCCCATACTAAATGCAATCAGCAGATCGAACTTTTGTATGAAAAGTCGAAAAATAATTTCGAATTTCCTTTAGGTTTCTTTGGGAAAGCTGTTCAGTATCATGGGTACAATCACCCCTTAAAGTGATGCAACTGTTTACCCTAACACCCTGTAGTGTGTAGCGTCGACCCCATTTCTTCTTGTCCGAGACGACTTTAAAACATTAGTCTTAGTATTATTTTATTGCGTGGTCACCCTTGAGTGAAAATATATTATAGGCCTAAGTACTACCTATTGACTAATATACAGGGTGTTAGGGTAAACAGTTGCTTTACTATAAGGGGTGTTTGTTTGTACCCATGATACTGAACAACTTTCCCTAAGAAACCCATAAGAAATTCGTAAAAAATATTGTGTTGTTGTAAAAAAGATACTAAATGCAATCAGCTGATTGTAGTTTTGTGTACGTTTTGTTGTGTTTTGGTGTTGTGTTGTGTGTGTTTGTTTTGTAGTCGAAAATTTTTTTGCGAATTTCCTGTAGTTCAGTATCATGGCTACAATCACCCCTAGTAAAGTAAACTGTTTGTCCTAACACCCTTTACATGTGGTACCTACTACTGTAATTTCTCTGTTGTATGTTGTATTGTTATTACTCACAACAAGTCAATATTCTATTTTTCCTACAATTTCCATTGTACCTATTTAATTCCTTTTGCTGAGTTAAAGACCTTTCTGTCTCTAATTAAGTTTCTTGTTCCATTTTGTGTATTGCTGTCTTGAGACAAATAAAAATCTATTATTTATTTATTTTTATTATTTATAATTTATTATGTTATGGCTGTCTATTAACTAATAAATAAGAATAAAGTACAGGTAGGTTAATGTTAACTGAATAGGGTCCAAGTTTAGTAAAATAAAGTTCAAAATCAAAGGCTATTTGCTCAAGTTACCAGTTAATTCGTTGGAAATAATATTCGTGATCAAAATGGAGTGAGAGTCGTGATTATATTAAGTAAATATACACAAAGCGACGTAGGTCGCGTCCCTTTACCCTAGGGTTGTCACCCTTTTTGATTAAACTTAAGCAGGAGATTTTTAAAAAAAAAAGCGTAATTATGGATGAAAAAAACGATGTTGCAACATAAATTAATCATGCGTTTACATTCGAGCGATGTGCAATTAATTTTGATATGAACCAACATTTTGTGTAAAAGAGGAAAGATAGGTGGAAGATAGGTGGGTGCTTCAGACCTTAGATCAAAGTAAAATTAATAGCTTACCTACCTAGCTTTTAATAACCTTACGCAAACATTTCAAACCAGAAAAATAAGGCAAAACAATTGACAGTTTTACTTCGAATTTGTACCGATATGACAGACCAAGTGCCTATCCATTCATTTTACTTTGATCTAAGCTTCAGACCACCAAACTGAACAACTTTCACAATGGGAGCAAACCTCTCAGCGCAAAAAAATCTGCTGTTCCATAGTAAACAGTAACTGCAGCGCCTACTCGACTCAAATCTATAAGACAGTTATTTTTTTTTTGTTTTGACAGGTTTACTCCCATAGCAAAAGTTGTTCAGTTTGATGGGTAGACTCTTAGTTTATAAGGATGCTAATGATATCAATTTCACCCTGTCTGTATACAAGGTGTAAGGGACAACCCTCCGCAAACTGAAACGTGAACTCAGACCATCAAACTGAAGCAGTTTCACTATGGATATCTCAGGAATCGCGAAAAAAAAATCTGCAAACCGATCGGAGTAAAAAAATCTGCTGTTTTAAAAAAAGTCTGCTGCTACTCGAATCAAATGTATGCAACTGAAAATTTTTTTTGGCTTCGATCTGTTTGCTCCCATAGTAAAAGTTGTTCAGTTTGATGGGTAGACTCTTAGTTTAAAAGAATGCTAATGATAATATCAATTTCAACCTGTAGGGTTACGCGTTCAAGTTTAGGTACGTTCTGTATTACACAGAAAAAAAAATTGTTTACTTCAACCAACATCATGAATCCTACCATGAATCCATATGAGCCTGTCAACATCATGACTTCTCCAACTAAGAGAACTTTGTTAAACGAATTCGTCTTGTTGTTACAACTAACCATCTTTTATTTATTATTTATTTATTTTAACACTTTATTGTACACACGGAAATATACAAGAAACAACATAACATATAACATCTTTTGTTTTTAGTAAACAATAATAACGTCATTTCAATTATTTTGGTGCTAATTAAGAGTCTTAGTAGGCTCGCATTTTTTTCAGTGTATAGGTGGCAACCCTACTCTGTCTCTGCTCCTCTCCCCGCACCCTCGCGGTCACGCTAATAGAATTTCTTAAATAAATCCAATCACTTTTTTGCGGGCATTATTGGCTATGAGGGCAAAATAAATTGAAAATTATTTTTTACGATTGGTTAGAATGCCAATCGTGGGCGATAAGGAGAATTGAGATGGACGGACAGACGAATTGGTTCTTTATCTGAGAGGGAGGTAACACGGTCAGTATTTCATCAGTCTGGTCCATCATTCTGAATGACGCCAGAATGACACCAGAATGATGCCAGAATGACACTCATCATTCTGGCATCATTCTGGTGTCATTCTTATCAGTCTGGTTACACGATCAGTTTCCCATCAGTAGGTATTTCATCATTCACAATGGAATGACGGAATTAATTTTCATCAGTCTGGATGGATGGTTTACCATCATTCCGTCAGTCCATCATTCTCGCATCATTCTCCCGTCATTCAGACCAGACTGATGGACCATAAGCATATGCTCACGACTATATTCCCCGAGGGTGTAGTCAGAGATATTCTGAAACCTCAGAACATCCACATTTCACTAGTAGTACCGAAACTCTGTCCAGTGTGACGGGGGGTGAGCCCGTCGCCACTTGTAATGGACAGTAGGTACAATACATGCCTCGAAATTGAAGCATGCAGGTTTCCTCAAGTGTACAAATAATTAGTTATTTGATAAAACAAACCATAATTACAATATTATAGTACCGTCAATGTTAAGTGCACAGCCAAACAAAGTGACTAATCCAAACGCGTAAGCGACGCCTATTGCACGGCGCTTACGACCTTCTTCTCGCGACCTATGTAAGGCAGCTTGGGAACGCTCCTACACAGTAAAACACAGTGTCTCTTGGCAGAGTGTAAAATAAGAACAAAGTCAACACTGTGTGACACAGTGCCCTTCTATTGTAGCCTTTTGCGAATACATATTTGGTGTTTTAAACATGACGAAAAAGTGTGGTAAATGTAAAAAGCTGATTAAAACCAGACAATTTCTTACATGTTCAATTTGTAAAGAAACATATGATTTGATCTGTGCTAATGTGTCAGAAAAAAGATTCTATAACACCATGACCCCTACACGGAAAGAAAACTGGAAATGCATTATTTGTCTTAAACCAAAGGTGCTCCCATATGAAAGCAGTCCAACAAAAAACGACGTGGTGAATATATGTCGTTCTGCTACTTCTCCGCAACATATTGGGGTATCGTATCCCTGTGTGAGTGAAAATCGGGGGAGGACTGAGGAAATTGGTTCGCCTTCCACATTACCACAGCAAGAAATTGCACCACATTATGAAACAGCACAACATCAAATTTCACCACAATCATATAGTAATGTTACCCAGCGTCACTACTGTAAAATTCCTGTCGAGGACTCATTTCAAATACTCACTGAAGAGTCAGATAACGATGAAGTTAAATCTATTTCCAACAGCGGACAGAAGGAAGATTCTATAAATCTGACTAAGAATCTTGGACTGAATAGAAGCTGCCCTGATCTTGGCAAAAACTGTTTTGAAATTGAGGAATTAAAAGATGAAATAATTAAACTACAGGAGAAACTATGCAGTGCAGAACAGGAAATAGAAAACCAAATCTATGAAAATAATGCTCTAAAGAAAATTATATCGCGTCAAAGAGCAAACATACAGCAACTTAAATTAATAGCAGAAGCATCGCCCTACGTTACAAAGTCACCGAGAGTACCCAGCACGCTAACAAAAAAGAAAAAAAGGGACATACAGCACGATTTGCTCGATAGTGAACCTAACGCGGTAGCCCCAGATGACACCGGCGCCGCCAACAATTCTGCTGTGGTAGAGGAACCCCGTTCGTCTAACACCACGTTGCCACTGCAGGCGTCTCAAACTAACAAACGGGATATCTCAAAAAAGAGCAAACTACTCATTCTAAGTAGCAACAATAGAAACAAAGTAACCCAAACAACAAGAAACAACGACTTACTACCCAACGTCGATTACTGTCACCACGTTATACCTGGTGTGGGTCTTAAGGTGCTATTACACAATATCGGAAATCAACTTACCGGTTACACAAAGAAAGATTCCTGCATAGTTCTCGTAGGAGAAGCAGATTTCTATAACTCTAATGATTATAATGGACTAGTGGAATATGTCCGAGATACTTTAGAAAGTGTATCTAACACGAACATAATTGTAGCCGTACCTACTTATATTTGCGGAAGTATATTATACAATTGCAGAGTCGAGGCTTTTAACACGCTTTTGTACCACGATATAAACAAACACAATTATGCTCATTACTTTGATTCAAATCGCAATCTGACATTAGAAATGTTTTCAACGATGACCGGAAAGCTGAATAATTACGGCCTAAAAAGCATACTAGAACACCTTCAACAGTTTAAAACAAATGTAGAAACTAGTTATGAAAGTAATTTGAAAGAACATACTGTAAGTCAGAACGAAAATACAAAGGCTACAAACGCCAAGCAATCTCAGTTTTTTCTTTTATAATCATATTAATGTGCTACATCAAAACATTTCTGGGTTAATTAGTAAATCAGACGACTTGACAATTCAATTAGAAAACTTAGAAATCAATAATAAACCTATCGACATAATATGCATAACTGAACACAACATGACCCCGGAAAGAGAAGAATACTTGACGATTCCGGGCTTCTTACTAGCTACGAGCTGTTCAAGGAACACAGCAAAGGGAGGAGCATGCATACTGATAAGAAACGGCCTTCAATATAAAGTGCTAGATGAAATCAAAAAGTGTTCAGTGAAGTGTATTTTTGAGTGCTGTGCCATTGAAATACCTGACCACAATGTTGATATTGCATGCGTATATAGAGTACCAATACATAAACGTTCACATCTAGATATATTTAATGAAAAATTTGAAATGTTATTACAGAAGCTATGCAAAAAAAATAATAGGAAGATCCTCATATGTGGGGACTTTAATATAAATGTTTTGGAACGTAGCCCCAAATCTCGCGACTTTGAGAGGATACTTTTAAATTATAACTTATACTTAGAATTTAGGCAGCCAACTAGACATGTAAGTGGAACTTGTATAGATAATTTTGCGCACAACATAAAGGGATGTAAGAGCGAGATCGTTGAACTCGGTCTGTCAGATCACATGGCACAAATAGTTAAATGCCCCGTCAGAAAAACCTGCGCTCTTAAATCCTGGACGATAAAACGTCGAGACTATTGCAAGGAAAATCTCACAAAATTCAGGAAAAGTATTGAATGTCTATCTTTCTCCGATGTATACAACTCGAAGGACCCTAATGAAGCATACAGCTTATTCCTGGAAACCATCAGACTTTTCTATGATTTGTGCTTCCCTTATAAAAAAATTACAAAAACTGTTAGGCGAAAGGCAAGATGGATTTCACGCGGTATTAGAAACTGCTGCAAACGAAAACGAGAGCTTCTCTGGCAATATAGACGTGTTAAAAGCTCAAGTAATAAATGTGCTCTTAAAAACTACTCAGCTAAGTTGAGAAAGATTATAAAACTAACTCAAAGATCACGGAACAATTATCGTATACAAATGTCTGATAATAAATCACGGGACGTCTGGCAAATAATAAACAACACCAGAACAATTTTCCCTAAGGAACCAATTACGGAAATAAATACAGGTGAACAACAGATTACAAATCCCGCAGACATAGCCGAATCTTTTAACAATTTTTTTATTGACCAAGTAAATCCCATTAATTCCTATGACACCAATTATAAAATTAAAACCTCCAACCCCCATTCAATATTTATGACTCCGACTATACCACATGACATATTGAAAATAATAAATTCTCTCAAAAACAAACACAGTGTTGGCCATGATGGCATCTGTACAAGAGTCATCAAAAATGTTGCCACCCTGTTGGCATCCCCCCTTAGTCACATAATTAACCTAACCATAAGCAAAGGAGTTTATCCAGAAGATCTAAAACCAGCTATAATCATACCAATCCATAAAAAAGCAGAAAGAGATAAAATGGAAAACTATAGACCAATAGCTCTCATTTCCATTTTCTCAAAAATAGTTGAGAAGGTTATCTATAATTCTCTATATGCATTTGTAGAAAAGCATGACATACTGGTCAATGAACAAAAAGGATTTCGCAAAAATAAATCTATCAACATGGCTATACATGATCTGCTAAACCCTATATTGCTCAGTATGGACAAAAGAGAACCGATCTGCGCAATATACATGGATATGACCAAGGCCTTCGATTATGTCAACCACAAGATTTTGCTTAACAAACTAGAAGGGTATGGCATTCGTGGGAACGTGCGCGACCTTATTGAATCATATCTATGCAATAGGGATCAAATCACAGAGATCACATTGGTAAATAAAAGTACAGCACGGGAAGAAAAGTATAGATCTAAAGCTCGCAAAATCCTACATGGTGTACCCCAAGGCAGCGTCCTGGGACCTTTTCTATTCCTACTTTACATTAACGACCTGCCGAAACATGTCCAATACCCAATGGTCTTATTTGCTGACGATAGCACGGTTGTCATAAAATGTCAAAATAGAGCCACATATGAAACTGAAATAAATAGAACCATTGCAACTATAATCCAGTGGTTGAATTGTAACTCTCTTCTCATTAACCTCTACAAAACAAAGGTCATGCATTTCTCACAGAGGATACCTGCGATGAGCTTAAACATTAACTACCAGGGACAAAACATAGAATCAGTTACTAAAACAAAATTTCTGGGTATCACTATAGAGAAAACCTTGTCATGGGAAGCACATTCCGAATCAATATACAACAAGCTTAGCAAATATTCTTTTGCCCTCTATAAACTATCGAAAGTTGTCAGTAGAGAGGCCGTACTGGCGGCTTACCATGGGTTCGTGGCTTCGACTTTGCGCTTTGGTATAATCTTCTGGGGTAATTCCACATCGAAAGAATCTATACTTAGGGCGCCAAAAAGATGCATAAGAGCAATTTGTGGCCTCGTTGTAACTGACAGTTGTAGAAAATACTTTAAAGATCTGAATATCTTAACATTTCCAAGTCTCTACATTTACGAAGTAGCAATATTTGTGAAGATGAATAGCGACTCATTTAAAACTGCAGGCCAGGTTCATAACCTAAACTTACGTAACAGACAGAGACTGTGCATAGTACCGTCACGCACTGCTTTGCTGCATAAGAGTCTAATTTGCCTGGCTCCTAAAATTTATAATCAAATTCCAGAACGTATAAAGATTCTACCTCCCACAAATTTCAGGAGTGAGCTGTTTGCTTTCTTAAAAGAAAAAAGCTATTATTCTTTGGAAGAATTTTTGACTGACAATATTTAGCTAGTAGGTATGATGATATTTAGTTTGTAATAATGAAAAATGATAATGCCTGAATTTTTACTGTCGATCTAATTTTAATTTGTAATGACATTTGATGTGATGTGACGACAACTCCCTATTAATAATTTTGACATGAATAATATGTAAGTAACTTGGTAATATTTAGTAAATCAAATTTAATCTTTGTTTTGTTATTGTATTTGACTTTATATTGTAACAAGCTCAACTATTTTGCTATAATAATTTAGACATGAATAATGTAATAAGTAATTTTGTAGTATTCTGTGAATTGAATTTAATATTTGTTTTATAATGTGACAAATTCAATACCAAATTTGCATGCCATGTCATGGCGAAATGTGAGGACTTATTAAAATTATTGCACCTTCCACAATGTTGTAAACCATGTTTCAGCAAATAAATGATTCTGATTCTGATTCTGATTCTGATTCTGATGTTTTCCTTCACCGAAAAGCCAGTGGTGTTACAAATCGTACATAAATTCCGAAAAACTCATTGGTACGAGTCGGCCTGGACGGGGATCGAACCATTGCCTCCTGCACGGCAGGCAAGGTTACTCGCCACTGGACCACCACGGCTTGACTCACCACACTGATGGACCAGAATGACGAAATACTGAACGTGTAACCTCCCTCTAATGCATCGTGAAGATGTATTATTATTTATTAATAAACTTGGCACTTTTGAACATATTTCCATATTGAGCGACCATGCATTGTCTTTAATCGGTTAGTATTGAACATAAAACCAAACTTCGTTGGTAGGCAGCGCAGCGCAAGACCGGTCGTTGTGGAGATCCTTGGGAGAAACCTATGTCCAGTAGTGGACGTCTGTTGGCTGAGATGATGATGATGATATCATCCAAGCCAGGGCCTCTACCCGCACATTCGAACTTCGCAATTGCTTGAACTTTTTCGTTCCATTGTCAACTCTATTACAATGAAGTGCGCACCGAATCAGTGGCGATATATCGAACTTCGAAAGTCCGGGTACAAGGCCAGGTGCGTAGTTAACGTCACGTTGTTGGGTCGAACTCGAACATGTAGTTGTAGGGCAAAGAATTTGTAGTGTGTATTTGAGTCTACCCCGACATAGTCGAGGGAAAACCTGGAATATTTATATTAATGAACGCTTTTTATGTTTGTTGCAGGTCTTGAGCCGTAATGAGACTTCTAGCGCCACCGACACAGAGGTATGCATAATCATCAACTTTTACATGCAAAAATTTTTTTTAACATAGTTATTCAGTGTCCCACTGCTGGGCAAAGGACACCCCTCTTTCTCCAATGCTCTCTTTTATGTGCAAAGCTGGGTCAAACCTCCAGGGAGGCATCCAGGTTTCCCCTTCATTTATTTCTGGGTCTTCCTCGACAACGACCGTCCTGCCCATTTTTTCCCATCTCTCCGAACGCATGCGACAGGCACCGATTTTTTTTTTGCATCTTAGAAAGTTGTATAGAAATCTGGCTCCTTTACTTACCATTTATTATTTACTTATTTCCATTGTAACATTTTCTGAGCTAAATATAAATATAAGCTACAAGGTTCGAGGTGTTTCTGGCCGCATCTTCTCTCAACGGAAAAACCTTCCGACGCGGTGGTAGAGTCAAATAAAAAAACCGGTCAAGTGCGAGTCGGGCTACTTGCGCACCGAGGGTTCCGTACCACACGACCACAGAACACAACATTATTAACTTAGAAAAAAAACTTTTTTTGTCCGGGTCCTTTAGCGCAAGACCGACTCGCACTTGGCCGGTTTTTAGTATTTGTTGTTATTCTGTAGAGCTTGCTCTATAATCACACTAAGTTTGACGCTTGTATGTATTATCGTTTTTACTATAGAGCGTGAAGAAAAAACGTTGATAAAAACTAGTTTCTTGTTGAAAACCCCCCTTAATTTTTAACTTTCTGCCATTTTTATTATTTGTTAACAAATCCGCCGCAATAACGCATAATCTGAGAAAATTTAAACTATCTAGCTATTACGGTTCAAAAGTTACAGCCCTAAATAGGTAGGACAGACGGACGGATGGACAGACGGACGGACGGACGGACGGACGCACGGACAACGTAGGCTTAGTAATAGGGTCCCGTTTTCACCCTTTGGGTACGGAACCCTAAAAATGACGTCAAAAAGCTATCTATGTGAATTTATTTCGAATAAAAAATTTTGATGGTGATTTGATTATGGTCAATATAGAAAAATATATTCAACGCAACAACGACTAATGTTGTCTCTACTTTCCCGCCTTAAATGCGGCTTTCAAGACGAGGGGGTGAGGAAGGTAGGGCGGGAGGAGGGTTGCAAAGAGCAAAGCGTATGCAAAGAGATACTATTGAATCTAAGCCACATATGCAAAGCGAAACGACTGCATTCGCTACGTCGGAAATGAAAGCTCAAGAGTTTCTCTCTGAGAATGAAAGAATATAATTATACTGGAGGTAAACATCGTGAGGAAAACCTACACGTCTCAGTTTTAAATAGGGCGAAATTAAAGTCGTTGGCATATATTTAAACTAAGACTATATTTAAATTAAGTACATCAAACTTACATCTTTTAGTATGGTAGCAAAAATGAAGATGCAAAAAGAATCTGCTTTTCCAAACAAAACGAGACATAGGCCAAAGAATGGCTAAATTGGCAATGGTCGGCGACGACCGGGTGAAGGCGGTGAGAACCCATTGGAACGGTCGTTGTGGCGATCCTTGAGGCATAATATCCAGGCCCTGTACCCGGAGTTTAGATGTTCGATATATCGCCACTGTTTCGGTCCGCACTTCATTGTACTATTACAGTTACTCTATAGTTGACATTGGAATGAAAACGGTCACGCAATTGCGGAGTTCGGATGTGCGGGTAAAGGCCCAGTTATTCCGAGAGATAAGTGTACTTTTTGCAACCATCAGCAGCAAGGCTTATTCAGTGTTTATGGGGTAAAGAGCATCTCAGTGATGGGGATGGTCCAGGTCTGCCTGCATAACTCCAGTCGGTTTAGGAGTTACTGATGATTAAAGGTCTGTAAAAAATTAACGATCAGCTGCAAGGCTGATCGTATGATATTGTTGTAGTATGTACTGTAGCTATGTGAACAGTATAAAAACTGGCATGGTTCATCAGTCGGTTTAGGAGATACAGCCGTTCAAAGGTCGGAACTTTGCCTAGCTGTATCGCCTAAACCGACTGACAGAACTTGACAGCTTTTGTACTGTTCACAGAACTACAGTGCATACTGCAACAATATCATACGATCAGCTTTGCAGCTGATCGTTAATTTTTTACAGACCTTTAATCATCAGTAACTCCTAAACCGACAGGAGTTATGCAGGCAGACCTGGATCATCCCCATCACTGAGATGCTCTTTACCCCATAAACACTGAATCAGCCTTGCTGCTGATGGTTGCAAAAAGTACACTTATCTCTTATACTAAGTAGCGGATATCTATCTACCTTTCACTACTTATATTATAAGGACTGGCCTTGCAGTAGCATTTCCCCTCTGCCACGATATAAGACAAATTGATCATGTGCATTTACACTCAATTTTATACCTTATCACTAAACGAGACAGCCTATAATTGCGAAACAATAATTTCGAACTTAGAACGTTTGGGGTTCACACGAGACTACTTTTCATGATTTTTAACATTCAAAATTAGAATCTAAAGTTATGGGGAATAAATCCAAAGTTGCGGATTTCATGTTACCTCGCCCCCCGCAAAAAGTGGCAGAAATGTTTGTTAGTAGAATGACACGCGTAACTAGTCCCTATATAAGTAGTCAAAGCTATCTACAGATAATAATGATGATGAAACAAAACTGCAATGCACTGGCAATGCGTATAATACCTATTTGATTCAAATATACATGGTGTAAGGAAAAGTGTCATTAACCATTAAACCACATACTCTACCCATCAAACTGGACAACTTTTACTACGGGAGCAAATCTGTCAGAGCCAAAAAAGTCAGCCAATACCTACTCTACACAAATGTATGCAACAGCTGATTTTATTTTTGCTCCAATGGGTTTGCTGTTCAGTTTGATGGGTAGAGTACGTGGTTCAAAAGTTAATGATAATTTTCCTGAAACCCTGTACAGGGTGTAACAAAACACCCTAGTAATACTTAAGGGGGTGCTTCAGACCATCACACTGAATAACTTTCACTATGGAGCCAACATCGAAATCGCGAAAAAAAAATCCGCACTTTCATACAAAACTGCAGTACTGTCTCGACTCAAATGTATGGGACGGCAGATTTTTTTATTTTTTCTCGACGTTGGCTCCATAGTGAAAGTTGTTCAGATTGATGGTCTGAAGCACCCCCTTAAGTATTACTAGAGTGTTTTGTTACACCCTGTATAAGTGGAACGTACATTAAAATAATAAAATCGTCTCATTGTCCCAATGCATGACTTTTAGCGTTCTGGAGTGCGATTTTTGAATCTCATTCGGTGAGTTCAGCAGTTGAAAATGTCAAAATTACTGTGGAGACTGGAGATATGCATCTTTCTACTACTGAATTGACTTTCAAAAATCATACCTCAGCAGTGCGATTTTTGAAAGTCAAATTAGCAGTAGAAAGATGCGTATCTCCATAGTAATTTTGACATTTTCAAGTGCTGAACTCTCCGAATGAGATTCAAAAATCGCACTCCTCTCTGTAAATAATTTGCGCTAGTGCGTGCGTGTGCACATTCCAGAGACCGTGATGGAGCCGCCATCATAAAACCGTTTAGTTTGCCGCCCACAAATCATTATTGTGTAAACACACCACGATCTCGCTGAAAGATGCGTTATTTTAACTTCAGACTCATTTGCTACTCGTCACTGACTAAATCGACGTTTGTATACATACGTTCTTATAATACTCTAGACCGCGAATTTGTCCGCACAAATTATGTACCAGACTTTAAGTCAAATCATAAGCTCTTCAGACAAAAAAAAGTGTCATCGAAACTGGTTCAGTATTTTTTGCGTAATGCTTGAACAAACAAACAGACAGACGACTGATGACTCTGAAGACACCTAAAACCATATATCGTAATCTGTGTTCTATAATAGTTTAGATAAATTCACAAGTGAAGGAGAACAATTGTCATTAAACCTGAGCATCAATTTCAGCGTGTATTGTATCAAAAGTTTTTCAAAGATGATCCTATGAGGTTAAGCGCACTGGCTCACCTTATAACAAAGAGTATACCTACGTATCTACCTACGTACAGTATGGGAACAAACCCTGCCCCCACTTGGTCAAAAATGATATTTTGTAACTAGCAGCAGAACTCAAGTGACAGACATCGTGATCACAGATGCCAATCTAAGGCTGCCGGCTTGCCGGCTGGGCGAGCTGCGTAAATATTAACCAATCAGGCTCGCCCAGCCAGCTCGCATCAGTGGACAGGCAGCCTAAATTGGCATTGGGATGGACATGCAGTAGGGCAAATGGCTAGAAGTGCGATTTTTGAAAATCATACTAGCGACTTGGCAGTAGAAAATGTCAAAATTACTATGGAGATTATGCATCTTTCTACTGCCAAGTCGCTCGTATGATTTTCATAGTGAGGAAACCTGAATACGCTGAAGAAGAGATTCTGATGCGTGTGTGAAGTCTACCAATCCGCATTGGGCACGCGTGCCGGACGCTGACCCATACACCCTCCTTGAGGGTAGGCCTGTGCCCTGCAGTGGGACGTTTGGTGATAATGAAAACAAAGTCAGCATCGAGACAGACCAGAGATGCAACAACACCAAAGACTGACCGGACCCGATGTTACTTAACTTCGTTGATAGTTTCCAGTATCAAAGCTCTCCAAACTTTACTCCGCCTGTTCCTACCTTCTAAAAATCTTTTGGAAGCAATATTTCAGAAACTGTAATCTGAAAGTCAATATGTTACGTAGCGAGCCCCACGTTATGCAACCCCTAGCCCCTTCAGTTGATAAATGTCTCCATAGATACTCAATACGCGTCCCTTTTGACTAACATACTCACAATACAATAAAATACTCGTAATAGTGATGTTAACGTTTCTCATAAAATAGTTAATTCTCTATGTAGAATAAAAATGCGATTGGAATTTTAATAGCAAACTGCATTAAAAATATAATAGAATTTACATAGATTTTTTTACATCCCGTTCGGCGAGATGGCTGGAACTAAGAGCAAGGATCTCCTTTATTCTAAAGCATAGAAACCGCATCAATTTACGATTGTAGTTAAGTCTCTTTTGTCTTATGACGTACCTTAAATAGCAGAAGGAGACGGAACTATAGATCTTTGTTTATGCGGTTGTCCACTTTTCACTTGTCACTTTTGTGCTAGATTGGTCTAATTGGTCTCTTTTGTCCATACTACTTGACACCACACACTTTAAACACAAACGTCAAACGTGGACATTCTTGCAGTGCTATGGCTCCCTCTATGCCTTTAATATAAAGGAGATCCTGGCTCTTAGGGCTGGAAGAACAGAACGATTGAGTTGCCAGCACATAAAAATACAATGTAGTGTGGCAATTTTATAAACTTAAATTACCATAGGTAATTTTATAATATCTAATATTTCCAAAACAGAAAATAAAAGATTTCATTCTACACCTTTTAATATGTTAGATGTTACTCGTAAGGCAAAACGAAACAATTTAACTACCTAACTACGTCACGACAATTTCGGTGTCGTGGTGTGGTGGTTTTAAATGTCACTTTTTCAAGGTTTCTGCTCATTTCTCGAAAATATTCTCTATATAAATACTATCTCGTTTGTAAGTAGCCCATCACTATTATACGAGTGTCAGTGGGACGCAATCGGGCACGCACGGGCAAAGCGCGGGCGCGATACGAATGTAAATTGATTGTCCTGGGTTGCTCCTGTTTTTGTATCCTTCAGATGTATCGAGATTATTTTAGGCTATGCCTGTGAGCATACAAAATTGATCGATGGAAGTAGTTTATCAGAATATATCAATGATTGATGTACCAACACATTATTTTCATTCAGGCAGTCAGGCTTCATATTAAATAATTCTGGATTTTATCTGGTCCAACAGGTGTCTTTGGATGTGCAACGGGGAAATGCCGTCAGCGTAATTTCCTGCTCGGGACACTTTTGTTCCTGTTTGTATTTGTAGCTAGAAGCGACTAATAAGATTAAATATTTACCACTTTTTTACTACTTTTGAGTTGTTCTTTTGGAGATACCAAATAAAATTGAGAGATATACACCACTATATTTTAATTACTATAATACCCATGTTCCTTAGGGAAAGTTGTTTAGTTTCATGGTCTGAATACATTCATAAAGTTATGTTAGTAATTAAAAACTACTGGGTAGGTATAATGATTTGTTGAAACTCGTGCTGTTACGGTATCGTGCGTGCTGAAATGTTTTGGTTTTTGTTCAGGCATTTTAGTGTTTTGCGAACTTTACTATGTCTCTACTGGAGTCCCGAATGTGTTAATTATACTTTCTTGTAGATAAAAGTAAAATAGTTGTAAAATATAATTATTTATTGCTTCCAAGCCTTCAAGGTCTTCATTACGGAACCACAAGCGTAGAAAAAAACAAAAATAACGTTTATTTTTATTGCTCTGCCAAAGAGATTTACACAGTAAATCTCTGCGTCCATCACGCGTCCATAACTCGAAGGAAGTTTGTTATTTCTTTTGATTGATGAGCCGTATTAGTTTTTTAACCACAGACTTATGAAAAGAACGGATTTTGTATGCTTCGATAGGGAAAAGACAAACTAGAGAATTGAATGTATATCTTTCTAACATAGGTGCTAGAAACGTTGTGTGAGAAAGAAACAATTCTCTGATATGTTTACTAGTTTTCTAGCATGTTCCAACACCGAAGGTTTATAGGTACGATGGTACCTACCTGAAAACATTCTGTCAGCACCTGCTTTGGTCTTTCTTCTAGCCTTTACTTTATAAAATGCGATTTATTACTCATTTGACAGTAACATGATTCTATGACTAATCTTTAATAATAAAATAGATTTCGTTCAATTCCTATCTCGTCTCGTTTATCATAATGTTTGTTTATCGAACGTCGAGTGAGAAGCTATTTCCAGAAACAATAGATCTAACAAATCGATTCACTTTGTTTCAGATCGAGCTCCGACAGCTTCCAGGAATCCCTTGTGAGATAATCGCTTACTGGCACAAAATGTAAGTTGATATTATTCATTATCTGATATTTTCTTTCATAGTCTTTTTATCGGCAGTTTTAGTTTAACACTTTTAACCCCGAGTTCATTTATTTTCGTGTTTTTGTTCTGAATTTCTGCAATTTAAGTCTTTCTTTATTTTAAACTAGCGGCCCGTCCCGGCTTCGCACGGGTGGACGTCTAATCTTTTCTAGCAATAAATATAGCCTATGTTACTCAGGGTGAATGCAGCTTTCTAATGGTGAAAGAATTTTTTAAATCGGCCCAGTACTTTTTGAGCCTATTCATTACAAACATACAAACATACAAAAATAGGTACAAATCTTTCCTCTTTATAATATTTATTTTAAATTGAAAGTAAACTAGATTTTGTTCAAAGTAAAGAAGTCCTCAGCCGTACAAAGACCCTTTAAGTTTTACATGAATTTAAAATTGCTTCCTTTTTCATCTATAAGGTACAAGGTGTAAGCCTCGTCTAAAATTGTGTGACGTAAATCCACCATCTTCTTTAGTCAGTCATCGTCCACTGCTGAACATAGACGTCTCCCAAGGCGCCATAATTCTACCCTTGGCTTTCCTCCATCCAATCGTCCTCTATACATTTTGTCGATACAGCAGCGACCGGGAGAAAAAACATCTCATTACCTTATAACTGGTCAACTATTGCAATAGTTAAATCAGGTTAATGGACCGAAATAGAACAAAACGGTAGGTATTATGTTTCTAATTACAGATTTGTATTCTTTCAGGTAAACATCGCCTACTCTAAAACCTTCGCCTCTTCGAATATAAAATTAATCAAAGATGGAGCTTGAAGAGATGGAGATGTATGGAAACACGTGGAATGGCAGCCACTACGTTTACGACGTGAACAGCACATACAACGGCACCTTCGAGAACTGTCCTAACGTGAATCTACCCGTAGTGTACGTGGTGACGCAGGTGCTCTACGCTCTGGTCTGCGTAGTCGGTCTACTCGGCAACACCCTCGTCATTTACGTCGTGCTACGCTTCTCCAAGATGCAGACGGTCACAAACATGTACATTGTGAACTTGGCTATCGCAGACGAGTGTTTCCTCATCGGCATACCCTTTCTTATCATTACAATGTCGCTCCGCTCCTGGCCATTTGGACGCTTCATGTGCAAAGCCTACATGATATCGACGGGTATAAACCAGTTCACGAGCAGCATATTCCTGTGCATCATGAGCGCTGACCGGTACATAGCGGTGTGCCATCCGATAGCGGCACCGCGTCTTCGAACCCCGTTCGTGTCGCGCGTCGTGTCCGCCGCCGCGTGGACCGCCTCCGCTCTCGTGATGACGCCTATCTTCATGTACACCACCGTCGTACAGACGGAAAACGGCCTCACCTGCAACATCGTGTGGCCGGAACGCGAGTTCAACAAGGGACAGACCTCGTTCACACTCTACTCCTTCGCTCTCGGCTTCGCAGCTCCGCTGACCCTGATCTTCGTCTTCTACTGCCTCGTCATACGAAAACTTAAGACCGTCGGACCGAAAAACAAATCCAAGGAGAAAAAGAGGTCGCACAGAAAGGTGACAAAGCTGGTCCTGACCGTGATAGCGGTGTACGTACTATGCTGGCTGCCGTACTGGGCCTTCCAGGTCGCGCTGATCTACTCGCCGCCGACCGAGTGCGCCAGCCGCATCACCGTCACCGTGTTCCTCGTCGCCGCCTGCTTCAGCTACAGCAACTCCGCCATGAACCCGATCCTGTACGCGTTCCTCTCGGATAACTTCAAGAAGAGTTTCCTGAAGGCGTGCACATGCGCCGCGGGGAAGGACGTGAACGCGGCGCTTCACATCGAGAATAGCGTGATCCCGAGGAAGAAGGGGGGCGGGGCAGCGCGGGCGCAGGTGCGGGCTGCGTCGCAGCGCGGCATGCTGGCGGTGGGCACGGCGGCGGGCGGCGGGTCGCGCTCCGAGGCCTCCACGGCGCTCACCACGCGCTCGGTGGCCGCGAGCGAGGCGCTACCGCTCGACGCGCGGCCCGCCACGCTGGCTCCGCTCATAGCGCCCAACGGGGTCTCACACTCGCGCCTCTGAGTGCGGGCCCCGCGCCTCGCCCGCGACAGCAGCGCCATCGACGAGGACACGCTCATCGTTTCCATCGACTAAGTGTGCCGCGAGTAGGGGCCGACGGCCGCCGGACACGAGCCCTGTCCGCGCCGGCCGTCGGCGACGTCCCCGACCCTCCCCCACCCCCGTCCCCGCCGGCCCTCCGGAGGGGGGAGGGGATAGTGACAGGGGTCGTACGTTCCACGTCCGCTACGACGTGTGTATCTGTTAACTTTACGGTCGAGTAGAGAGTGCGCGGAGTCGATTCGGTTTAGGGTTGTAACGATGAATTTACTAAAGTGTAGTTTTTTATCGCATAGCGACTATTAAGGTTTAAGTTTACTGTTTGTATACCGATAATTGATTACGATGTAAAAATGTACATATCGTGTAAATATTCACAGAATTGTCATAATAATGTCAGTTGTAATAAAATTACGTTCGTCATGAAAAGTTTTGTAATTTATTCCGAGCCTTTTAGGAAATATTGAGCTGATATGTTTCTGAAATCTAAGTATACAAAGAGCTTTAATGGAAGCTTTTGATAAGTAAGAAAATGAGAAAATCCTCAACCTTTTTACCTCGTAACCTATAGGGATAAATTTAAAAAGCTCTCTCCTCTTTGTGAGTTTGCCGGAGCTTTTAACACAATGTTAGATGCATAAAGGAACGGTAGGTAGAGCGATCGCTACATTGTGAAGCTCGCTGAAGTCAGTCTATCGGAAGTTCGGAGAAAGGGCTCCTTATAAAATATATTGGAATCGGGAGCTCATAAAAGCAGCCATCAATCATGTCGCGACGTCTCGCGACACGCCGACATGACGCCGACATTCTATGAATATGCGAAAAAAGATCATTTTTCTCTTTCTTTACACAGTTCTTTGACCTTTCTACTTGTGGACACTGACCAAGAAAAATGTTTAGACTTAATGTTTGACAAATATCAAGGTTACCTATCAGCGTTGCCAGACGTCCCGATTTTGGCGGGACGTCCCGATTAAAGCCGATTTAGCCCAAAGTTGAATGTCCCGCGCGGGACAGGTTTAGTCCCGCTTTTCGGGAATTACTCATCCAATTCAATCTGGAGCTATCCTGTGCAGGGTTCTGCAACTATATAGGGTCTTCTTAATATGCTGACACTTTTTTAAGTGGATGATCAGTCAGACCGTCAAACTGAACAACTTTCTCTATGGCACCAACATCGAAATCGCGAAATATTAATCAGATTATTTATTTTATTTATTTTATTTTATATTTTATAATGTTCCATATAAAACTGCGAACCTACTCGAGTCAAATGTATGGGACAGCTGCTATTTTTTTCGCGATTTCGATGTTGGTCCCATAAAGAAATTTATTCAGTTTGTCGGTCTGATCATCCCCTTAAAAAAGTGTCAGCATATTAAGAAGAAAAAAATGAAACTTTAAAAGAAGTTAATTCTTTAGATAAATATAATCATTAAAATACGTTTTCTATGGCTATCTATCATCAACATCATTGTTAACTTAGTTTGAAACTCGGATAAGAGCATAGGTAAGTAGTAAAAAAATTATTATTATTAAAGTACATTTTTTATTATGTCCCGCTTTCGACGAAAGAATCCCGCTTTTTTTACTCAAAAAGTTTCAGAACCCCGCTTTGCCCTAAAAAAAAATCTGGCAACGCTGCTACTTATGGATAAAAATTCTTCCACTAACTGAAGGCGTAAACTAAATAAAGTAATTATTTTGCATGATGCATTAGTCAGCTCCTTACTACAATCAACCTACATTGTACATACAAAAAAAACGGTTAAGTGCGAGTCGAACTGAGGGTTCCATACCACCATTCAATATTTAAAAAAAAATGTTTTTGTCCAGGATCCTAAGCGCAAGCCCGACACACACTTGACTGGTTTTTATTACTTCTTTTACCATACAGTATGCACAATAGTGCAACAATAATAATAATCACACCAAGTTTGACGTTTTACGATAAAACAAAAACAACAAACCTTGAAAAAAAAACAAGTTTCGACTTTGTTTTACAAATTCGCCATAATAACACTAATATTTTGTGAAACTTGCAATTAATATAAAAAATAACCCTTGATAAGTAGTATAGACGGACGGACGGACGGACGGACACGACAGTAGCGTAGGCTTATGAATAGGGTCACATTTTGCGATCTGAAAGCTAATAAATGTTTATTCAATGGAAATCAGAACTCAGTTTGTCAAACCTAATTTAGTTAACATAGAGTTTAAAACATTTTGCCAGTCATTTTCGAGGAAAACTTGAATTATTTAAAATATTAGATTTGAACAGGATTTGTATCAGAGTGAAAGGTTCTAAGGAAATCAGTGAAAGGCTTTCAAATTGAACTAAATAATAAAACGTTTTCAAAAGCACTTCGGCGTTCGAATTTTATGAAATCAATTAATCAACATAGAAACGTACCCATCTACGTACTATGATGAATTGATGATGGATGGTATAATAATACCACCAACAACAACATACAACAACAACAACATGGTGGTGTGTGTGGTAACATACAGTTAATTAGGGCTATCAATCTCGGTATTCCGAGATCCCGAAATACCGAGATCCCGCACGATTTTTCAGTCCCGCTCGATGCGCGGGATCAGGTGCGGAATCCTGCTGGATTTGCGGGAATTCAAAATTGTTACTTCCGCGAGCGCTGTCACTCGTTAAACGTAAACTGACAGATACTAAGATGCTGATGATGAGGTTTAATGCGTTATCTTCCACCCCAAGTTGATGATGATGATTATGAAGTTAGCGTGCCTTCGATGCCTACAAGCGTCGAGGCTAAACGGGCGTTGCTGTAGCCAGCTATCTTTGTAGCAAAATAAGAGGTAGCTTGGGTATACACTAGGAATGTTCCAAAATGAAAAGCAAATCAAAGTAAATTATTTTTGTTTAAATGTTGTATCTTCTTCTATTAAATTAATATTCTAAACTAAAGCATGCTATATTTTATTTACTTATTACTTTTATTAACCACTTGTATCATAAAATGTGGGATCCTATTATACCGAGATCCCGCACCATGTCAAATTGATCTCGCTTATAACGAGATCCCGCAAGGGTATGCGGGATTGGAAGCTCTACAGTCAATAGACTGTATGTTACAACTTTTATAGGTAGATAACAAGATTGAATCGAGACCTCTCCGTTTCTAAATACCTAGTAGACAAAGTTTGTATTACGTTATGCAATACAACCTGCCCACCAAATAATGTCTACTTTACACGTGTTTCACTCCACCAACGAGCATCTTCAGGAGTTAGTTAAAACAGGTGTAGAGAAGAAATTATTTGGTGAGAGTATTAGTCATGGATTTCCGCAAAGTAACGCCTGATTCAATTAATTAATACAACTTTAATAATAGTCTATATCGTATACAGGGTGTAACAAAACATCCAACTTCGAAATCTCGAAAAAATCTGCTGTCCCATACAAAACTGCAATACCGACGAGATTATAATGTATGGTATGGGACAGCTGATTTTTTTTCGCGATTTCGAAGTTGGCTTTACAGGGTGTAACAAAACACCCTAGAAATACTCAAGGGGGTGCTTCAGACCATCAAACTGAACAACTTTCACTATGGAGCCTTCATCAGGAAACGCGAAAAAATGCTGTCCCAAACGTTTTAGTCGAGTCGATACTGCAGTTTTGTATGGGACAGCAGATTTTTTAATTTTTTCTCGATGTTGGCCCCATAGTGAAAGTTATTCAGTTTGATGGTCTGAAGCACCCCCTTAAGTATTACTAGGGTGTTTTGTTACCCCTGTATAGAGTGTAAGGAAAAGTATCATTAACCTTTAAACCACATACTCTACCCATCAAACTGAACTACTTTTACAATGGAAGTAAACACTAAACTGCAATGTCTGCTCGACTCAAACGTATGGTACAGCAGTTTTTTTGTTCGTCAGGTTTGCTCCCATAGTAAAAGTTGTTCAGTTTGATGGGCAGAGTATGTGATTTAAAGGTTAACGATACTTTTCCTTACACCCTGTAAAGCTGTTTAAACTTAGGTAATTCTGAAAGAGGATAATAATGGTGACAACGAAAAGGGTATTTTATCCATCCATCCATCCATCACAGCCCTTGATCAGTCCGTCTTCGGACATAGGCCTCCTCCATATTTCTCCATGACGTTCTGTCCCTCGCCCTCTGCATCCAGTTGGGACCCGCGTGCTTCCTAATGTCCATTGACCCATCTTTCTGGTGGGCGGCCTCACGTACGTATTTGCACGTCTTGTAAATAACGACAACATAAGCATAAGCATAAGCATATGCTCACGACTATATTCCCCATAACGAGAACATAGCTTCTAATAAACGGCCAAGTGCGTGTCGGGCCATGCGCAGGGTAGGGTTCCGTAGTTGCCCGTCACAATATATAGCAATATACCTTAGATCAAAGATCAAAGTAAAATGAATGGATTGGCCCAAAGCGCTTTAAGTTGAAGCACGCAAAACTAGGGCACTTCAATACAAATTAGGGTACTTGGTCTGTCATCTCAGTACATTTTTGAAGTAAAACTGTCAATTGTTTTGTCTCATTTTTCCGGTTTGAAATGTTCGCGTAGGGCCTGTCCATTCTTGTTTACTAATGTCATTAATGTCATTGCAATATACCTACGCACTTAGAAGCGGTTTTTTTGTTTTACACTACGGTTTAACTGAATAAAGTCTAATTTTACTAAATTTTATACTGCGGTAAAAATTAAAGTAACACGTAGTAATTGTAGTACTCTGTGGTAACACTAACATCAGACCACGAGATGTTCAAGAGCATAATAAAAGATAACGTGGAAACTCATTACTTAACGTTAGAAATGTTTCGCTAATCTAATTAGAGCACGTGTAAAGGAAAAAGGAAGTCTTATGGCGAAAAAACGGCTTACATTATGTTTTATTCATTCGCAGACGAAAAGCGAATGTTATTAATAGAACATTCATAAACTTTGGTAATAGTTACGGTAGTAATTATAAGTACTCTGTGGTAAAAGCGTAAGAATAACTAATAATAATACATACAGAAATGAGTTAGCATATAAAGAAGGACCCTGTATAAAAGATATTCCAGGGAATATTTACATTGTATCAAAGAACATTATAACAGGGATTAGAAGTGCAAAGAAGGCGTATAAAGCGTCGCCACAGGTTATGCAATGATTTACATAACACCAGCGCGCGGCGTGGTGCGAACGAGAGGGCATGAGTAGTTGTAGCAGCGTGAGCGGGAAGACAAGTGGCGACAGTCGTCTCCGAAGCCAAAGCGCTACTTCGCATTTCTAACCCCTCTTATAATTCTCTGTGCAGTGTATGTTATATCGATGGTCTAGAACAGAGGTCCCCAAACTATTTTGTCCCGTAGACCCCTTGCAAATTTTTGTGATTTTGGGTAGACCCCTACACACAGACCTCGTGTATGTGTGTGTGTGTGTGTATATTCAGTGGTGTAATAAGAACAGATATAAAGCGAGCGAAGCGAGCTCGAAATTTTTACCACTCATCTCCGAAACTTCATAGAACGAACCAACTAAATTCAACTAATCTAAATTATTTATTACTTTATTTCCGAAATTAATTTTATTTGATTTTTGGCCTTGAACTGACCTGAATTGAATTGAAATAAAAATCAGGAGCGAGCGAAGCGAGCTCAGAATTTTTTTACTTTATGGCGACGTTATGTCGTATATTTGATAATGCGCCTTTGGATCCTCTGCTCGGTCGTGCCTCTGGGTGTATAATTTTGTAGGGCACTAAAATCCTTCTGCAGGCCGCCGCGCCCCCTGTAAACGGGCTGGCCTTAGCACTTGCCCATTTCGCCCGTATCAGAATACGTTCTCCTGTCTTCAGATTATAGATAAAATACAAATAAATAAATAACGCTCACAAGCACATACATTATAATGGTCCCAAGTAAGCCTCAGGCATTTTGTTATGGGAACCATACAACGACGCCGACGACGGCACAAACATATAACATCCATGACCGAACCGGGATTCGAACCCAGGGCCCTGGTTTGGCAGTCTGGAGTGGTAACCATCACACCAACCGGGTCGAAAAAGATAGATAGATGTATACTGTTTTTATAGGAAAGAATTATTCGAGTAAAAAACACACAAAAGAAAGGCGTTTACAAGCTATGACATCAAAGAAGTATACATGCATGGCATATACCGTCTTTGTGATAGACTGGCGTCCGGGGCGAATGAGTACATAGGTACTATCTGTATTATGTGGGTTTTTTCATTCCTGGAAAGCCATAATTATGGTCACGACCAACTCAAATGGGATCCACTCTCGTGGACCCCCATTTAAGTCTCATGGACCCCCAATTATTTTTTTCGCTGTCATGGACCCCTTGCAGGTCGTAATCGACCCCTGGGGGTCAATATAGACCACTTTGGGAATCACCGGTCTAGAAGACAAGTGCAATATTTTGATATTTTAACATTTGAATGCCAAATGTATTAAATGAGCATGCTCTACCGTTTACACTCACCCAAATGCCGTATAATTCCGTCTCTTTCTGTCCAATCAGTATGTGTTTTACGGACAGGGACAGGACCACAGATTATTTAATAGTTAAGTACTACCGTAACAGATACTGCACTCTCTTAGAAAACACTGATTTCGCGCGCTTTTACAGACAACCGAGTCTTACGATCTGTCACCGCGACGAACGACGAACTTAAACGCGTCTTATGTCAATTAACCTAGAGTCCATATCACATTGCCCGTCATGCGCCTCTGACGTAACTACCGAAACGCTAGGGTTGTTTATTGTCAGAAAATACCCTCCATTACCAGGAATTTATTTTCTTCAATCTTATTTTCCAAAATAACGTTTAAACCAAGTTCGAAGACTACGGGAATTACTTCTTCTTTCTTCTTCTCTTTTTTTTTTTTGCGAAATAAATTTAAACCAACAACTACCAACAATGACCAACATTGATAAAATTATTCCGTTTATTTGTATCTTTATTTATTATTTTGTTTGTATCTTGTACAAGCGATAAAAACAATAGCGTTGTTATACCATTATTCTAAGTATTTTTGCACATATTATTTTCAACACAAAACTTTGCTTTTGGATAAAACAAAATTAAAATTTACGTAAGTAAGTACCTTTTTTCATCCGTAGGCAATGTGAAAAATGACACATTTTGTTAGATTGTCTACCAAACATCACAATAATTATTAGCAGGCATATTTTCCCAAAAGAAAACCGTCCAGTACAGCATGGGTAGCATGCCAACCCGCGATAGCTGTGATACAGCTATATCACGTCTTTTATCTCTTTCGTTTGTGCGCGAACGAACGAGATAAAAGACGTGATATAGCCGTATCACGGCTATCGCGGGATGGCATGCTACCCGTTCTGGAAGTACGCAATCGCGATAGCGTGTGATAGCCCTATGTTATTAACATCTTGCAAGATATGCGTGACGTAGGTACTTTATCGCAGCTGTCAGACGTGAGTGACGGAGCACTGACAGGACAGGGTCCTTAATATGATGTATATTGGATAAATTAATTATACAAGACTAAATACTACACAAAGCCTGTACGTGTCATCCTATAGTAATATAATAAACAACAGTTTTCACAATGAGTAGGTATGAATACACAATGTAGACCGCACAGGATTATGAGCCTAACGTCCTTCTCATTACATATGCATGAGGGTCGAGATTTGCATTATAAATACGTAATGATGTGACCACGACAAGACGAGACGTCTTGGTGCATAAGTCCGAGATCTGGAACCTTGGCTGATGATGACTTCGGAACTAATCAGTTGGAATTACGTTTTCATTGCCTTTTTAGTCTGCAAAGTGTTAAATAATAATGCTAAACCTGAAAAGAATAGATAACTTACAGACTTTTGTTGTGTAGGTAAGTATACCTACCTTCTTCTTATCGTGTGTACGATAAGAAGAAGAATAGTGTGGGCAGAGCCAGGGCTCAAAAAACTCTGACACCAGGGTGTCAGAGTTTTTTCAGACCGCCTTTCGGCCTCTGACATGGTTTTTATGTAACGACTACTACCACCAGAGATATTAGCCGGGACCAACGGCTTCATATCCGAAGCACGGAATCATTTTTCTTTTCAGACAATCAGGTTATGAAATGACTTTATAAAGTGTTTATAGGAGACTAGCCTCGCCCACAAAAACTATAAAAGAAATCTCATCCCTTAGTCGACACCCAGCACACCGTAGTGCGTGGAAGATCTTCCCTCTTCTTCCAGATTAACTTAGAGTAGATTTTATTTCTTTAAATGTAAAAATAATTTATATGATTTTAGGATTCCTTAGTTCTGTACCCAATGGGTGCCAATGAAACCCTGTTACTAATATATTGTGTTATTATTTTGACATTTTCAACTGCTGAACTCAGCGAATAAGATTCAAAAATCGCACTCCTGCTTCCGACCCAAACATGATAATACTCCTTGGTGGTCGGTAATGATCGTTCTTCTTTCGTAAATTCCCGTCTACGTTTTCGACGTACTTTGTCCCTTTCTAATCCAATGATAAAAATTAAAAAAAAGTTTTTATTTAATTTTTGTTCTGATAGAAAGGGACACAAAAACGTTGGAAATATCGACTACGGAGACGTACGAAAGAAGGTCGAACATTACCGACCGCCATGGCCAATTTTCGTGTTTCCATGCTTATATGGAGGATTGGTATGCTTTGTCATTCTAAGCCATGTTAAAAACACACATTTAAGTCAGCACACATGTCAGCCTTACAGGTAAAGATAAAAAAGAACGTTAAACACAAAGCATTCGTTCACTTCACACTGGCTTAAAGTAAATTCCTTTCTTTTGTATGTCGTGCGAGTTAATAAAGGTGCTAACATGGGTGAAAAGCCAGCCAACAGCCAACGCAAGTCATTGCATCCTGAATAAACACAAAGTGTGTCATGCTACGGGTTACGGCCTGCACGCTTCTAAACTTGGTACAGTCAGCATCTAAACTCGATGAATACTTCCGAACCTTATTCATATAATAAACAATAGTAAGATCCGTCCACATTGACATACAAAATAATGGACAAAGTCTGGTACAAAATGCTCGAAAAAAGTACACAAACCTAAGTACCTAACTTTTTTTTTTTTTTTTTTTTTTTTTTTTTTTTTTTTTTTTTTTCTTGGACAGTTTCACACAAATTATCTAGTCACATTTAAAGTACCAGAATCTAGCCTGGACTTGTATTATGATGACTAGACAACGATATAGAATACATGTATAGATACAAACATCCATGACTCGGGTACAAATATTCATATTCATCATACAAATATTTGTCCCTTACGGGATTCGAACCCGCGACCCTCGGCATAGCAGGCAGGTTCACTACCGACTGTGCTACCGGGCCGTCAACTTTAGTAATATGATCCAACTAAAAATATTGAAAATGCTAAAATAATTTTTCATTTTGCTTAGTAGTCTTTACCCCATCGGGGCAAGACGTAGTCTGTATCAAACCGAAGACTAGACTGTCCCGTAAATAGTGCTCTTTATACGATTTGGTGCTCTTTTGGTTCGGACACTTCTGAGCGCGGACCTGACGTCCAGTAGGGGAGAGCGGGGTTGATAGTTCCAATTTTCAAACAATCGAAAAAATGTGTATGAAAAGTAAGTCGTATGTATATGAGTCTTACATGATTTCAAGCGGAATTTATCGCTGAATATTAGTATGTTGATAATCTATCGTACGCTTAAATACTTTTTCGCACAGGATCGATTTTCTGAGGCAAGTCGGAAAGGAACAACGAACCCCAAAATGGGACTGGTTGTTCCCTTGTTGAGGCTGGTTGTTCCGTGTGTTTACTTGGTCTGTTTTCAGTTACTTAGTATGAAATAAGAAACTGAAATCAAAACAAAATTATATCTGAAATCAGCATATCATCATCCTGTAGAATCCTTCGTTTCACAGGTTCTTGAAAAAGCTATTTAATGA
Organism: Agonopterix subpropinquella; assembly: GCA_922987775.1. Classification (NCBI taxonomy): domain Eukaryota; kingdom Metazoa; phylum Arthropoda; class Insecta; order Lepidoptera; family Depressariidae; genus Agonopterix; species Agonopterix subpropinquella. The sequence continues at coordinate 25,153,953 of OV277700.1, read as the reverse complement.
TTTCAGGGAAAAATCTGTAAATGTCTTCATTTGGTTTGATGTTGGTATGTATTCCTCTTGGTTAGAAATCGATGGTACTGGATGTTTGTCTACTTCCAAACAGTTCGAAATATCTGGAATATCTGAAACTAAAAAATAAAGTAATGTTGGGGTTGATTTTCGCGCCGCACAACCAGCTCCTTAGCAACGGAACATTTTACTCCATAATTCTTTTTTTTTTTAATGTTTACCTAAAATTATGGTCAAGATATGAAATAATTCAAATGATAATACCTATCAAAAACAATTCCCAAACGTTTTCTCTATAATCTATAGTCACACACTCATAAATAGATTAACTATTAATCGAGTTAGACCAAAATGTATAAACTGGAAAATACTTACTCAGTTCGTGTCGCAGGGTCACTTGACATACAATATGCATTTCCTGGACGGCGCAAGCTCAACAAAAGTGGCTGCCATATCTGCGCAGGGGCCTATCAATGTCCACCACACTTCACGCATTTCGATATCTCTTTTCTTCTCGGAGCTATATCCATCGGAACAACTAACCTCGATATTGGACGTTATCGAGGTTAGTTGTTCCGATGGATAGCTCTCCCCTAGTTGGTAAGTCACCATCCATAAACTTTTGATGCTTGGTAACCTTACCCTTACGTTCGAATTTCGTTATTTTTGGAGCTGCGATTAAACAATATGTTATGTTATGTTATGCTAACCATACCTAGCTACAACTAACTAAATGTATAACAAACCCATACGGGAATACATCCGTTAGTTTATGATGAGTTTCTAAACAAGACATTCCTAGCTAGAAATAGCATCTGCCATTCATTGAGCTGAAAATAGTATTTAGATCAGGTACAGTTTAGGTCTTGAGCCCACAACAAGAAGGTAAAAGGTAGGAGTATTACGAGAGATAGACGTACTTTTTGTTATCATCAGCTCCAAGGCTGATTCAGTATTCATAGGGTGTAGAGCATCTCTGTGATGGGGATGGACCAGTTCAGCCTGCATAACTCCAGTCGGTTTAGGAGTTGCTCGGGCCCTCAAAATTAACAACTTTTGGTATGGCACTTTGAAATCGCGAAAAAAAATTATATTACTTAACTATTTTATTTGAAATTTTCTGTGAAATAGCAGATTTTTTTTCGCGATTTCGACGTTGGCTCCACAGCGAATATGAAAGTTGTTCAGTTTGATGATCTGAAGTACCTTATTCAATATGTAATCTAAATTGTAACTCCAAAATAATATTGGTATTAAATATTAAATCTGTAACAGACTTTAAACAAATGAGGTGTTAAAAGAGTTTTCATAACACACCAGTGAAGAATGTTTGTATTAATTGCACCAATAAATATTGTTCGGGAGCCGTTCCATTTATTTTCATCGACGGTGAGTGGAGAGGAGGGGTGTGGAGTGGAGGGAAGGAGCGATATGTATTAATTAGTAAGTTTTAATTGCTGTCAGTTGTTACTGGACATTATATAGAGCTATGTCGTGGATAGATTGCTTGTAGAATACCTAGACATAAAAGAAGTAAACTAAATAATAATTGGTGGAGACCATCCCCGTGTGTATCACGTTGTGCGCTCGGAGATGGTATCCGCCATTTATGTATCCCTTACATATTAACTTGTCTTTTGAACAGGCCCCTACATGTTGGCTTCGGCTCCATGCACGCCTTCCAAAGGTCCGGGACTTAATAGCCCGTGATTACGGAACGTAAGACATAATAATTATAAAATAAAATAAACAAGGTACCTATTTATTAATTCTCACCTCACATAATATAAACTACGAAACAGGGACTATGAAACAGTTTTATTGTTATAAATTAAGCTAAGCTTAGTACAATATGTGAATGTGAGAGACCGGTGCACATGATATATTTAAAGATAACACCTGCAAATCTGGGTAACGAGTCACAGGGCGGGCTCCCACCCCGAGCTGGAGTCCATACATGTCAGAGTAAAGAAACTTATGTTAGACATGAAAATAGCAGTGAAGAAACTTATGTTAGACATGAAAATAGCAGTAAAGAAACTTATGTTAGACATGAAAATAGCAGTAAAGAAACTTATGTTAGACATGAAAATTGCATTGAAGAAACTTATGTTAGACATGAAAATAGCAGTAAAGAAACTTATGTTAGACATGAAAATAGCAGTAAAGAAACTTATGTTAGACATGAAAATTGCATTGAAGAAACTTATGTTAGACATGAAAATAGCAGTAAAGAAACTTATGTTAGACATGAAAATAGCAGTAAAGAAACTTATGTTAGACATGAAAATAGCAGTAAAGAAACTTATGTTAGACATGAAAATTGCATTGAAGAAACTTATGTTAGACATGAAAATAGCAGTAAAGAAACTTATGTTAGACATGAAAATAGCAGTAAAGAAACTTATGTTAGACATGAAAATTGCATTGAAGAAACTTATGTTAGACATGAAAATAGCAGTAAACTTGTTGAGAACCCCCTTAATTTTTAACTTTTTGACATTTTTATTATTTGTTAAAAAATCCGTCGTAATAACGCATAATCTGAGACAACTATCTATTTATTACGGTTCAAAAGTTACAGCCCTAAATATACTGAAAAAAATGCGAGCCAACTAAGAAGAATAATTTCTCTTAATTAGCACCAAAATAATTGAAATGACGTTATTATTGTTTGCTAAAAACAAAAGATGGTTAGTTGTAACAAAGTTCTCTTAGTCGGAGAAGTCATGATGTTGACAGGCTCATATGGATTCATGATGTAGGTTGAAGTAAAAAATTTTTTTTTTCAGTGTAGCTAGGACAGACGGACGGACGGACGGACAACGTAGGCTTAGTAATAGGGTCCCGTTTTCACCCTTTGGGTACGGAACCCTAAAAATGGTGTTGAATTGAATCATCAATACTTTCAACAAATTGGGCCAACTTGCAAGAGGGCCAATTGGAACGAGGAGGCACCGATGGCAAGATAGACTTGATTGAAATATTGGTGCCACCGCCAGCTCGACGGATTACTTGTGCAAACTACTGCGTTATCAGATCTAGGGTTTCTGGGCCGAAACGCCCCGTCGTAACAAAAGTTTGTGGCGTCTTAGATTTGATGGCGATATGACTGTGTTGTAGGTACAGTGTTAAAAATTGAGATATTAAGATAGTCCAAGGAAACTTATTTTCGAAAAAAAACATTTATGGTATCCAGAATTTTATGCCTACAATCAACAGTAAGTACTGTTTACAAAAAAATCAAAAAATTAAAATAGTTCAAGAAAACGAAACGTTCAATCGTTTCAATAAATGGTTTACATAATATTACTTGTAGGACGGTTAAATCACAGTATAAGAAAGAGTATCTATTTCTACGTTAAAAGTAAAAATTAATTTTTCAATCTTTGATTTGATTTGAAATATAGCATAGCATAGCATATGCTCACGACTATATTCCCCGAGGGGGTAGTCAGAGATATTCTGAAACTTCAGAACATTCACGTTTCACTACTAGTATTGAAACAAAATAAAATAAAATATAATAAAAATTAATATTAAAATATATTATTATTATGTTGGTACATGAAAGCTGCACGGGTCCACTGGGACCCGGTCCTTTGGGAGGCATACATGGGGCCGAAGCCAACACGAAGAGGCCTTATTTGGTACCATTTATTCTAAATGTGAGATGGCGTGCACCTATCGAGGCCTATCTCTAGATACACCATAGGGATGCACTAGAAGATCATTCTCGATGGATGCTGAACTATTGCCAGGAAGGGATACATTTATCTGGGCTATGGGGATGGGATTCTGTGTACTGGATAACTGGGCTATGGAGTGAGATAAAGGACGCCTGCTCTAGTTAAATATCTCACTAATTTAAAATCTAGCAGGCGGTGACTCGCCAACTCATTTGATGGGCCCCCCAAAACGGCCGCTCGCAAGGAGCGACAAGGCGGCAACATCTAGTGAGTGGCTAAGGTTGTAGAGAGGTGAGTCTGCGGGCGCCGGTTCCCGGTGCTAAGCGCACCAGTCAGCAGGTCCCGGCGTTATGACATTTTACACTTCCAACCTGGAGCATAGGTTCCGCTCTTGCGACTCCACTCCTCCATTATTATTATTTTAATATATTATTTTTGAAATATAATATTATTTAAAATATTTCTAGTTTTAACGGGAAAATCTTGGTTTTCATAATGTTCCTGCTACATGCAAATTTTTGTGGGGTGTTTAGATAAGGTTAAACCATCAAATAGGTGACTGAACAACTTTCTCTATGGTACCAACATCAAAATCACGAAAAAATATCAACTATCTCATACATTTTGGCTCGAGTAGGTTTGCAGTTTTGTATGGAACAGCTGATTTTTTTTCGCGATTTCAATGTTGGTGCCATAGAGAGAGTTGTTCCGTTTAACGGTCTGATCATCCCCTTAAAAAAGTGTCTTCTTCTTATCGTGTGGACAGCAAGCCCTGGTGTCAGAGTTGGCCTCTGATGCGGTTTTTATGTAACGACTACTACCACCAGAGATAGTAGCGAGACCAACGGCTTAACGTGCCATTCATATAAAGAAATCATCTTTCTTTTCACACAATCAGGTGATTCAGCCTGCAATGTCCTAATCAACTGGGGAAAAACGCACAAAGTGACATATCACTAGATGTCTCCCGTGGGAATCGAACCCACGACCTACGTGTCAAGAGACCAATGCTCTTAACCATTAGACCACGGAGGCAGTTTATTAAGGGGCGTCCGCCCGGTTTTGAGTAACTTTGTAACCATTTTATACATTAACTATGGCACTTTTTAAGCAGAAAACAAAACTGAACAATCTACAGGATATGAGAAGTGATGTGGTTTTTCTCGAAATCTATTTTAATTAATAAAACTGAAGAAAAACGACTCCAAAGTCACCTCTTTTTTTCCAGTTGTAACCGTTTTACTCTTACATTGTTGATCAGAAGAATATGAAAATTTACAATATTCTTCACAAAACAATATAAAATGATGTGGTTTTCTTATTTTTTGAAAATTCATAAAAAATCATACAGGTTTTCAAAGAAAACGGAAAATTCTGACCGGAGCCGCGCAATTGAAGCGGGATGGCTAATTGCAAAAGTTTGCTTGTAAGAAAGAGAGCCTTGCAGATGGGAGGAGTAGCTTAAGCCTATTCAACTACCCCTTTCGGATTTCATGTTGTGTTTATAAAATAGCTTTCCTATTTAAAACTTTTATGCAATGTTATGTTTCAATAGTAAAGGTTAACAAATGCAGGTTACAAATACTGCAGACATAAGCTCGCTTTATTGAGCTTACATTTTCGGGCATTTTAACTTCAAACTAACTGTACAATGTAAATACAATGTTTTGGTTACGTATTTAATCCTACTTAATATTATAAACGCGAAAGTTTGTAAGTATGGATAGATGGATGGATGGATGTTTGTTCCGCTTTCACGTAAAAACTGCTGAACGGATTTTGATGAAATTTGGCATACAGATAGACCATGGCCTGGATTAACACATAGGGTACCTTTTATCCGGGTAACGCAGACGAAGTCGCGGGCAAAAGCTAGTCATTTATCTTTCCGTTCCTTTCGGGGTGATCAGAATCTTTGCTACAAGTAACAACAAACAACAACAACAAACATGCAGCGTAGCGAGGCTTACTTTAGAGGTTTCAGGATAGAATATGACGTGTCAATCCAGTGGTGTAAGGAAACTCCCCATTCGAAAACAAACGCACAAGAAACCGCATACCTTAGTCACCTCGTACGTCATAGTATTATTTTATCTGACCATTTTTTTTTTCATTTATTTATTCTCGTTAAGTTCTAGCATAGAGTAAATAAATTATACACAATAGAGGGTTAATGTCCATACGAAGAAAGTTGCCACTTTCTTATATGAAAACTCGCGCAAGTACAGGGCCGGTGGTGAGTAACCGGTACTACGGCAATGTTTAATTACGTTAAAATAAGTGTTAAACACATTTGTTATTTAAAATTTTTAAGAAAATTAATCTTAATTTATTTCTTTGGAACAAAACTCAAATAATAGTGATCTAATAACGTTTAATTAAGATTTATCTCTCATTCAGGCCAGTAGCAACATCTGTTTGCGCCAAGACTATACTAAATCTAAAATGTATGGAACTGTTCAGACATGGTTGTAGGTACATAATGATGTAGATCGTATTACAAAAGTAAAGTTTCACTACAAATTTACCCTAAGGCATAGTGGATATAATATAACACAAACAAGTTAAATTACAAAATACATTACATTACACTTCTTCCTTGAAATGAGCCCAAACATAAGCGTATTAATTATCATTTAATTTAATTTACTAACTTAGTCCTAAGGCAAATTGTTACTAATCTTTTTTTTTTCTATGGACTACGGTCTGAAATAAATATATTATTCTATTATATTCTATTAATTATTCTGCTAAATGAGACAAAAAACTATTATCTATTTTTATTTAAATATTTTCTGTCTCCAATGAATAACGAGGTTAATCCTTTTCGGGATTGTCTGTAAATGTGTAACTCATTTGCAGACAACCTCAAAAAGGATTAACATGTAATTCAATGTATGTATTTACTAAAAGCCTAAAAACAATAAACCAAGGAAGTGGATATAATCCGCTAGCAGTATTCGATGAATCTAATGGATAAGTGAAAGGGTTCGTAATCGCTTAGAAAGTTTTAATTGATTCGGCTTCGCGCCGGGAGGCCGAAAGCCGAGAGGCCAACGATTATAAAACCCAACACGAAATCCATTCCCGCGAATATAAACGCTGGAAGCTTTTTTCCAATTATTTTGGGGTAGGCTCTACTAAGTTTCATGAATTAAGCGCCATTCAGAGGGCCGGGACGGGAATTCAAATTCGGCATTAAATTGCTATCAAATTGTCCTCAAGTTGCCTCATCAGGCCTCTTGCTTGTCCTATCGAACTATAATGACCGGCAAACAACTTGGCAAAAATATTGTCTGCGCAGAACAAAATTCATAGGCAAAAAACGACGCTACGCACCCCATTGGTCAAATTGTTTGCCGTGTACTGTTAGTACTAGTATTTATTCTGTGGTACTGTGGAAATAATCATCATTCTCTTGCCCAGTTTCCATTATTTGGGGTCGGCGCAATATATAATTATCAGCATAGCATAGCATATGCTCACGACTACATTCCCCGAGGGGGTAGTCAAAGATATTCTGAAACTTCAGAACATCCACGTTTCACTTAGTACCGAAACTCTGTCCAGTGTGACGGGGAGTGAGCCCGTCGCCACTTGTAATGGACAGTAGGTACGATACATACCTCGAAATTGACGCATGCAGGTTTCCCCACGATGTTTTCCTTCACCGGAAAGCCAGTGGTGTTATAAATCGTACATAAATTCCGAAAAACTCATTGGTACGAGTCGGCCTGGACGGGGATCGAACCATGGCCTCCTGCACGGCAGGCAAGGTTACTCGCCACTGGACCATCACGGCTTATATATATTATCATAGCGTAAATACAATAAAGTGGGTGCGCTTAGTGGCCGCGTTGGGTATATGCTTGCGCGAAGAGCGGGGGGCTCGCGCGGTGTGCGGAGGGGTGTGGGGTACAGCGCGCAGGTGAATCGGTACCCTGCCACCCGCACCCCCCGCACGATAGGCCTGGAGCGACCCGAGAGCGCCCTCACTATTAGTATATTCACTTTGATATTATCATCCTCTCTCTTCCATTTATCTCTCTTGGCCGTCGTTTCAGCCATACGGAATAGAGGAAGTGACATGAGTTGTCAAATGAAACCGTTTTTGGACGTTTTCAAGAGTCCTCGGCAGGTTAAAAATTCGATTTCTGTGTTTAATTCTCAATCTAACGTGAAATCGTGGATAATTTAATGAAATAGTGTTAGTTTATTTCACAAAATTATCTACGATTTCACTTTAGATTCACGATTATTCACAGAAACCGAATTTTTACCAGGACTCTACATCCCCAAAAACGGTTTTATTGCCTCGCGTCACGTATCTCTTCCTATTATACAGTGATGCCGCTAGGTACATCTCGCTCTCTCAGCTGTCAATGCCTCTCTTCCGTAGTATAATAACTTTATGGTTTCAGCCACGGACCTGAAAAAAAGACGGACTGAATCTCGTCTAATCAAAAGTCAAGCACCCATTTATATGAGTGTGCGTGCTGTCGCCCTGTCGCGCGGTACAAAATAGCGGCGGGTTGTCGGATCTGCGCCTAGAACTGGTGCGTCTGTGTGAGTGTAGGTCCCTTGTAGAATAAACGAAATTGTAGGACATGCTTCACCTCTTTTTAGAGTGACATTACGTCCGTCTTTTTTTCAGGTCCTTGGGTTTCAGCACTCACTCCATTCTTAAACATCATCCTTCACACAATCCATCCATATTTTCTTCGGCCTTCCTCTCTTGCTACAGCTATCTATTATCCATAATATATTGTTTCCAGCCTGTGGAAATTATTATAAGCCTCAAAATGTACATAATTATGTAAGTTTCCTTCAAAAAGCCATTGGACGGATTAATACATCAATCCACTAAGCCCGGATAATGTAGACAGCTCTAATGAAAGTCAGAGGAAGTAAATATAATCTAAGGGAACGGGATTATATACCGATCACGTCGGGGATCGAAACAAGGAGACATTAATCTCTGAAAAGATCATAATAATCTGTTTTGTATCCTGTGTCTTTTTTTTTTTTTTTTTTTTTATTAACTATGGGTTTGCTCTTGACCTCAATCCAGTCCTCAGGACGAAGATGGGGTCGTAGATGTAGCGAGCTTACCCAGAAGATGCCTATTCACTCGTACTTTAAAGGAATTCGGGTTGTAAGTACTCGGAAATACTGACGCAGGTAAGGCATTCCACTCCTTGGCTGTGCGCATTATAAAAGATTCAGAAAGGCGCTTGGTGCGGATATGTGGGATGTCAACCAAGAAGGGGTGATATCCCGCGGTGCGTCTGGAAGTCCGATAGTAGAAAGGGGAAGGTGGGATGAGCTCATGCAGCTCTAGGGCACACTCACCGAAGTACAATCTGTAGAAGACCGACAAGCAGGCCACTCTGCGGCGGTGGGCTAGGCTATGAAGCTTGGCCTCCACCAGCTTACTATCGCCAATGAGCCTCCTGGCTCTGCGTTCAACCGAGTCGAGTGCGGCAAGTTGATACTTGGCTGAGCCATCCCACAGGTGGCAGCAGTACTCCATACATGATCGGACCTGAGCTTTATACAATACTAAGAGCTGTCCAGGAGTGAAGTACCGCTTCACCTTGTTTAAGATGCCCAGCTTTTTGGCCGCAGTTTGAGCCTTAGACTCGATGTCAGCGCCGAAGTTGAGTTTTGTGGTCAAGCTTATACCCAGAAGCCCAAGACTGTCGGAAACAGGGACAGATGTACCCCGGAAAGTAGGAGTCAGATTAAACGGACTCCTTTTTGCGGTGAACAGACAAGCCTGTGTTTTGGTGGCGTTGAAGTTGACTAAATTATTGTCACCCCACTGGGAGACAACACTTAAAGTCAAGTTTGTCCGCTCAACCATGGCCTCCCTCTGCGAGCGTATTTTATCCCCGCTGGCCCCTGCGCCAGATACATATCTCTCCATGACAGTACTGTCATCTGCATACCCAACAATACCTGACACAAGGAGGTCATTGATGTGCAGCAGGAAAAGTGTCGCGGAGAGAACAGACCCTTGAGGAACTCCAGCATCAATTGCCATAAGGTCAGAAGAGCAGCTGTCAATGACAACTCTAATCGACCGTTCTCTCAAGAAATCAGATATCCAGCTGCAAAGATCAGCGGGGATGCCATAAGCGGGAAGCTTGCTCAGCAAACTAGCGTGCCATACCCTGTCAAAGGCCTTCGAGATGTCAAGTGATACAGCCAGTGCTTCACCGTGCTTCTCGATGGCCTCGCCCCAGCAGTGCGTCACATACACAAGAAGATCCCCAGTCGATCGCCCCCGGCGGAAGCCATATTGGCGATCACTGAGTAGATCATTGTCTTCTAGGTATGACAGCAACTTACTGTTAAGTACTCTTTCCATGACTTTACAGAGAATGGAAGTAATGGCGATAGGGCGGTAGTTGCAGGGGTCGGCACGACTGCCCTTCTTGGGTACCGGTTGCACATTCGCAAGCTTCCAGGATTTAGGCACCGTTCTTGTTCTGAGAGAGAGGCGATACAGGCGTGTTAGAACAGGAGACAACTCAGGCGCACAATATCTCAACACTCTTGCAGGTATACCATCAGGACCACTGGCCTTATTCACATCCAGACTACGCAATGCTCTGCGGACCTCTTTTGTATGTATTGTGACCTCCGGCATCGAAGAATCACAACGAGGGATGGTTGGCGGCTGTTTGGCACCAGCGTCCAGACGTGAATTGCTCGCAAACAGAGAAGCAAATAAATTAGCTTTCTCAGTTGCGGAGTGAGCCAGCGACCCATCAGGCTTCTGCATGGGAGGCAAAGTGGGACGGCAGAAGTTGGATTCGACCGATTTTGAAAGGGACCAGAACTGTTTACTACCAGAAGGGTAGGATGCCAGTTTGGCTCCAATGCGGCTGACATGGTCGAATCGAGCCCTCCGGATCACCCGTTTGCAGGACTTGGCGGCAGAATTAAAGGCCCTCTTCTTCGCGCGAACCCTACGAGCTCTAACTTTGCGGTCGCGAGCTTGGACCCATGCTTGGTAGGCGGCTTCTTTTTTAGCCTCAGCGCGAGCACAATCCGCATTGTACCAAGGTTGGGCTTTGTGACCGAGTGAGATGTCGGAGAAAGGAATATAATATTCCATTCCCTGTCGTATCACGTCCGCAACCGCATCAGCCGAACTAGCAGGGTCACTCGAAGAAAAACACACTTGCCGCCACGGGTAAGACGCAAAGAAATGCCGCATCTCATCCCAATCTGCCGACCCGTATCGCCAGACTCGCCTCGTGCCCTTAGGGCTGTCATCGGGAGGAGAGCAGATCGACACGGATTTCACCAGACAGTGATCGGACGTTCCCAGCGGGGCAGAGACCGATACTGAGTGCCTGTCTGGATCTGAAGTCAGCAGAAGGTCCAAACAATTGGGCGTATGACCATCAACATCCGGTACCCGCGTTGCTTGATTCACCAGCTGGGTGAGATCTAGCGATAATGCAAACTTGCGCGCCTCTCTCCCAGCATGGTCAGTTAACTGGAACGGGAACAGCCACTCGCTATGGTGGGCATTGAAGTCCCCCAGAAAAACAAGCTCCGCCGTTGGATACCTTCGTTGGGCTGTCTCTGCCGTCTCAGTGAGATACTCCATGAGCCTGGTTGTCTCCTGGTCACCGTCGTGCGATCGATAGACACCGACGTAGAGAGATTTCTCCATTCCGGTGTCTACAAAAAGCCATAATACGGAGAACCCGGAAACCTCAAAGCAACGGATATTATAAGGTCTTTATTTTGTTATTAATACATAATATTCACTTGTAAAAATAATACTATGGACTATAACTACTACCTACTTGTCGTGGTACCAGCTTGGAATGGACCACTTAGGGATATAATAATATGGATTCTTTCTAGTTAATATTAAGCCTATTTGTTTTGAGAACGAAATGTTTGTGATCCAAATTAAAAGCTTATACAGGGGTTAGAACGCCGTAGGGTTGCCTAGCAAAATCTTGCCGCAAGTACCTTTACCATGAGGATTTTGGGTACCATTTATTCCACCTGTCTGTTTGGGAAGTAAATGAGGTGCCATCGGAAGGAGACCGATCTAAACAACTGGAAAAACTAGGGTTGCCACCTCTCAGTCTGCCGCAACACCCATAATTTTGAGATGTCATTCCAGATTGAAACCTAAATACTAAGTACCTCAGAGGAAGGATCTCTTTATTCTAAAGCATAGAGTCCGCATCAATTTACGATTGTTGTTAGTCTCTCTTCTCTTATGATTATGAGTATGACGTACCTTTAATAGTAGAAGAATTCTGAACTATAGATATTTGTTTATGCGGCTTTCCACTTTTTTTATGCTAGTGTGTGTGAAAATTTACCGTAAACATTAGGGCAGTTGTCACTTTGGACTAATTGGTATCCCTTGTCCATACTACTTGACACCACATACTCAAACACAAACGTTAAAAAAATTGACGTTCTTGCAATTCATACCATTGCAAGAACGTCCATTTTTCACCCTCTATGCCTTTAGGTATAATATCTTTGCTAAGTACAATTAATTCTAAGGTCCCGTTATATGTTTCTTACTTAGTGCTTAAACTAAAATAGGGTTGCCTACCGTCAGTGTAATTTTAGTAGGTATTAATGGCTCAGTGGCCTTTTTTTCACAAATACACTGCAATTATTAACCCTTATCCCTTTGTCGTCTCATACGATACCACGAGAAGAAATAAGGTCCATAATTTTATTTCAAGCTTAAAATATAAAAATACCGTTCGAGTTTGATAAGTAAGCTCCGAGCGCTTTATCCCAGGCTATATTTCAGATGCTCGCAATAAGCTCAGACGAGGGTGCACCTAACTCAGGGCACCTAGACTAGGTAGATGCCTAGGTACCCTAGCTCCCTAGACACCTGACTCAGGACCCAGACGCTTGTGATTAATAACCGCACGCCCGGAGCAGGAGCGCGATTTTTTAAATTCACTGACTTTGAAATCTGTATTCGAAAATATTTTCTAGAGTTGATTTTGATTCGGGTGCAATTTTTAGGGTTCCGTACCCAAAGGGTGAAAACGGGACCCTATTACTAATCCTACTTTGTCCGTCCGTCCGTCCGTCCGTCTGTCCTATCTATTTAGGGCTGTAACTTTTGAACCGCTAGCTAGATAGTTGAAATTTTCTCAAATTATGCGTTATTACGGCGGATTTGTTAACAAATATTAAAAATGTCAAAAAGTTAAATATTAAGGGGGGTTAGATAGATAGATAGATAACAACAAGAAACTAGTTCTTATCAACGTTTTTTCTTCACGCTGTATCGTAAAAACTGTAATACATACAAGCGTCAAACTTAGTGTGATTATAGTGCAAACTCTACAAAATAACAACAAATACTAAAAACCGGCCATGTGTGAGTCGCTCTTGCGCTAAAGGTCCCAGACAAAAAAAGTTTTTTTTTCTAAGTTAATAATGTTGTGTTCTGTGGTGGTGTGGCACGGAACCCTCGGTGCGCGAGTAGCCCGACTCGCACTTGACCGCTTTAATTTAAATTCACTGACTTTGAAATCTGTAAGTATTCGAAAATATTTTCTAGAGTTGATTTTGTTTCGGGTGCAATTTTTAGGGTTCCGTACCCAAAGAGTGAAAACGGGACCCTATTACTAAGCCTACTTTGTCCGTCCGTCCGTCCGTCCGTCTGTCCTACCTATTAAGGGCTGTAACTTTTGAACCGTAATAGCTAGATAGTTGAAATTTTCTCAAATTATGCGTTATTACGGCGGATTTGTTAACAAATATTAAAAATGTCAAAAAGTTAAAAATTAAGGGGGTTCTCAACAAGAAACTAGTTTTTATCAACGTTTTTTCTTCACGCTCTATCGTAAAAACATACTACAACTAACAATACATACTAACATCTATGTAATACATACAAGCGTCAAACTTAGTGTGATTATAGAGCAAACTCTACAAAATAACAACAAATACTAAAAACCGGCCAAGTGTGAGTCGGTCTTGCGCTAAAGGTCCCAGACAAAAAAAGTTTTTTTCTAAGTTAATAATGTTGTGTTCTGTGGTGGTGTGGCACGGAATCCTCGGTGCGCGAGTAGCCCGACTCGCACTTGACCGGTTTTATTTACATAGGTATGGCGACGCCAAATAAATGTGAACTAATAATTGGTAATATGAACGTGTGTACCAAAAGGGACTATGATTGTCAATAGGTATGTGCTATTTGCAAATGGCGTAACTTTATCTTACCCTACACTATTTTTTGGATATTTAAATCGAAATTCTAGCATCCAAAAAGCTACCTAAAAGGCTCAATTTTTTTATATATGTTCCGTTGAGTAAAAGCCTACGTTAGTTTTGCAAAGGAATAATCATAGGAGTTATCCCACGCGCTGTCTCGTCAAGCGGGATCTAGCGGGATGTTGGGGATAGAATTATCGCTTTTGATCATTCATTTTACCCTTACGAATACGACGTGAAAACCACACACACAAACAATATGCTTTGATGTGACGCGTAGGTACTTGAAGATGATAAACATAATAGGCACTTTCTTCTTATCGTGTGCTCAGCATGCCCTGGTGTCAGAATTTTTTCAGACCGCCTTACGGCCTCTGACATGGTTTTTAAGTAACGACTACTACCACCAGAGATAGTATAGCCGAGACCAATGGCTTAACGTGTCATCCGAAGTACGGAGTTATCTTTTTTTTCAGACAATCAGGTGACTTAGCCTGTATAACCAACTGGGGAAAAGCGCACAAAGTGACATATAACTAGGTCTCCCCCGTGGGAATGGAACCCACGACCTCCGTGATGAACCCAATGCTCTCAACCATTAGACCACGGAGGTAGTTAATAGGTGCGTAATACTTATTGTTATTCTGAAATAATGTACAAAAATATGAAAACTTGTAGTATCTGCCTACCCTTCCCTGGTACGCGACAGCTTGTGTGGTAGCTAAATGCCCCCTAGAGTTCGGCGCAAATGGGCTTCAAACTTCAAACTTCAAAGACTTTATTGCGACACAGGTAATATAAACGAAGACTGTCACGCAATAGGTTCTCTTTTTACGTTTTGGTGCTCTTTTGGCTAGGATACTTTCGAGTGCGGACCCTAAGTCCAGTAGTTGGTAAGTCAACGGTGACAAGTGTCGGCGTTTTGTGTGGCGAGTCGCGGACACTGCTGAAGCGAGTGGGGTGGCCACCGGCCACAAGTGTACCGCGAGTATGAAAAAGGTGACCCGTTTGCACCGACCTTTAGCTGTGAACATAAAAAGAAATGATTGTCTATTCAAAACCTCACACCACACGCCTAAGCGATGAGACGTCAAAATTACATTAGAAATATAAACATATTTTTATCTCGTCCTTCAGTTGAGGTAAACATAATTATTTACTCGCTGCCGGTGTCACCGCAGTAAAAGCCTCTCCCCGGAGCCGCGCGTCGACAAATAATATTATCTTCATCCTTATAACCTTTAAACTTGTTTGAATTAACTTGGCAACTGCCAATGAAGGCTGTTTTTTTATATTTAAAAGCTTTATATTCCCTACAAAAGGTAGTTTTTATTGCACTGAATTATGTTATACGTTTCATTTATTTGTAACATAACATAAATAGTAACAACATAATTATGGATTTAATGTCTAAAATATAGAATTTTTACTTTTTATTTTATTTATAAATATTCTTTATTTGCACACCAAAAACATACAGCAAAAAAACAGAATGGCGGTTTATTTAGAAGCTTTTAATTCCCTACGTTTTTCCTATATTTTGACCACATTTCTGACCACCCCGAAAGGGATTACGGTCGTGAGTTTATACCCCAGTCATATCTTACACAAAAAATAGCTAAAATTGCAAACTAACGTCTAGTTCTGATTTTTTTATATGTTGTTAGGACCACTACCAGTAGCGTATATCCAAGTTTGCAGCACTCGAAAAACCATCCCGTTTTTTGGTTTTTTGCTTAGGTCTCGAAGTCTATTAGTCATATCGAAAAGTTTTGTAAGTACAAATTAAACCTAATAAAATTTCCAAAACAAGTTATATGCATTTTTGTCACCGGTCTTAACTTTTGCGGGCTACAGGGCCGAGAAAGTAAACAAAAATTGCTCATTTTCTCGGGTTTTTCCGGGTATTTATCTACTATCTCTATGAAAAGTGGTGGGGATCGACCGGATTCCTCCAATTGATCTCCAGGTTTCCCTTACTGTACAAGAATGACACTTGGGGATCATCACATGGAATCCTTGGTGATATAGGAAAAACTTTGACTTCCTCGGAAGGTCGACTCCTGATGGATGAGGTCAACGGCCCGCGGAAACTATGACAGATATGATTATGGACCTCAAACAACTATCATAGAAGACCCTGGTCCGATTTGGTTGGTGGTGAAAAAATCCAAAATTGCAATATCCAAGATGGCTTCCATGGAAATTTCAAATTCCAACACAGCTTTTAAAAGTTCATCGAACCGACTGAAAATTTGTATCTCGGGTTTAAGGGGTCGCTAATTAAGAATATGAAATCATTTTGTTTTTATCTTTAACTTTCATGAGGGTCGCCATACAAATTTCATAATTTTTTAAATGTTGTTATTTTCTCGGCCCTGTAGCCGTCAAAGATTAAGTCCTATGACAAAAATGCATACTACTTGTTTTGTAGGAAATTTTATCAGATTTAATTTGTACTTACAAAACTTTTCGATACGACTAATAATCTTCGAGATGTAAGCAAAAAACCAAAAAACGGGATGGTTTTTCGAGTGCTGCAAAGTTAGCACAGGTCTTTCGAAGCTGCAAACTTGAATGTACACTACTGGTAGTGGTCCTAACAAAATATTAAAAAATCTGAACTAGACGTTAGTTTGCGATTTTAATGTTCGATTTGACGGGCGTATTATGTATATATGTATTTTTAATTCCCTACTACGAATAAGGAATAACTATGGAAGAATAACTCTAAACAAAAGCAACATAATTTTTAGCACCCTTTGAAAAATGACATTTTGTATGAGTTTTGGCGGCAAGAACGAACACTGTGTACTTTTTTTGGGGTCACTTTTTGAGCTTGATTTACATTTCTATACATTCTTATTCGTAGATTCCCTACCTAGTAGTCTTGCGCACCGCTGTCAAACACCGCGCTAAAGTATTTACTACGTACACACGGCGACACATCAAGCTACGCAAAATCAAAATAAGCTGGACGCGCGTAGGTAGAGTAATGTATAACGTCGCGCGGCCAGCTTATGTTTGTTTTGCATAGCTTGATGTTTCGCCGTGTGTACAAGCTTCCATTCTTTTCAACTTAAGGCGGCTACTCCCAGTTTTACGGTAAAATTGGGTAGCTTTGTAACCATTTTATTCATTAACTATGGCACTTTTTAAGCTGAAAAAAGAACTGAACAGTCTAGACAATATGAGAAGTGATGTGGTTTTTCTAGAAATCGATTTTAATGAATAAAACCGAAGAAAAGTGAATCTAAAGTCACCCCTTTTTTGTCCACTTGTAACCATTTTACTCTCACATTTTTGATCGGAAGTAAATGAAAATTTACAATATTCTTCAAAATACAATATAGAATGATGTGGTTTTCTTACTTTTTCGAAATTGATAAAAATTTATATCAAATTTCAAAAATTACTGCTAAATTCCAGTCGTATTCATACCGGCACCCCCGCTCTCGTCCATATAGTCAGAGCGGGGCGAGGCCTCTTGCTAAACAGACCTGTACTTCGTCGAGACAAAATTATATTTCGAAATTTTAATTATTTTGTTTGAAATATAGAAAAAGAATACACAGAGCGGTCCGAGGGTCTTTCGTTTGCAAAATATGAGGGTTTCACTTCTATTATCTTTTGCTTCGTAAATATAAGAATCTTTGTAGGTACCCATTTTTAATCAATTTTTTACAACACTTTTTATTAAAAAACATAATAGAATAATCTGTGGGTATACGCATATGCTCACGACTATATTCCCCGAGCGGGTAGTCACAGATATTCTGAAACTTCAGAACATCCACGTTTCACTAGTAGTACCGAAACTCTGTCCAGTGTGACGGGGAGTGAGCCCGTCGCCACTTGTAATGGACAGTGGGCACAATACATGCCTCAAAATTGAAGCATGCAGGTTTCCTCACGATGTTTTCCTTCACCGAAAAGCCAGTGGTGTTACAAATCGTACATAAATTCCGAAAAACTCATTGGTACGAGTTGGCCTGGACGGGGATCGAACCATCGCCTCCTGCACGACAGGCAAGGTTACTCGCCACTGGACCACCAATCTATAGGACCTATGATATATTATACCCGGATATATTATAGGGGTCACAACATTTATAGTCTAGTAAAAATACGGTTTTAAGATTGCATTAAACACACACACTGTAGTAGGTACTTTTATTTCATTATAGACTTTTGTCGAGATTTCGTGGTAAATAAAGGGACTCTGAGAAATACCTTAAAATTGATATAAATGTCGAAATGACATTCACATTTCTGAAGATGTTACTTCCTGCAGACCCGAAACGACCGTTAATTTAAGGTAGATTTTGTACAAATAAACAGTAAATAATTTAGTTTTGAGGTATACTAATCACAAGCACAATCGAACGAAAAAAAAAAAAGTTCTAGTTAACTTCGTATAGTACTTGTAGCCCCGGGACTTTTTAACAAAAAGGTTACCGATTTGAAATTATTGTTAAGTGGCAATGGCACATATATTTGGCCCAAATTATTGTGAAGAATAGTTACCCAATTGTAATCAGTCTCAAAGTTACAAGATAATTTCCAAACCCTGTCAAAAGTGCCCATACCTCCCAATGGTCGGGTGGCTTGGGCACCTTTTAAACTCTAGGTACTGGTTAATACAATCTTTGATAAACATATTGTTACGAGCGACGGGTTCCGGGATTGGAGTGAAACGCTAAGTCCAACTTTACAGAGTTTATTTGGGATACACATACAAACGGTCCACCTCGCAGGGGTTCCCCTACACGGTTCACTTCACCGGGTCCTCCTCGCAGGGATTCCCCGTGCACCACTTACTGTCACTATTCACGGTCCACTACGTCACTACTGTGACGACACGACACGCGTCACGGCTATGACGTCACGACGTACGACACTATGACGTCACGCACTACACTGACACTATGACTTCACGTACTAAACCGACACTATGACGTCACGCACTACACTGACACTTGTCTACTCACTGTTCCTCTTAGCACTTTTCTCTTCACTAGTACTTTTCCACTTTTACTTTTCTTCCTTTTATTTCGCACTGTTCACTGTTTAACCAAGGACTGCCCTGTGACCGCGAACTCGCCGCTTTTTTTTCGATCTTCTTTTCTTTACTCGTTTGTTTTCCTCCAGATATTTCCAACCCTGCCTTCTTTTCTCGAAACCGATCGAAGACACGCCCACTTTTCTGGTTCTTTTCAAATATTCGTAATTTCGCCTCCTTTCTCGAAGTTCCTAGACACGTTCACCTTTTTGTCCCTTTTTAAATATTCCTTCCCTTTCTTCCTTCTAGAACATTTCTAAAAACACTAAAATCTAGAAATATTACACCCTCCGAATTTTTGAATGCCTTGTTACGTCTAACGTTTGACAGCGTTCGTGACAATATAATCAGACGTATACAAAGAAACATACACTTTCTCGCAGATTGCTTTGCTATTTTATTCAAAATCACGACAAAATACTTAATTTGGCACTCAAAAAACCATCAATCGCATATAACTTTGGCAAATGAACGAAATCACTGATGATATTTGGTTGAGCAGTGGGGCCATTAATAATTAACTAAACTAAATTGCCATAGAAAACAAAATTAAAAATCGACTATAAATCTCGAGTTATGAGGTGGTGCCCAAACCTCCCGACTGCCCAATGGTCCCCTACCTCCCAAACTAAATGTTCCTTAAATTAACGGTCTCTTTTCGGGTCTGCACGAAGAAACATTTTCAGAAATGTGCATGTCCTTTGGACATTTATATAAATTTAAAGGTATTTCTCGGAGTCCCTTTATTTACCACGAAATTTTGACAAAAGTCTATAATAAAATAAAAGTATCTACTACAGTGTCTTTCATGCAATCTTAAAACTGTATTTTTACTAGACTATAAATGTTGTGACCCGGGTTTTTTTATGCTTTTTTTTTTTAATTTCAAAATTAATGTTTAGTGTGGTGCAATACTTAAAATGATTAAAGTATAATGCATGCATGCATATGCTCACGACTATATTCCCTGAGGGAGTAGTCAGAGGTATAAAACTAAAGGTAAGTGTTAAAGTAGGATGTAATAATAAACACAACTTTCAAGTTTAAAACTCTGAAAGAATAATTATTGATGTACACGGCGACACAGCAAGCTACCCAAAACCAAAATAAGCTGGCCGCGCGTAGGCATAGTAATGTATAACGTCGCGCAGCCAGCTTATTTTGGTTTTGGGTAGGTAGCTTGATGTGTCGCCGTGCGTACATATAAGTTTATGGTAAATTTCTAGCCGAGCACTGCTAATGTTGGCCACTCGACGCCCACGGAGTAATAGATAAGTAACTACTCTTTCTGTGACCACGGCTCGTGGCGTGTCTAAGGTGCCGGCACATGTCCACGTCTATGGTGTATCTACGTATCGTGAGCGCGATGCGGGTGGTGCGGGGAGAGGTAATAAGCTCCGCCCATTCACGCAAGGTCATTGGCGCCTGTATTAGCCTTAAGCGACGCGGGTAAAGATAAACAGTCAGCTTTTCCTTATGTGTAAGCGCCTGTCTGCCCTAATGTTAACGTGTTTAGTAGAATGCGTCGCGATATCGCTTACCTGCCTTATCCAAACTCGTCTAAAAGAAATAATTGTCACCGGCGGGAAGCGGCGGGATCCCGCGGGATAACGCGGGCCACGGCGGGATTTGCGAAGGGGGCTCGCCGCGGGATTTGCATGCCCGCCGCCGCCGCCGCCGGCAAGCAGCGTGATAAATATGCTTACAGGCGCTTTGTCTTGTGAGATTTCACTCCTCTCCTTTCTTGTTTTGTTTTAAATTCTCCCTCGTCGTCTGGAGTATGGTTTGTTCATTTTCTTTTAGAAACCTTTTTCTGCTCTTTTTTCAGAAAGTGTGTATTTTTGAAAGAGATTTTTCTTTGAGAAATTGCAAATGCAAAAATATGGGTTCTTTAATGCTTGCTCTGTTTTAGTAACTACTTAACTTAGCTAGAAATGTTTTACCCGTACATAAAATATTAAAAGTTTTTTTTTTTTTTTTTTTTTTTTATTAACTATGGGTTTGCTCTTGACCTCAATCCAGTCCTCAGGACGAAGATGGGGTCGTAGATGTAGCGAGCTTACCCAGAAGATGCCTATTCACTCGTACTTTAAAGGAATTCGGGTTGTAAGTACTCGGAAATACTGACGCAGGTAAGGCATTCCACTCCTTGGCTGTGCGCATTATAAAAGATTCAGAAAGGCGCTTGGTGCGGATATGTGGGATGTCAACCAAGAAGGGGTGATATCCCGCGGTGCGTCTGGAAGTCCGATAGTAGAAAGGGGAAGGTGGGATGAGCTCATGCAGCTCTAGGGCACACTCACCGAAGTACAATCTGTAGAAGACCGACAAGCAGGCCACTCTGCGGCGGTGGGCTAGGCTATGAAGCTTGGCCTCCACCAGCTTACTATCGCCAATGAGCCTCCTGGCTCTGCGTTCAACCGAGTCGAGTGCGGCAAGTTGATACTTGGCTGAGCCATCCCACAGGTGGCAGCAGTACTCCATACATGATCGGACCTGAGCTTTATACAATACTAAGAGCTGTCCAGGGGTGAAGTACCGCTTCACCTTGTTTAAGAAGCCCAGCTTTTTGGCCGCAGTTTGAGCCTTAGACTCGATGTCAGCGCCGAAGTTGAGTTTTGTGGTCAAGCTTATACCCAGAAGCCCAAGACTGTCGGAAACAGGGACAGATGTACCCCGGAAAGTAGGAGTCAGATTAAACGGACTCCTTTTTGCGGTGAACAGACAAGCCTGTGTTTTGGTGGCGTTGAAGTTGACTAAATTATTGTCACCCCACTGGGAGACAACACTTAAAGTCAAGTTTGTCCGCTCAACCATGGCCTCCCTCTGCGAGCGTATTTTATCCCCGCTGGCCCCTGCGCCAGATACATATCTCTCCATGACAGTACTGTCATCTGCATACCCAACAATACCTGACACAAGGAGGTCATTGATGTGCAGCAGGAAAAGTGTCGCGGAGAGAACAGACCCTTGAGGAACTCCAGCATCAATTGCCATAAGGTCAGAAGAGCAGCTGTCAATGACAACTCTAATCGACCGTTCTCTCAAGAAATCAGATATCCAGCTGCAAAGATCAGCGGGGATGCCATAAGCGGGAAGCTTGCTCAGCAAACTAGCGTGCCATACCCTGTCAAAGGCCTTCGAGATGTCAAGTGATACAGCCAGTGCTTCACCGTGCTTCTCGATGGCCTCGCCCCAGCAGTGCGTCACATACACAAGAAGATCCCCAGTCGATCGCCCCCGGCGGAAGCCATATTGGCGATCACTGAGTAGATCATTGTCTTCTAGGTATGACAGCAACTTACTGTTAAGTACTCTTTCCATGACTTTACAGAGAATGGAAGTAATGGCGATAGGGCGGTAGTTGCAGGGGTCGGCACGACTGCCCTTCTTGGGTACCGGTTGCACATTCGCAAGCTTCCAGGATTTAGGCACCGTTCTTGTTCTGAGAGAGAGGCGATACAGGCGTGTTAGAACAGGAGACAACTCAGGCGCACAATATCTCAACACTCTTGCAGGTATACCATCAGGACCACTGGCCTTATTCACATCCAGACTACGCAATGCTCTGCGGACCTCTTTTGTATGTATTGTGACCTCCGGCATCGAAGAATCACAACGAGGGATGGTTGGCGGCTGTTTGGCACCAGCGTCCAGACGTGAATTGCTCGCAAACAGAGAAGCAAATAAATTAGCTTTCTCAGTTGCGGAGTGAGCCAGCGACCCATCAGGCTTCTGCATGGGAGGCAAAGTGGGACGGCAGAAGTTGGATTCGACCGATTTTGAAAGGGACCAGAACTGTTTACTACCAGAAGGGTAGGATGCCAGTTTGGCTCCAATGCGGCTGACATGGTCGAATCGAGCCCTCCGGATCACCCGTTTGCAGGACTTGGCGGCAGAATTAAAGGCCCTCTTCTTCGCGCGAACCCTACGAGCTCTAACTTTGCGGTCGCGAGCTTGGACCCATGCTTGGTAGGCGGCTTCTTTTTTAGCCTCAGCGCGAGCACAATCCGCATTGTACCAAGGTTGGGCTTTGTGACCGAGTGAGATGTCGGAGAAAGGAATATAATATTCCATTCCCTGTCGTATCACGTCCGCAACCGCATCAGCCGAACTAGCAGGGTCACTCGAAGAAAAACACACTTGCCGCCACGGGTAAGACGCAAAGAAATGCCGCATCTCATCCCAATCTGCCGACCCGTATCGCCAGACTCGCCTCGTGCCCTTAGGGCTGTCATCGGGAGGAGAGCAGATCGACACGGATTTCACCAGACAGTGATCGGACGTTCCCAGCGGGGCAGAGACCGATACTGAGTGCCTGTCTGGATCTGAAGTCAGCAGAAGGTCCAAACAATTGGGCGTATGACCATCAACATCCGGTACCCGCGTTGCTTGATTCACCAGCTGGGTGAGATCTAGCGATAATGCAAACTTGCGCGCCTCTCTCCCAGCATGGTCAGTTAACTGGAACGGGAACAGCCACTCGCTATGGTGGGCATTGAAGTCCCCCAGAAAAACAAGCTCCGCCGTTGGATACCTTCGTTGGGCTGTCTCTGCCGTCTCAGTGAGATACTCCATGAGCCTGGTTGTCTCCTGGTCACCGTCGTGCGATCGATAGACACCGACGTAGAGAGATTTCTCCATTCCGGTGTCTACAAAAAGCCATAATACGGAGAACCCGGAAACCTCAAAGCAACGGAGACGCCGACTGCAAATGTCGTCGCGAACATACACACAGACCCCAGCTCGCCTCTTGAACTTATGTTCCAACGAGTATCCTGGGTAGTTGAGGTACGCCGTATCAGACGGGGTTGCTATCTGCGTCTCCGTTAAAAAGAATAGGTGTGGCTTCTCGGTCTCGAGGTGGTGGTGGACCGGATCGAGATTTGAGTGTAGACCTCGTATGTTACTGAGGTGCACTTTGAGTGGGAGGAAGTGCAGCCGTTGTCTAACCATTTTCTTTTTTGTGACTTTGTTTTTCATAGTTTGTCGAGTGGTGGAGAGGTGGAAAAAAAGTCGAGATGCCACTCAGGTACCCTAGAAGACCTCATGAGCTCGACTGACTGGTGGGAAACTCATTTGGAGACTGCGGGGACGCCCGAACCCCCCCGCAATGGCCACCGGGTCCTCCCTTCCAGTCGCCAACTGGCACGGTGGAGCATTGCGGGATTTTTCGCAAGTTGTGTGGGGCAGCCTTTCACACGTGGCTAGCGCACTACTTGGGCCCCCTACTAACTGCGGTCGGCCAACGACTGTCACCGTGCTTCGGATCCCGCTACCCTCCAAAATGAGTTTCCCGGTACAGTGTTGCTCAGAGGTCAAGACCGGTTCCGAGTAGCGCAACTGACTTTTTCCCATTCCCCAATGGCGCTGGGACTCCTGCACACCGACGGAACGCAGCAAGCTGCTTGGCGCCGGACTCCGGCAGGAGGGTGGTCGCGAGCCAGGCGGCTCCTTGCGGAGCCTACCACCGCTGTGGGGGATCGTTCAGCCGACACCACGAACTTGTTGTAGTCTGTGGCGGCGTTGCCCAGGGTGGACCACTAGGAGGTAGATCCCCAACCACCCCAAAAAAAAAAAAAAAAAAGTTTGAAAAAGTTATATTTTATATATTGAAGAATAATTTCGAAAAATTGTTTTTTTGTTAGACAAATCTAGATGCCGTGTCACAAATAACTTTCTCTGCAATTTATACTATAATTATGAAGATATAAAGCTTTGACATTTTTCTATGAATAATTTCAAAGCTTTTTGTATGAAACTGACAACTTTACAACCACCTTAACATCTCTTCATTATCATGACATCTAAATTCCTTATGAAATAAGGAAAGACGGACGTTTTTCCAACTTGTTCATAACTGGACTTAGCAAGGGCTTCTTATTACAATTTCAAATTAGGAATCGTATAAATATGCATAGTGCCGAATTATTTATAAGCTCAGTAAAGTACCTTTTGGCATTATTTATAATGCCAAAGGTGCTTAAACATCAACATTTCGCTAGATGTAAAGAATAATGAGTTACAGCTTCATTATTTTATATGACCTTTCAGTTGACATCAGTGTTTTTACTATGATCAAAAGGGACAAAATTGAATAATCTGGTCAAAGGGGCACTATCTCCATAAACATAATTTTCCTAGCATTTGGCGTCGCGTCGCCAGCGTGTACCAGTGTATAATACCTACGGTTTATTTTCTATAGAAAAAGTGACTTTTTGATGAAGTGGCTTCTCACTGTTGAAAGCATTCCTATTTTAACCATTAGTAAAAATCTAGATGTATAATTTCCTGTAAAACCTTAACAAATTCATTAATATTAATCGAGATGGCTTTATACTGAGACCAAAATCATACAGGGTCAGCCAGGGAGTAAATATCAACGGGGGTGCTTCAAACCATCAAACTGAACAACTTTCACTATGGAGCCAACAACGAAATTGCGAATAAAATTAGCTGTTCCATAGAAAACATCAATGAGTAGGTACTCGACAAAAAATTTTTTTTTTCGGGAGTTCATTGTTAATCCTATAGTGAAAGTTGTTCAGTTTGGTGGTCTAGCTAAAGCAACCGTTTAAGTGTGTATCGCATTAAGTTTGCACCTTGTATGCACTCAGATATTTGTTTGAGTGCACTTGGTTCTGCCATTTTAGAGCATTGATTGTGTAACTTCCTATCTTTTATTCGTGATTGAAGAATTACTTTCAAAATGGGATGCATATGAGACCAGGATCCTCACTAATGAGGCGCACGTCTGACTGATGAGAGACTAAGCGTCTAACTAGTTAGAAACTTTGAAGACAAATGCATTGGATCTAATGCCTCCGTTGCAACTTGTCCAAGTGATCTGTTAACGTCTCACAGAATGTTTCCGCTAATATCTGATTCTGATGCACCTCATTAAGCTCGGAGATGTGCGAAGCGGAGATGTGCGAAGTGGAGATTTGCAAAGCAAAGCGGTTCCGGTGTTGTGCAAATAAAAGCAAAGATATGAAAAGAATGGTGAAGAAGAATGGTGGAGATGACCGAAGCGGTGCTGATAGCGGTGATGTGCGAAGCAGATCAAAGATGTACAAAGCGAAGTGGATGTTTGTGATACGGAGCGAAGGTGTATAAAGCAGGGCGGAGATGTAAGAAGCATAGCAAAGGGGTGCGAAGCGGCATGGAGATGTGCCAAGTGGAGCGAAAATGTAAGGAGTAGAGACGAGATGTGCAAAGCGGAATGGAGATGTGTATAGCATATCGGATATGTGTTAAAAGTTGAGGTTTCACTACAGTGGAGATGAGAGGAGCAAGGGTTGTTCAGGACTGGCTCTAACATCTCGTCAATCTCATGAATGGTTCAATTCCGCTTTTGAACTTCAATGAAACGATTATTTAAATAAATTAGAGCCACGTATTTTTCAAACCCGAGTGAATCATAATCAAGCCAACTTGAAACGGATTTCTATTCCTTTTTTTAAACGATTATTCCCATTTAGAATTCGCCTCGCCCCGGATAGAAGATTTAACAAGTTTCAAGAGACCAGGTGCTTTTGCCGTTAAGTTTAGGGTCTCAAATCAAACACAGACGTGCAAATACTTAGTTTGAATCCCTCATTACGTGCCGTTGTGCACGTGCCTTTAGTTGTGATGTTCTTTACCACCTTTACACCTGCCGTGTGTCTACCAATGTTCCTTTGTTTATGTACTTGTTCAACAATGGCTGTATTTCAGATAAGATCAAGCCGTCTGACTAAACAAAGGCGGTTGTTTGCTTTAATGCGAAGTCTGTGAGTTTGTAAGTCTGCGGCGTCATTGTATACTGTTTGTGAGGTCTGTGTTTTGTTTCGTACTTAAATCGGAATAAGAAACACTTTTGATATCGCTTTGTTAATCAGTCTGTCACTGCGTTTTTTTTAAATCTATTTAGATCAAATTAAAGATTGAAAAATTAAGTCTCGGGCGGGACTTGAACCCGCACTCTTCCTAACCGGGGAAGTGTGTTATCCAATTTCGCCACCGAGTCCACTAGCCAGAGAACGAAATTTTCCGTCTTGAGGCAACAGATTGAAAATTTCGTTCTCTGGCTATGTTGGTGAGAAAACCGCCAAGTTGAAATGGAATTGGGCCGGGAATGTCTGTCGATTGCACCCGGAAAGATGGGCCAAACCTTAACACCTTGGATCCCGGAGAATGGACGTCGCCGTCAGGGTCGACCCCAAAAGAGATGGAGAGACGACGTGGATGCCTTCGACGAACAGTGGATGGAACTGGCTCAGGACAGGTATGCATGCGGAGGATGAAGGAGCAGGCCTTTGCTCAGCAGTGGGATGAAATATGCTAAGGAAAAAAAATTTTATTCATGGGTTTCTTGTGCAGTGTTTTCGTGGGCGAAAGGCCCTGTTACTGTCACCGTGTCACTGACAAGTCATTCAATCTTCAATATGGTAAAAGTAAGCTTCGCTACAAATGCTGCACTACAAAAATGTTGTTGTTAGTTGTAGTAAAGCTTCTGACCACCCTGAAAGGGATTATGGTCGTGTGTTTATACATGTATGTATTTATTAATTCTAGGAAAATTTTCGTATGGAGCTTAAGTAGGTATACACAATCTGAGACATTGAAATTCATAATAAAGTTGTGTATTTACCTGTGTATGAAAATACGCATTCGAACCATTACAAAACAAAAAGCAGCAAACAATTACAAGTGAAATCTATTCGTTTGAGTATAATTGTGTTCGTATAACAAAGGTAGGAGATCAAAGCGAAAGAAACGCTCGATTAAAGTAAACGTTTCATACATTCTGCGTCTCGGAGAGTCTTTCGAACTTTTATTTTTATCCTAAAAGCTCTGTTGGCGAAGTAAAAGTCGACGATAGACCAAAGTATTATGGAAGTTTACTCATTCTAGTGTTGCGAGGAAATAGAGGGCTTTATAAACTGTTGACATCATAGACTAAATATAATCATCATATCATAACACGCCGCACCAATTTTGAATCTTTTATAATGCGCACAGCCAAGGAGTGGAATGCCTTACCTATTGCCTTACCTGCGTCAGTATTTCCGTGCACTTACAACCCGAATTCCTTTAAAGTACTACGAGTGATCAAAGGCTTCTTCTGGGTAAGCTCGCTACATCTTCGACCTCATCTTCGTCCTGACGACTGGATTGAGGTCAGGAGCAAATCCATACGTAATAAAAAAAATCTTCTTAATATGCTAACATTTTTTTAAGGGGATGATCAGACCGTCAAAGTGAACAACTTTCTCTATCGGACCAACATCGGAATCGCAAATCAGCTGCCCATGCCCAAACATTTGGCTCAAACAGTACGTTTGCAGTTTTGTATGGAACAGCAGATTTTTTTTTGCGATTTGAATGTTGGTGTGTCAGCATAATTAAGAAGGACCCTATACAAGGTGTAAGGAAACGTATCATTAACCTATAAACTCATACATTTCAGTCGAGTAGGTATTGTATGTATGCAGTTTAGTATGGAACAGCAGATTTTTTTTGGCTCCGATCGATTTGCTCCCATAGTAAAAGTTGTTCAGTTTCATGGGTAGAGTATGGGGTTTAAAGGTTAATGATACTTTTCCTTAGATGTATATACGACTTATTGCATGGCAGAGGCGGGAAAGGAAGGAAGCCAAACTTCGCCACGTGGACCCAGAGAAAAAATACTTTCATCATGCCTATACATCCCACTACAGGGCACAGGCTCCTAGGCACAAGCCTACCCTCAGGGAGGCTGTATGGGCATTAATCCACCACGCGTGCCCAATGCGGGTTGGGGGACTACACACACGCATCGGAATTGCTTCTTCAGCGTATCCAGGTTTCCTCACGATGTTTTCCTTCACTGTTTGAGGGCAGTTAGTGTTACAGTGTAAATACGTTAGAAAAACTCATTAGTACATGGTATATTGTCCGTGCGGATTCGATCCCGTACCCTCATGATTGAGTTTCCATGCCTGTCCGTAACACACGACAAATAACCCTGTGCTAAGATTTGTTTACGTGGCAAGTGAGTATACTGGTAAGTAGGTATTTATTTATAGTCGAGAGCAATAATAATTTCAGAGATATTGTATATCAAAGAGTTTCCTACAAATAAATACTTTAAAGAAACGATAGAAAGGAAACAGGTCTCCACTGACAAGAGCGTGCATGATGTATGAAAAAGAAAATCTTAATATAAACCTTTTGCCAATTGAAATCGAAATCCAACCAGACAAAAATTCCTTGAGCCGAGAATAGCCTCAAGCAATAATAAGCTAGGTGAAACCATCGGTCACTGTCTGCCTAGCGTACACACGTAGATTGATTTCCACTCACTACCTCGCGCTCGGGGCCACGCGTCGGATTCCCAGGGTCGGAAGCAGAAAGGTTACCAGGCCCAAGAAATATAAATATTAGTATCTACTATAGTATGCTTCGATCAAAGTAAAATGAATGGATAGGCCCAAAGCGCATTTAGTTGAATCAGAATCAGATGATGAATAAGAGATCAGAAATGAATAATGAAACAATGCATTTTTACCGCGATTTTTTGGAAAGCTTCAACACCCCAATGCACCACTCCTTGGGTTGATTTTCGAAAAATGCTTTCTTAGTACACTCGTTCCTGAATGCTCTGTCGTAGAATTTTTTATTCCACATGGTTTTTAACTTCAGTGTTTTATTTAGGCTTTGCCTTGTCTGTCAGTAACGGTACTCTTTTGTTACATAGGTACTTGTTATGTATAAAATAGATAAACAGAGCTTAACTTGGTGTGCCTAATACTTAGTGTTTATAACCTCATTGTTATACCTCACAAGTGTGATGACTCAATTACAAGTAATAAGTATAGTACATTACTGCAGCGGCCAGCAACAGAGGCATTGATTGACGAACGTGTAAATGTGGGCCGAGGCGAAGCCGAGGCACACATACGTAAGTCCATCAATGCCTAGTTGTGGCCAAGGTTTGTATAGTACTTTTCTCAAATAATGCGCGGAAATTAAAACAGTAAATTTTCTCAAATAATTCGCGAAAATGAAAACTCTTTTTATTATCAAAATCAATGACGAACAACGAACAACAATTTTTTTTTTCAATAAACAGATTTCTATTCGCAAGCCAGTTCGAAATTTAAATAAAACCTTTGATGAGTTACCTCCTTGGTCGCATGTTTCGGAGAAAAAGATCGTTCCATTTTTAAATTACACGACAGATATGAGTTTACTATGTAATTTACTTGGCCGCTAAACACGACAGATATGGATTTTCATACAACTTTTGCCGGCCGCTGCGCGCATGTATTTGGCCAGTACAGCAATTTCGATTTATCTCGAAGAAGGTTGTCAAAATAATGCTCACATCTCCAAGCATGTTTGAGAAAAAGTATTTAAAGTTTGCAAATCTGTGCGTGCAAAGTCACAGGGGCCTCTTAACTAAAGCGTCAATTGTGTTTTATCACCTACCCCAGACTCTGTAAAACAGTACCCCATTCCCCATTATCGCCCCGGTCCTGTCAGTTCCGGTACCTAGTCAGTAGTCGTATCAGTGTTGCCAATGCATATTTATAGGCGGCTGTGTACAGTAGGTAAAAAAGCCGTGTTTTTATGGAAAAAGACCAACGGTGGGCCGTGTCACTGCTTAAAAAGGAAACACTTTTCAATATTAGCCAAATAGTGCTGTTTTAAGGTTTTTAACGTTAATTAAACGTTTGCAAATTTTATGTATTTGTGTGGAAAACAATTTCATCTCATCTATTTTTGCTCACAGAGCAAGAAAGAGGAACAACAAAACCCAGCCAACATACCGTAGACAACTAAGTTGCAATGTTGGCATTCTTATTTATAACAGTCTAATACTCTAAAAGTGAATTTTTTATAAATAAATTAGTCAATTACCATAGAATTTGCGAAAAGCCGTAGAATCTGCTACGGCCACAGGGTTGCAGCCGTAGGCCGTGGATTTTGTATTTTTTTGGCCTGAAAGCCGTAGAACACGGTAATTGCCGTAGCATTGGCAACACTGAGTCGTATTAATACAATTGCCTGTCCCGGCGTCACCACGCCGGCGCCGTGATAAATATGCCCTCTTTAGTACGTTCCTAACTAAGATAAACGACATTTTCCAAAATCCCGGCTGTCAGCTGATCGATTGAACCAAATTAACGAATAATGGAAATAATACATGTCATTGGTTTGGCGGAAACCTATCAATCTCAATGTTTTAGGTAAATGGATCTTATTTATAAGCATCTATCATCATATCCGGGATTGTAGAGTAGAAGAATTATTTAATAAATAAAGTAGAAATCAATGCCACAAAACACACATCACACATAACCACACACCACACATCACCACACGACATCAAATCACACCACATTATCACACCACACGCCAACGTATCATATTTAAGGTTCCTATATACAACACTAAAAATTTTGAATAATTAATATTTCTTTTAAATGTCAATGATTTATTACTATAGACTGGTATTGCATAGGTAATTATCTACTTTGGCTTCATTATTGTAACTAAACTACCCTGTCACTTAAGAAAGTGAAGTGAACGTGAAGTACCCATAAAATACCAGTTTGGTTCAAAACAAATTGTGTCTTACTTACCGATTCGACCTCAAAACTGTGAAGAGCGCTGACCCCTATAGTAGGTACATCCATTTTTGGTTTAGGGGTCAGAGTTTTAAACAAAAAAGTGTATCTGCCGATTGTATCTATTACTTGTGTTATAAACAATTTGTGTAATGTAAGTAGGCTAAATGAAATGCAAATAAAATAAATTCATCATCATCATCATCAGCCTATAAACGTCCCACTGCCGGGCACAGGCCTACCCTCAAGGAGGGTGTATGGGCATTAGTCCACCACGCATGCCCAATGCGGGTTGGTAGACTTCACATACACATCAGAATTTCTTCTTCAGTGTATGCAGGTTTCCTCACGATGTTTTCCTTCACCGTTTGAGACCAGTCGGTTTTACGTACATAAGTTAGAAAAACTCATTGGTACATGGCATGTTGTCCGTGCGGATTCGAACCCGGACCCCCATAATTGGGAGTCCATACCTCTCCGCAACGCAAATAAAAATAAAATAAATAAAATAAATTATTATATTATTATTAATGCCTATTGTCAATACCTACTTATATTGATTGACTAAGAAGATTCTCATGATCACTAAAACACTAAAACACCCCTTTCGAATTTTATGAAACTAGTTTCAATTCCCATCTAATTTTACGAGAAATACCTCCACTAGTCAATTGAAAACAGTTACCGTATAAAACGGTTCTTTAGCCGGCGAGAAGCGATTAGAACCGGATAAATCCGGTGTAAGCTGGTTCGGAGCGGAGCGGGCAGTGGTTCAGTTGATACTTACTGTTATGCGCCGGCTAACGTGCCAACTACCGGCAATACCGGCGAGCACGAGTTTGCTAAAGTAATGTCAACTTTTATAAAATGCGACAAGTTTTATATTTGAACAGCACTTCTGTTTTCTGGTTTCGGAACACAAAGTTTTGATGTGGATGAGGCTTAAGAAGTTTAACAGAATCGTGGCTTATAACAAGCAAGTTTTTTTCTCTCGACTTCAGGAGTTAAAGTAGGTAATCTGGAGTTAAGGTAGGTGTCTGCCTCCGTGGTCTAATGGTTAAGAGCACTGGGCTCTTGACACGGAGGTCGTGGGTTCGATTCCCACGGGGGACACCTAGTGATGTCACTTTGTGCGTTTTCCCCCAGTTGGTTAGGACATTGCAAGCTGAATCACCTGATTGTCTGAAAAGAAAGATAATCCAGTGCTTCGGATGGCACGTCAAGCCGTTGGTCCCGGCTACTATCTCTGGTGATAGTATTCGTTACATAAAAACCACGTCAGAGGCCGTAAGGCGGTCCGAAAAAACTCTGGCAACAGGGATCTGCCCACACGATAAGAAGAAGGAGTTAAAGTCATGGGAAAAATTGGTGAGTAGGCCGGAAAAAGGTCTTTTACTATGTTATCTGGCTAAGAATAGCATCAACTTATTTACAACTGAATGCATCTTTAAAATCTCTGAATCCGTGTGGCTACCAGGCTGCTAGGAGTAATTGAATGCAACTCCTTTCATCGCAACGGTTTTTCGCTCCGAGACATAAAGAGGATAGCTAGAGAGTGTAGATGTCGTAGTCCGATCATAATACGCCGCCATTTCATGATTGGGCTATCAAAAACCCGCTATATCGTTCAACTATATAATTTAGGAACTTATGATATGGCATTCCAAATGAGTAAGATTGCTTCAACTGCAAGTTTAAAATAAAACCGGTCAAGTGAGAGTCAGGCTACTCGCGCGCCGAGGGTTCCGTACCACACCACCACAGAACACAACATTATTAACTTAGAAAAAACACTTTTTGTATCCGGGACCTTTAGCGCGAGAACGACTCACACTTGGCTGGTTTTTAGTATTTGTTGTTATTCTGCTTCTGTCGTGCTCTATAATCACACTAAGTTTGATGCTTGTATGTGTTACCGTTTTTACGATAGAGCGTGAAGAAAAAACGTTGATAAAAACTGGTTTCTTATTGAGAAACCCCCTTAATTTTTAACTTTTTGACATTTTTATTATTTTGTTAACAAATCCGCCGTAATAACGCAAAATCTGAGAAAATTTCAACTATCTAGCTATCACGGTTCAAAAGTTACAGCCCTAAATAGGTACGACAGACGGACGGACGGACGGACGGACGGACGGACGGATGGACAGACGGACGGACGGACGGACAACGTAGGCTTAGTAATAGGGTCCCGTTTTGACCCTTTGGGTACGGAACCCTAAAAATCATTGTAGAAAAGTTTCTAACTACCCAGGATAACAGTACACCTAGTGTAGGTATGTAGCCATGTAGTATGAAAGAGTAGATTACCAACTTGGAACGAGAACTCAATACCGGCTAACTTTCAATCCCGGTTTATTTGTTCGGCGTCCAACGAGCTCCGCCGTATCTATTGATGCTACTTTAATTTGTTCTGAACGAGGAAGGCTTTTAAATCAATATCTTGAAAATTTTATACAGGTTTAGCAATAGTCATGATCGAATGAACGCAAACCGCATGTAGATAACATTACTCTCCTTCTGGAGTATTCGGATAAAAACTAGTAACGGATCACCACATATTATAATGGCTGGCAAACTTTTTAAGAGGTTTCCCTGACCGAACGACCTTGACCTTTTCAGAGCCGTCTCACCTCATTTTAGTAGGTATACTTATTTTAGACTGGTTTTTCTTTCCTCCAGCCCGACTCGTACCAATGAGTTGTTCGGAATTTATGTATGATTTGTAACACCACTGGCTTTTTGGTGAAGGAAAACGTCGTGAGGAAACCTGCATGCTTCTATTTCGAGGCATATATTGTCCATTACAAGTGGCGACGGGCCGAGTCCCCGTCACACTGGACAGAGTTTCGGTACTACTAGTGAAACATGGATGGTCTGAAGTTTCAAAATATCTCTGACTACCCCCTTGGGGAATATAGTCGTGAGCATATGCTTATGTTTTTCCGTCACTGTGGTGCCTTCTAATCCAAGGAAATTAAATTAGCATTTAGATCTTAATATTGTCTACACTCTACACAATAGTGTGTATCGCAAGTAAAAGTGACTTCAACTTATAAAGTAGATGCACATAATACCTTCAGAGAGTCTGCAGCATCTTTTGAAGTATCATCATCATCTCAGCTGATGGACGTCCACTCAACGACCGGTCCTGCGCTGCCATCATACAACGGATTCCCGCCGCCTTCACCAGGTCGTCGTTCCACCGTCTGGACCACCTACCCACGCTGCGCTTTCCGTTACGCGATCGCCACTCGAGAACTCTTCGGCCCAAAATTCAAAATTTTTTATTCAAAGTAATATCATATAGATAGCTTTTTGACGTCATTTTTTGACTCTACCACCGCGTCGGAAGGTGTTCCGTTGAGAGAAGATGCGGCCAGAAACTCTAGAACACACGTCTTTTAAACAAAACAAAATGTACAATTGTACAAAGTACAATTAAAATACAATATTGCATTACATATAGTGTAAAAATTGTCAAGACCAGACATTTTGGTCATTCAAATAATCATCGAGTTTATAGTAACCTTGCCTCAGCCCCATGGGCTATTTTTTCTGCAAGCAATGTACCCTGCCCATTCTTACTTTAGTTTAGCAATTCTTAAGGCTACCTCAGTTACCCTGGTTCTTCTGCAAATCTCTAAAGTATAGTAATATAGTATTCAAGATCTACATTATTTGATCTTAGATTGTAAATCAAAGTCAATATACCCAACATCCTAAATGTAATCGAGATTTGGTAACATGCTACACCTTCTCGCATACACAATGATTTACAATACGTATACAAATCAAACACTCGGCGGAGTAATATCCATGTTATATATCACCATAGTTTATGATCTAAGCAGTAGTGAAACTTGGTTGACGTGCGAGGCACTCGGGGTGAAGAGCGTATCTCACTACGAGGACAAAATGAGGTAGGTTCATTACAGCTCAAGCTTCTGAAACGGCCGAATATAATTATTTTTCCTACTACTTCTATAGTCTTTAATTAATTCATTGCGGGTTCCAAGACAAATCAAAATCATCCCCCAGGCTCGCTGGGGTTCATTGTCTAGTGTTGTGAATGGTCGCCGCTGTTGATCCTGGGAAATACAGCGGTGGGAATATGTGGTGGGTCTAAATAAGCTTCTGAAACGTTTGGGTTTCGTTTACAAATCGCTGCAATATTCATTGATTTCTAAGTTCGTATTACATTTACAGCGAATACTGCAGTGCTTTTTATCAAAAATACTAACGAAAATACTGTCATTTCTCCGGATATAGTCCCAAAAGAAGAAAATCCGAACGTTTCCAAAGCTGAAATGCAATGAACAGTTCCGTAATCGTACTGACAGCCATTATTATCCGCCATATTTCCGCCTCATCCGACGTCATAGCAGATTCCTCACTATATGCTTTATACACTGTGGCACCACGTAGTGTAATAACGTGTACAGTAGATCGGAGTACGTGAGGTGATCATCTTACCTTGTTTATAGCTCAAACATTTGGCTTTACGAGCCTCTGCCAAAACCGCTCTGACCCTAATGAACAATTTAATGATAGGTACAGTAATGGTACTTGGACAGCAAGTTGACTTTTAACTATTCCTTACACTAATTTTGGGACCTCTTGGTGGAGTATGGTATGCTCCATCTTGGCGGCCTGTGTCCTGTAGTTCATAGGGTATGCACGTTTATACAAGGCAGCGTTGCCAGACCTACGGATTTATCCGTAGATCTACGGATTTTTGGTCTGGCCTACGGATCTACGGATTTAATTGGCAAATCTACGGATTTTTAGAAATCTTCTGAATTCCTCCCTAAAATGTCAATTTGCTACATAAAATGATGCCCAGGCGCAAATAAATCGAAATAATGTTTACTTTTTTTATATTGGACTGTGTTTCCTAAAATATGGCTCGTCCGTATTCTTGTCCATCTACTTCCTTCTACTTTCTGTTGCTTTGCAGACACGATAAAAATATTTATCTGTAGCATGTATGACAAAAGGACTGACACAGATTGATTTTCACGTTGTCTGGACGTTATTCTCGCTTCTTTACCAAATTAGAGCAATTTTTTGGGTCAGGCCACTTTAAAATAGTCAGAGAAAGCATTAAAAAAAAGTCTGTAGATCTACGGATTTTTCAAGAGGTCATCTACGGATTTCTCCGGATTTTTTAACCTTGACCTACGGATTTCTAAAAATTTGATCTGGCAGCACTGATACAAGGTTCAAACTTAAATGTGTTACATTCTTCATACTATGCAACTGAACAACTTTCACTATGGGACAAACATTTAACTCAGGAATAAAAATCTGGTGTTCCATTTGGGTCGAGTCACCACTGACGTTTTCTATGAGGGAGGTTACACGTTCAGTATTTCGTCATTCTGGTCCATCAGTCTGGTCATGTTTA
This sequence comes from Agonopterix subpropinquella, assembly GCA_922987775.1. Taxonomy (NCBI): domain Eukaryota; kingdom Metazoa; phylum Arthropoda; class Insecta; order Lepidoptera; family Depressariidae; genus Agonopterix; species Agonopterix subpropinquella. Next base: position 25,116,951 of record OV277700.1, on the reverse strand, counting down.
TTTGATTTGAAGGGAAACTTATATACTGAAGCCCCATGTCAGTCGGGTCAATCTCGAGTCAGTTTCCCTTCAAATCAAATATACATGACCAGACTGATGGACCAGACTGATGAAATACTGACCGTGTAACCTTCCTCTAAGGATTATGGAACAGCTGATTTTTAGGGTTCCGTACCCAAAGGGTGAAAACAGGACCCTATTACTAAGCCTACGTTGTCCGTCCGTCCGTCCGTCCGTCCGTCCGTCCGTCCGTCCGTCCGTCCGTCCGTCCGTCTGTCCGTCCGTCTGTCCGTCTGTCCGTCTGTCCGTCTGTCTGTCTGTCTGTCTGTCTGTCTGTCTGTCTGTCTGTCTGTCTGTCTGTCTGTCCGTCCGTCCGTCCGTCCGTCCGTCTGTCCTACCTATTTAGGGCTGTAACTTTTGAACCGTGATAGCTCGATAGTTGAAATTTTCACAGATTATGAGTTATTTCGGCGGATTTCTTAACAAATAATAAAAATTTCAAAAAGTTAAAAATTAAGGGGGGTTCTCAACAAAGAAACTAGTTTTTATCAACGTTTTTTCTTCACGCTCTATCGTAAAATCGGTAATACATACAAATGTCAAACTTAGTGTGATTATAGAACAAACTCTACAGAATAACAACAAATACTAAAAACCAGCAAAGTGTGAGTCGGTCTAGCGCTAAAGGTCCCGGACAAAAAAACATTTTCGAAGTTAATAATGTTGTGTTCTGTGGTGGTGTGGTACGGAATCCACTTGACCGGTTTTATTATTCCCTATTATCAGCATTAAGAGTGCAAATACACAGCATTTCTGACAAATATTTGTAAGATATTATCACGTAATTATTATGTAACTAGCTTTTGCCCGCGACTTCGTCCGCGTGGAGTTTGGAAAACCCCAAGTATCCTATGTTACTTCTTATACCTCCAAGAATATGTGTAAGTACACACGGCGACACATCAGGTTACGCACCCTATATACCCAAAACTACACTACGTACAAAACACAAAATAGTGCGGTAGAGAGCCTGCATAGACGCGGCTGCCGGCGCGGGCGCAGCGTGCTGTGGGACGAAACAACAACAACATACCGCACCCTTTCGCACGATTCGCAGCGTTCAACTTCTAATACTTCAAAGTCCAAACAGTGTAACCTGACCTGTCGCCGTGTGTACAAAGTTTCATGATGATCGGTTAAGCAGTTTTCGCGTGAAAGCGTAACAAACAAACTTACATTAACATTTATATTATTAGTAGGGATAGTGTGGGCGTCTTGCTGTATAAAGGTACTCGTATATTTGCGGACTAGAGTTAGCTTAACGAACTTGTCAACGTCACGTAATCCCCAGGGATCTAGCTCAACATCAAAACAACCACAGATTACATACATAAACTCACAATCATAATCCCTTTCGTGGTGACCCCAACCAAATACAGAGTGTAAGGAAAAGTATCATTAACCTTTAAACCACATACTATACCTATCAAACTGAACAACTTTCACTATGGGAGCAAACTTGTCAGAACAACAAAAAATCTGCTGTTCTACAGGGTGTACAATAAAATGGGACAGCTACTTAAAGTGGTGCTTCAGACCATCAAACTGAACAACTTTCTCTATGGGACCAATATCGAAATCGCGAAAAAAAAATCAGCTGTCCCATACATTTCAGTCGAGTTATGTTTGCAGTTTTGTATGGGAGAGCGGATTTTTTTTTCGCCATTTCGATATTGGTCCCATAGAGAAAGTTGTTCAGTTTGATGGTCTGAAGCACCCCTTTGAGTAGCTGTCCCATTTTATTGTACACCCTGTATACTCAACTGCAATACCTACTCGACTCAAATGTATGGGAAAGCTAACCTGCAGCCCTGCAGTATAAGAAAGAGTATGGCACCGGAGGCTTTGCTTGCAAAATTTAAAATTTTCTGAACCCGATGTCAACCCACCGCATGGGCTCACTCACCCTACTTACTACCAAAACAAGATTATAAAAATGTATCCATGAGTACGTTAGCGCTTTCTTTCAGTGCTGAAATGATAACAAATCATTTTTGCCCCAAAACTTTAAATGGGAATAACTTTAAATTTTAAGTATCAAAATAATGAAATTATTGTTTCAGTGTAATTTTTTTGTTATAAATCAGTTGGGGTGTATGAGGTTTTGCGCTAATTCATTAACACGTTGTATTTAATACAGTCAGTACAGTGATTATTCTATGAGATAGCATAAACAAACAAGGCTAAATAAAATTATGAATTTATTGTGTACTCAACTTCACGGCAATAGAGCCTATAATCACGTGACAAGGGCTAATGTCCTCGCTTGACATTTTTATTGACGCTTAGCAGAGCGAGACCTTCGAATAATTTAGAACACCCTTTCGATGCAATACACTAAACTAGAAGTAGCTAAAGTCCATAAAGGTCACATGCTCTTAAAGGCATAAACTTTAAGCATGCCAAGCTTCTCTTGGCTTCTAGATGCTCAAAGAAGTATTCTTTTTTTCAAATTCCGATCCTAATGATGTGAAAATAGGGTTGGAAGATTTTAAGGAACCACGGGACGGTAAAATTTATTCTATGGTAAGCACGCTAGTAAATATAAGAATACTAGAGTTAACCCGCGACTTCGTCCGCACAAATTATATACCACATTTTAAATCAGATCATAAGCTATCAAACGAAAAAGATTCATAAATATCGGTTTAGTAGTTTTTGCGTGATGCTCGATCAAACAAACAAATACACAAACAAACCGACAGATAAAAAAATCCAAAAATTGGTGATTTGGAATCAGGGACACCTAAAAACCATATCGTATCTTTTTTTGTTAATATCTTTAATGTACAGACACACTTCTGTTACAGTTTACATAATAGTTAACATACCTACTGTCGTTTGCCGTGTGGTTCGACACCAGACGGGTGTCATATAAGAGCTATCTAGATCGATTAGGCATCTTACCTGCCGGTTATAACCACTGTAACAAAATCGGTCTAACAGAATCGGTTTCCTGTTCCTTGAATAAACTCAAAGCATGATAGATAGATAAAAGGTTATCACTTTATTCATTTAAAACACTACATCTAAACTATTATAAAACTGTAACAGAAGTGTGTCTGTACATTGAAGATATTTACAAAAAAAAGATTACGATATGATTTTTAGATGTCCCATGATTCCAAATCACCAATTTTTGGATTTTTTGTCTGTCTGTTTGTTTGTTTGTTTGTTTGTTTGTTCGTTTGTTTGTTTGGGTGTTTGTTTGTTCGAGTATCACGCAAAAACCACTGAACCGATTTTGATGAAACTTTTTTTGTTTGATAGCTTATCATCTGACTTAAAATCTGGTATATAATTTATGCGGACGAAGTCGCGGGTAAAAGCTCGTAAATACATAAAAGTGAACAAAACAAGAAAGGAGACAATAGAAGCATTCGCCAAGAATCATTCACAGTATTATCAGATCAGACATCCTGTCAAACCACGCCAGCGAAATTAAAAAAAAAGTATTTACTGTCACTACTGCTTGATCAGTGTATTGAGATTTTATTTTGATTCGTCATCGTTGCGTAAACAACGGAGACAAGAATTCGTTTATTGCTTTACGGTTCTTGGTATGGAAGTAATATAATGTAGAGGTAAATCTACCCTCATGTTGTGTACGGCTGAATCACATACGCGATGAAGCGAAAAACTGGCTAATATCAAGTGGGGTGTGGCAGGTATAATAACTTTATAGGTGTGGCAAAACGGTCGAGCATCGAGCAATGGTGGCAACATGGCCTGAACGACAAGACCGTTCGTGAACCCACTTGCCACGCAACTTTTGTACATAGCCGTAACTTTTCTCTACCTTCCTAAACATCGAACAATCGTCAAACATCCAACTCGCAATCGAAAACTTAAATTATATTAAGCATTACTTTATTTTTTTGCGATGTTCGGTTTGCTCCTACCTCCTCCTCCTTACTATAGTAAAGGTTGTTCAATTTGATCACCAGAACCACCCCTGAGATTTTAACTAAAGATTTTATTATCAATTTATCACCCAGTAGGTACAATGAAAAAAAAAGTTTGCTCTATTTTCTCATAATCCTCACCATTTGAGAGCAATGATTAGGACTATGCTTAGTATGATTACTTCAGCGATCTTATTGTCTTACTTAATCACGGCTTATAAAATATAGGGAAAAACTAACAATGTTTTATAGTTATATTAATAAGAAAGAAAAATAATAATATTAATAATGATAGATAAACATATGGTTACGTCTGTCGTAGCGTCGTAAACCATTGTTTATAGGAGATACGTCTCCACACATCGGCATTAATGAGAAAACCAGCCAAGTGCAAGTCAGACTTACAAGTAATGTAGGATAATGTTGACAGGTTTTTAAGCAGTACTCTCCTTCTCACCGAGATAGGCTTAAAACTAGAGTGTGGATTCGCTTCATTGTTTGTATCTACAAACAGATAAAAGACAAACAGAAAAAATCCAAAAGCAATACATATCCTCAGGAAGGTATTCATTGGTTATCATTCTAACAACCTTGCGTATCCTTTAACACGTTATAATCCAAACTACTCGTATTATAAACCTGTAAGAGAAGTGTGTCTGTACATTGAAGATATTTACAAAAAAAAGATTACGATATGGTTTTTAGGTGTCCCTGACTTCAAACCAACCTTATTTAGAATTTTTGTCTGTCTGTTTGTTTGTTTGATCGAGCATCACGCAAAAACTACTGAACCGATTTTGATGAAACTTTTTTGTTTGAAAGCTTATGATCTGACTTAAAATCTGGTATATAATTTGTGCGGACGAAGTCGCGGGTTAACGCTAGTTATTATTATAACCGTATTCTGCATCAAAACATTATTTTTTGGTAAACTTTCAATTCCAGTCCTGCCATGATTTACTATTTTATTGATTTATCATGTTGTGTATGGGCAATGAAGAGACCATCAAACTGAACAACTTCCTCTGTATGACCGACATCAAAATCGCGAAAAAATTATTTGTCCCATACATTTGGGTCGAGAAGGATTGAATTTAAATAATAATGTCAATCCGTCCGTCCGTTTAATGTTATAGTTTTAAGCAAAAGTTAAAATTAACATTTATCTTATCTTATCACACACACACACACACACACACACACAATCACTTTTATTATTTTGTTTTGTTTGTTTTATAGTTTATAGTTTTTAAAAGTTTAGAGATAATTAACTCTATTTTACCTATATTCCCTTGTTTTCTTTTCTTTCTTTTGTTACATTAATACTAAACTGTTACGCTCGCTGTGGGTGGGCGCCTGGTGATTCGAAAATATTCAGGTTTACCCTTGGTTTACCTATTTCAGACACCAGTCTCCCACAATTCTATCTGTATACATGTTTATTGTAAGTTCCTGTAAAAACTGCTTGTGGAGAAAATAAATGATTTTGTATTGTATTGTATTGTATTTATTTTTCGCTATTTCGACATTGGTCCCATAGACCCATAGAAAGAGTTGTACAGTTTTGATGGTCTGATCATTCCCTTAAAAACCGAAACCTATAGTCATCATCATCAGCCTATAAACGTCCCACTGCAGGGCACAGGCCTACCCTCAAGGAGGGTGTATGGGCATTAGTATTTATATATATTTGTACCCGAGTCATGGATGTTTGTATATCTATATATGTATTCTATATCGTTGTCTAGTCATCATAATACAAGTCCAGGCTAGATTCTGGTACTTTAAATGTGACTAGATAATTTGTGTGACATTGTCCAAGATATTTATTAGTCCACCACGCGTGCCCAATGCGGGTTGGTAGACTTCACATACATATAATCATGTATTATAGAAGATGTGCAGTACACAGAGCAGCTCTTGAGCGGTTAAAAAACGTTAGGTTTTCGTCAGCATTATAATAATGTTGACGAAGTTTGTTTATGAATTACTGCTAAGCTCCGGTTGACGTCCGGCCGAGTCGGACGGACGCGGACGGTTGAATCCGGCTTAATATTGTCCGGCAAGTCACATCCGTAATCCCTGGAACATGGCTCGCCAACATAGATCGACAGTTTATCGTTTTAAATAGAATCCTTCATTCTAAATATTTTAAAAGAGGTCCTTTCTTTGAATCGAAATTTTCGACATAAAATAACGTCCGTACTGAAAGAGTCCGTCCGTCCGTCCTTTCCGTCCGTATGAATGAGGGCTAGTGCGCTAATAGTATAAGAGATTAAGTGTACTTTTTGCAACCATCAGCAGCAAGGCTGATTCAGTGTTTATGGGGTGCAGAGCATCTCTGTGATGGGATGGACCAGATCTGCCTGCATAACTCCAGTCGGTTTAGGAGTTACTGATGATTAAAGGTCTGTAAAAAAATTACGATGAGCCCTATGATATTGTTGTAGTATGCACTGTAGCTATGTGAACAGTACAAAAACTGTCAAGTTCCTGTCAGTCGGTTTAGGAGATACAGCCAGTCAAAGTTCCGACCTTTGAACGGCTGTATCTCCTAAACCGACTGATGAACCATGTCAGTTTTTGTACAGTTCACATAGCTACAGTGCATACTGCAACAATAACATACGATCAGCCTTGCAGCGGATCGTAAATTTTTTACAGACCTTTAATCATCAGTAACTCCTAAACCGACTGGAGTTATGCAGGCAGACCTGGTCCATCCCCATCACAGAGAAGCTCGACACCCCATTAACACTGAATCAGCCTTGCTGCTGATGGTTGCAAAAAGTACACTTATCTCTCGGAATATAGTTCAATGAGAGTTTTATAGCATGGATTAAGTGATCTTCTTCTTTCGTGTCAGTATGAGCCATATCGTATCGTATGACAATTTACTTAATCATCATCATTTTCAGCTCGTATGTTCACCCTATTCTCTTTTTTTTATTTTCGCTTGTTTTGGTTCCTTATTTTCCTTTTTAGGGTTCCGTACCCAAAGGGTAAAAACGGGACCCTATTACTAAGCCTACGTTGTCCGTCCGTCCGTCCGTCCGTCCGTCCGTCCGTCCGTCCGTCCGTCCGTCCGTCCGTCTGTCCTACCTATTTAGGGCTGTAACTTTTGAATCGTAATAGCTAGATAGTTGAAATTTTCTCAGATTATGCGTTATTACGGCGGATTTGTAAACAAATAATAAAAATGTCAAAAAGTAAAAAATTAAGGGGGGTTCTCAACAAGAAACTAGTTTTTATCAACGTTTTTTCTTCACGCTCTATCGTAAAAACGGTAATACATACAAGCGTCAAACTTTGTGTGATTATAGAGCATACTCTACAGAATAACAACAAATACTAAAAACTGGCCAAGTGTGAGTCGGTCTCGCGCTAAAGGACCCGGACAAAAAAAGTTTTTTTTTCTAAGTTAATAATGTTGTGTTTTGTAGTGGTGTGGTAAGGAACCCTCGGTGCGCGAGTAGCCCGACTCGCACTTGACCGCTTTTATTTCCCTTTTCCTGAAGTTTGATTAGGTTAGGTATTATTTAGATTAATATTGTTCTGTCTATGGTAATGTATGTTGTTATGGTCCAATGAAATGATTTATTAGTTGTATTCAGGGATAAATTAATAACAATAAAATATAACTAACTAAAATATAACGAACTAAAATACAGGGTGTACAATAAAATGGGACAGCTGCTTAAAGGGGTCCTTTAGACCATCAAACTGAACAACTTTCTCTATAGGATCAATATCGAAATCGCGAACAAAAATTCTGCAGTCCCATATATTTCAGTCGAGTTATATGTTTGCAGTTTTGTATGGGAGAGTGGATTTTTTTTTCGCGATTTCGATATTGGTCTCATAGAGAAAGTTGTTCAGTTTGATGGTCTGAAGCACTTCTTTAAGTAGCTGTCCCATTTTGTTGTACACCCTGTATAACGAACTAAAATAAAACTAACTAACTAAAATATAACCAAAATATTACTAAAATAAAAGTAGCTTAATAAAATAAGCTGAGATTTTTTTTAAATAAACAGGCCCTCAAATAGAACAGCTTTTATTATCCAACACCCAACGTCGTAATCATGAAAAAATACCAGCGGTCCCATCATTCTAGTCGAGTAGGTTATATTTGGAATAGCTGATTGTTTTCGCGATTTCGACATTGGTCCCATTGATAAAGTTGTTCAGTTTGATTGTCTGATCATCCTTGTATTTCATAAGCGTTTGCATACGAATTAAATCAGAAACATTTTATTTCGCTTTTTGGCACGGAACACTGATTGCGTATTCATGATCGACCTGAATCTGAGAGTTTTTTTCCTTGATCGTAATTACGAATTTACGAGTAGTTACGAATTTTATTCGTAACATTCGACTTGACGACAATGTTATGATCGAGACAATCTTCTCAAGTGTCAACTAATAATTTCAAACTTGATATCACGTCTTTTGCGTCCAATTATCAGGAGACGAATGAACTCAAGTATTTTCAGGGTTATTATTGAAGGGCACAAATTCATTGAGTTTTATCTTCTATTTTGAACTCTAATACAATTTTAATAAGGCGTCTCGTTACGCCGTGCAATCAGCATCGAGGTATGAAGATAATGGACTCAATGAACTTTTCAAGAATAGAATAAAATAGTATTTTATTCAATTAAATTGTGATTTTAATTGTATGCTTTGAGATATCAAAACAATGTTTACTAATTCATAAAGAGTCTTCACAACAAAATAACTACGACAAAATATTCTTTTTTTAGCATGCAGTTATAGCCACAGAGTACTTTTTTATACAGGGTGTAACAAAACACCCTAGTAATACTTAAGGGGGTGCTTCAGACCATCAAACTGAACAATTTTCAATATGGAGCCAACATCGAATTCAAGAAAAAAAAATCCGCTCTTTCATACAAAACTGCAGTACCGTCTCTACTCAAATGTATAGGACGGCAAATTTTTTTTATTTTTTCTCGACATTGGCTCCATAGTGAAAGTTGTTCAGATTGATGGTCTGAAGTACCCCCTTAAGTATTACTAGGGTGTTTTGTTACACCGTGTATAATGAGAGTTACAGCACAGAATACTAAATTAGTATTACATACAGAAGATTTACTCTAAAACTCCAAAAGCCGTAGCTAAATTTTCATACAAAACTGCGGAGTGTAGCAAGGATACAAAAGAAAAAAATCTGATGTTCTATACAAAACTGTTGTATTTGCTATCTACTCGAACAATGCAACAAGCAACCAATAAATGAATATGAACATGAATATCAAAGTATATGAAACATCAGATTTTTTGCGTCTCCTTAGGTTGGCTCCATAGTGAAAATTGTTCAGTTTGATGTTCTGAACTCACCGTAATTTGCCTGACTGCCCTTACCCGCTGTACACATTATTAAAATAATCAACTTTCGTTGCTAACCGTACACTAATAAACTCAGGACCGTGAAAGTAAATCAGTTGACAAGACAAGACAAGTGTCTCTATTCCGCTGACCATCTTGTAGTTGTAGTCCTGTCCGGTCCGAGCGCAGTAACTATTGTGTTCGTGATATACTGGTGTGTCCGCGAGGTTGCTGTGACGTCACACTGATTAATGAGCCCCCGAGGTATACCCCTCCCCTCTCCTCTAGTACTCTATGTCTCAAGCTTAAGTATGTGATATATCCCTTAAGGTGATTTCAGAGGCATTTATGCGAGCGTGCGCAAAATAAACGAACAAACAATTTATAAAATCATTTACTAGAGATCCGATACTTAAATAAAATTAAAGATCCCACACACGGGCCAAGCTGGGGCGGGTCTGACCCGCCCCAGCCGTATTGAATATTCCACCCATAAAACCACAGAACGTTATAAGACGGGTTAGAAATGCAAAGTAGCGCTTTTACTTCGCAGACGACAGTCGCCACTTGTCTTCCCACTCACGCTGCTACAGCTACTTATGCCCTCTCGCTCGCACCATGCAAAAGCCAATGCCTAAAACTGGCGCCTTTTTTCTTTCCGCCAATTTTTTAGGGGTGGGTCTAATGGCCGCTTAATCAAACTTCATTATAGTTCGGAATAAAGTTACAAAAAACATTTGTATGACAAGTATATCTCTAAATTCAGTCCGAACGGAGATATACTCGTAGAGGCTTGAAGTAAACTTAATGAATATACAACGTGTTAATAAATTAGCGCAAAACCTCATACACCCCAACTGATTTATAACAAAATAATTAGATTGAAACAATAATTTCATTCTTTTGATACTTAAAATTTAAAGTTATTAGCATTTTAAGTTTTGAGGCGAAAATGATTTGTTATCATTTCAGCACTGAAAGAAAGCGCTAACATACTCATGGATACATTTTTATAATCTTGTTTTGGTAGTAAGTAGGGTGAGTGTGTCCTTGCGGTGGGTTGACATCGGGTTCAGAAAATTTGTAATTTTGCAAAAAAAATATTTAATATTTTGAAAAAAATTACCTATGTTAAAACCATGATAATTCGACTGTGCTCTGGATTCTAAACAAACTACTTTCTAGTTTTGCGTTAATTCATTAACACGTTGTATTATCAACTTCAAGCCTTTATATCTCTGTTCGGACTGAGTTTAAGGATATACAATGTAACAACAAGTTTTGTTTGTTACTTCATTCTGAACTAAAATATCCAAGTTTGGTTGATGGCCATTGGCCACGCCAAAAACAACGGCGAAAAATAAGGCGCCAACCGTCCATACAAAACACGCATTCCCTTTTATATTCAAATCATTGCATAACCGTGTGACAGGCGTTCCACTGCTTCTTTGCACTTCTAACCCTTCTTATACTGTTCTGTGCATAAAAACATCTAGATTTTTTTTTTAAAATGACAGTGAAAATAGCGACTTTATTTTTATAGGTAAAGATTATATGTATACAGTGTATTAGGGTAAACAATTGCCAACCCATGACACAAAACAACTTTCCCTAATATGCAGAAAAAAATTTGAGCTTTCTATACTTAATGCAATCAGTCGATCGAACATATTATGTATGAAAGTAGATGTTTTTCTGTATGTTCCCTTTATGTCCTTTAGTTAAGTTGTTCAGTATCACGAGTACAATCACCCATTAAAGTAAACTGTCTACCCTAACGCCCTGTAGCTACAGACGGTTGGTTTTATTTTCATATCTCGTCGACATTTTCAATCAGCGGGTGAGTATTAAAAACTAAAGCGTCTATTGTTCGCCGTCACCCGCCCGCAAGTCCTGTGTCTACCATTGTTTAATATTTTGTACTCTGAAAATGTTTCGACGCCTACTTCAAGGCATTGACCCAAACCACGTTTTTTAGGGTTCCGTACCCAAAGGGTGTAAACGGGACCCTTTACTAAGCCTACGTTGTCCGCCCGTCCGTCCGTCCGTCCGTCCGTCCTTTCGTTCGTCCGTCTGTCCGTCCGTCCGTCCGTCCGTCCGTCTGTCCTACCTATTTAGGGCTATAACTTTTGAATCGTAATAGCTAGACAGTTAAAAATGGCGGATTTGTTAACAAATAATAAAAATGTCAAAAAGTTAGAAATTAAGGGGGGTTCTCAACAAAAAACTAGTTTTTATCTACGTTTTTTCTTCACGCTCTATAGTGAAAACGATAATACATACAAGCGTCAAACTTAGTGTGATTATACAGGGTAAAATTGATATCATTGGCATCCTTTCAATCTAAGAGTCTACCCATCAAACTGAACAACTTTTACTATGGGAGCGATCCGAACGGAGCAAAAAAAAAATCTGCTGTTGCATACATTTGAGTCGAGTAGGCATTGCAGTTTAGTATGGGACAGCTGATTTTTTAGTTGCTCCGATCGGTTTGCTCCCATAGTAAAAGTTGTTCAGTTGGATGGTTAGACGCTTAGTTTAAAAGGATGCTAATGATATCAATTTCACCCTGTAGATCAAACTCTACAAAATAACAAAAGATACTAAAAACCGGCCAAGTGTGAGTCGGTCTCGCGCTAAAGGCCCCCGATAAAAAAATAATTTTTCTCAGCTAATAGCTAATAATGTTATATTGTAACGGAACCCGGTGCGCAAGTAGCCCGACTCGCACTTGACCGGTTTTATTTTAAATTTATAATTAATGGACTCTTGCTTTTGCGTTATCACTGCATTTCCGCCAGTGTCAAGTTGTTTGTGGGAGTATCTATCTCAACCTCAGAGATTGTTTTTGATCAAGAACAAGAAGAGAAGAAAAAGAGAGAAGAAGAGAAGAGATTGAGGGTTGCGGAGCCTCGTGACAGGCAAAAATGCGACGCGCGAACACGCGAAACAAGTGCTCGTGTCAGAAACTGCAACGTGACTGCCAAACTAAGTTCAAGCAAACGGTGAAGGAAAACATCGTGAGGAAACCTGCACACACTGAAGAAGAAATTCTGATGCGTATGTGAAGTCTACCAATCCGCATTGGACACGCGTGGTGGACTGACGGCCCATACATTAGGTAATTGAAGCTACTCTACATAATATATTGGTAGAAATTTTCGCCTAGCATAGCTCGGGTGGAAAGTTAGCTTAGTCCCTTTCGGGGTGTTCCGATTTCTTGCTCCCAACTATCCATCTTTTTTTAAGCATTTTCTTGTATCTCACTTTCAGAATTTTTGTAGTTTCAGGATTCTTCTTCTTATCGTGTGGGCAAAGCCCTGGTGTCAGAGTTTTTTCAGACCGCCTTTCGGCCTCTGACGTGGTTTTTATGTAACGACTACTACCACTAAAGATAGTAGCCGGGACCAACGGCTTAACGTGCCATCCGAAGCACGGAATCACTTTTCTTTTCAGACAATCAGGTGATTCAGCCTGCAATGTCCTAACCAACTGGGGAAAAACGCAGAAAGTGACATATCACTAGGTGTCCCCCGTGGGAATCGAACCCACGACCTCCGTATCGAGAGCCAATGCTCTTAACCATTAGACCACGGAGGCAGTTTCAGGATGGTATGACGTTTTAACTTGTGATAGATCTGATGGCTATCGCTACCGTCCGTGTGGTGCCGGCTAATAATAGCACTATCCCATTTCCTCCCGTGGGTGTCGTAAAAGGCGACTAAGGGATCTACCGGAGGATGGGCAGCAGCATCCTCTGAGTACACACATTCAATCCAAATGCGATCGCCAACCCGCCTGCCAAGCGTGGCGATTATGGCAAATCCCCCCCTTTTGGGGGAGGCCTATGTCCAGCAGTGGACGTCTATCGGCTGATATGATGATGATGCTACCACCAATTGATATGTCGTCCCATCCTAAATATTGCTAAAAGCTAGCCTTATTTTGATTGTTGCAGCAAAATCTCTATCTAGTACAAACACTGCCGTTGGATAGCAGTATCCTTAAACCAAGTCGCAGCCCCGGCTTGAGAATAATCATAAATCAAGTAAGCTCAAACAAAAATAAAAAGTAGGGAAATAAGTTTCCTACTACATACTATAAGAGAACATTAAACAAGAGTTACAAAACAATCGTTCACGCGAGTCACGCGGCGACTATCAGTTTACAAGTTGTCGCTGGAGCTGGAGGGTGTGGGGCGGCTAGGCTGGGGGTTGAGAGGGGGGGGGGGGGAGTTAGAAGAGGGGGGGATGATCGGACACAAATCTAACGAGCCTAAATTTGGTTGGAGTCAGCACCATTTAGCCCAGTCATTGTAAAATGACCTAAACCGTAAGGTTTGAGCCGGGACTAATTAATAATTGATATTTTTTTCCGTATAGTATTTGAGAGCCAATTTGAGCTTAGAAATATACCAAAATTAAAAAAAAATCCTTCAGCAACAGTTACAAATTTAAAATTTGGCTATTATCTAGTTAGAAAAAACCTGAGTGTAATTTTTTTTGCACATGTTTAAGGCATTACCTTTATACACACTTCAAACATGGTGTAAATATTTTTTTCTACTTAGAAGGTTTTGAAAAATACATTCGTATTTTCTAATAAAAGCCTCATTTTTTAAATTTCAATGTCCATTTTATTGCTCAAAAATAATGTATATTGCTAAACCTAATCCAAATGAGTACATTGGTATTAATATTATTAATTTAAAAGCCTTTTGGGACTTACGATTTTGATTTCTATGTTGCGTAGCGACTTTTTTTTCAGATAGTCTTTTTGTCACTACATGTTGCCGGTTACAGTTTAAAAGTCCAATTAATAATTACTTCCCACCACTCCTAACAAAACTCAGTAAAATGACTGGGCTAATTATAAGGTTGACGAATGAACGCAAAATTCGAAAACCGATTAGAACTGATATCAAGCCTACCGAGAGTTAGTTACACACGCTAGACGATTTTGTCTACGTACGTATTTGTCTATTCGAAATGAAAAAATCGTACAACCTACTCAACCTAGAAGTAGAAAGTCTTTATTAAAAATATTACTAAAATTAAAATTTCTTTAAAAATTTTGAAAAGAGATGTGATAAAATGATTTATTAGACTTATAAAAATTTTCTGCGATCATATTTTTTTACATTTCTTTTGTTAGCTAACTATTACTGAAAGAGAAAAAAAATAACTTTTGTAAACATGCAAACAAATAGTACCTTTATATGATTGCGCAAAGGGTCTTAATTCAAGTAAAAGATCTCTTACCAGTGGAACACATCCGTATTACTATGAAATGTTGCCAGGTATATAAAAACCGTACATTTTCCGTACGATCTTGGCCTAGCGATCGTACATGAGTAAAAATGACAAAAAATCGTCTGGCAGCCCTGATTCCCAATATTTCCTATATCATTCTTATTCATTATAAGATAGGATCGTACTAATTTGACTGTAGGCTACATAGTATCTTACAGACACGATTCAGTATAGTTATAAATAAATAAAGCTCACAAGCACATTATATTGTAATGATCCCAAAGTAAGCCTAAGGCTATTTGTTAAGGGAACCATACAACAATGGCACACACATACATATAACATCCATGATCGAACCGGGATTCTAACACCAGGACCCTGGTTTGGCAGTCCGGCGTTGTAACCATTACACCAACTGGGTACTACCGGGTACCTAACCTACGATTTCTAATATTTCCTATACGATTCTTGTTTTGTATACATTATGGCTGGAGGCTACTATTAACTAACTATTACTTTTAACCATTACTGTCTTTCTCTTCAATAAATATACAACGTGTTAATAAATTAACGCAAAACCTCATGCACCCCAACTGATTTATAACAAAATAATTAGATTGAAACAATAATTTCATTACTTTGATAGTTAAAATTTAAAGTTATTCGCATTTTAACTTTTGAGGCAAAAATGATTTGTTATCATTTCAGCGATGAATAAAAGCGCTAACGTACTCTTGGATACATTTTAATAACCTTGTTTTGGTAGTAAGTAGGGTGAGTGTGCCCGTGCGGTGGGTGACATCGGGTTCAGGAAATTTTAAATTTGACAAAAAAAATATTTAATATTTTGAAAAAAATTACCTATATTGAAACCGTGATAATTCGATTCTACTCTCGATTCTAAACAAACTACTTTCTAGTTTTGCGTTAATTCATTAACACGTTGTATACCCCCTTTAAACTAAGAGTCTACACATCAAACTGAACAACATTTACTACGTGAGCAAACCGATCGGAGCAAAAATAAAATCAGCTGTTCCATACTAAACTGCAATGCCTACTCGACTCAAATGTATGCAACAGCTGATTTTATTTTTGTTCCGATCGTTTTGCTCCCGTAGTAAAAGTTGTTCAGTTTGATAGGTAGACTCTTAGTTTAAAATGCAGGAAGATGGAAAAATTATAAAGTTCAAAATAAGTCGAAAAAGTTTGAGCAACAAGGTAAATTCACTCAACTGACGAGATACCGCCCGAAGCTGAAATACGCGTGAAATACGCTCAATTCTCACCGGATATAGCGCACTACCGAATCATGGACCTTATTGCTACTACAATATAGTTCACAATCATTTAGATGTAGCTGTGTTAAACAGATCGCACTAGCAGTTACATGTTAAAATAGCTGTACCGATAGTACCCCAGAGGCGATATGCCGATGTTACGCCCTGCGAAGTGTTATGAAAATAAGACCACATAGATAATATTATACAGGTTGTAATGCTAAACAGTCCAGTCAGTCAGTATTCTGATTTGTATGTGAAGTCTACCAATCCGCATTGGGTACGCGTGGTGGACTAATGCCCATACACCCTCCCAAGGGTAGGCCTGTGCCCTGCAGTGGGACGTTTGTAGGCTGATGATGATGATGATGAATGCTAAATAGTTGCATTACTTTAAGGGGTTATTATACTCATGATACTTAGCAACTTTCCCTAAGAAACCTATAGCACATTCGTAAAAAAATGTTTGTACCTTCCTAATGCAATCAACTGACGGAACTTTTGTAAAAAAAAGTAGGTTTCCTTGGGAAAGTTGTTCAGTATCATGGTACAAACACATCTTAAAGCAATGCAACTGTTTACCCTTACACCCTGTACAGGCAAGCGTAGAATACTTAAGTACAAACTGAGTTGGGACCAACAATGAATCCCATTCTTATGGGGCACATTGCTCGCAGAAACGATGGCAGATGGGGCCGAAAAGTTCTCGAGTGGCGACCGCGTACCGGAAAGGCAGGCGTGGGCAGGCCCCCACACGGTGGACCGAAGACCTGGGCCCTATTCAACAAACTTTACAATTGTAATTTACAATTACAATTCAGGGTATATTGCTGATAACGTTAGTGACATATTACCTACTACATGTTTAGCGTCAATATTAACCAGCAATGTACCCTGAATTGTAATTGTAAATTACAATTGTAATGTTTGTTGAACAGGGCCCTGGTGAAGGTGGCGGGAAAACGTTGGATGAGGGCAGCGCAGGACCGGTCGTTATGGCGATCCTTGGGGGAGGCCTATGTCCAGCAGTGGACGTCCATCGGCTGAGATGATGATCTCTCAAATACAGTCTCAACTGTAGTTTGGTTTATTATTAACTATGTTATCTATTACGTAGCAGACTTGTTCCATTATAACTTTTTAGATACTTACGTACGATTTATAACACCACTGGTATATCAGTGAAGGATAAAATCTTAAGTAGAATAAGACATAGCGTGCTAGTAACAGTTGCATACTCAAATGAAAGGAAATTTAAAAAAGAAATGCACTTTCCATACTAAATGCAATCAGCTGATCGAACGTTTGCGTTTGTATGAGATGTCGTTTTTTTTTCCTATTATGTTTCTTAGGGAAAGTTGATTAATATCATAGGTAAAATCACACCTTAAAGTAATGCAACTGTTTACCCTACCACCCTGTATAATAAGACCTAGTCGTCATGTGCAGCACGGCTAGGGTGCCTACCCTACTATATTAGAGGCCCTTCTACTATAATTCTGAGAAAAATATATAGTAGGCAAAACTACTATATTTTGATGAGCAAATAATTTATAGAGAATTTAAATATATTGGTACTTAGGTCCAATAAAAATGACCAATACCTTAACATTATTTTAACAATTTTCTTTCTCTTCATCACGTTTGTTCCATAAACAATTTTCTACTAAATATACTACTGGAAACAATGACATTAGTAAAGACTGAAAAGTGACAACAAGTTTTCCTAAAGTCAGATTGAACAATTTTTTTAGAAATTATATTATTTCTGTATCGATTTCAGCGAATTCTGCGTTTACAGGATGCATTATTTTCTATAACGAATACGAAATAGAGAAATGATTGTTCCTTAAAAATAAGAACTTAGTATTCAAAAAGGAACAATGAGGATTGGAGAGTAGAAAGGGAGTTTGCCCAGCAGTGGGACATTGAACAGGCTACGTAAAAAAAAAGTATCAAAAATATTACTTTTTGAAAAAAAATTAATTAACAAATTCGAAAAATACTATATTTTTTCTTATTTTCCCCGATCTACTATATTTTTTCGGGCACTATGGCTCGAAATACTATATTTGGTCTAAAAAAAGTTGGCAACCCTAAGCACGGCTAGCATACCAGTCACGACAAAGCGTTTAAACGAGTAAAACGTTATGCGCGCTCTTTAAAGACATACGTAAAATAATAAAGATGGAGGCACATCACGATTTTTATCTTTATCTCGGGGGTGGCATGCGAGGCCTACAGATCAGAAAGTTGGCTATGCTGTTGGACGACAAAAAGGACGAATGAGAAACGACGACATACAGCAGTAATTGCGAGGTAATAGATTATCGTGGTAGCGACAAGCTATTATTACTGTAAACGAACAAAATAGAACGTGATTGTGATAACCGCAACAATGGTCAAATGTGTGAAATGTACCAAGATGGTCTCGAAGAAGAATCCAGGTCTACAATGCGGCAAGTGCAGCAAGTGGTTTCATGCTGCTTGTGTTTCTCTGTCGGCCGAGCGCCTAAACATGTACGCATCGGAGGAGGTAGAATGGAAATGCCTAGCCTGCGTTGCGGCGACAAAGAACAAACGCATTTCCGTTATATTACCTGAAAACGAAGAAGAGAATTATAATGACAACGAGCAAGGTCAAAAACCAATGGACTCGAGTGACAGACAACTGTTCATGAAGGAGATTCGCCGAGAGATTAGAGAGGTTATGCAGGAAGAACTGAAACGGACCCTGCAATTCTACTCCGATAAGATCGACGACTACGAAGAAACGGTTGAAGGCTTCAAGGAAAAAGTCAAATCTATAGAAAACCAGTACAAAGACCTTAATAACAAATATACTAACATTAAGCTGAAATACGACCTGCTGGAACAAAAAATGAACACAATGGAGCAAAATCAAATTGAAAACCGCCTAGAAATAAGTGGGATTGAAACGAGCGAGGAAAACCTAGAGAAAATAGTGGAAAAAGTAGGTCAACAATTGGAGCAAAATGCGAGGGATGTAATCAAGGTATATAAAAAAGGCAGCAAAGCAACCCCCGCACAGAAGAGGAACGAGTCCACCTTGGTAGTGGTGCTTCGTGATGGCTGCCGGGACCAATGGCTGCAGTCGTCGAAAACCAAGACGCTGACACCAAAAGACGTAGGCCTAGGAGGAGAGAAGAAGATTTATCTTCGGGAAGCACTCACCCCCGCCACGTCGTTCCTGCTGTGGAAGACCAAAACTGATCTCAAGGGCGAAAATCGTTTCAAATTCGTTTGGTGTAAGAGAGGTACGATCCTAATCCGAAAATCCGAAACAGAAAAAACGCATGTAATTAGGTCTGTAAACGATATCGAAAAGTGGCAGTCTCAACTGTCAAATGCTTGATTAAAATTTAATTGTTGTTGTTTACCTACTTGTGTATAACTTTGTACTAATATACTCAGCCTTCCTAAAAATGTATTCATCTCTTAATGGATATGAGTCATACAAACTTAAATGAAGGTAACTACAATAGCTGGAATGAGTATATTAATTCAAATCACTCAAAAACATAAAACCTAATTGTTATGCATGTAAATATAAGGTCAATGTTAAAAAACTTTTCACATTTAGAGTACATCATAGCGTCTAGTGCTCGCTGCATAGACTTGATTGTGTTATCTGAAGTAAACATAAAAGAAACATGTAAAACCCTATTCGAACTAAACAACTATACAATGTACACTAATCTAAGACAACACCGAAAAGGAGGTGGTATCATCCTATACGTTCATAATAGTTCTAAATTTACCCGAATATCATCACATACTTGTAATTACGAATCAATAATAGGACAGGTCGATACTATTAACAATTGTACCTATAACGTGAGCGCTGTGTACCGGCCGCCTGATACAGATAAAACTAGTTTTATAACAGAACTTCGTAATCAACTATCATTATTCAACAAGCAAAATGACCTTATATTTGTAGGAGATACAAATATAGACCTCATGTGTCAAAGTAACTATAGGTCCTCTTACTTAAATATGTTGTATGAAGTAGGGTTAGAAAGTGGAATAAATCAGTACACTAGAGTTGAAAAAAAGGGTAATTCTATATCAAAATCTTGTATTGATCATGTGTTTACGCGCACGGCTCGCGCTTCTTCGGTGCACTCCGCTGTCATAAATGTCTCTCTATCTCTAGCTGACCACTACATCATAGGTTGCATAATCGAAGCGCCGAACAACGCGAGCGGTCTATGTACAGGCACACACACTAGCAGTAGCACGCGCAATATCACTAGATTCAATAATGAACAGGTTTTAAATGAACTGTGTCAGGTGGACTGGAGCGAGGCGCTTACGTTAAAATGTCCGAATGATATATTTAACTTTATTGTTCAGAACTTTAAAACGGTATATAAAAATTGTACAACTACTTTAAAAATGAAAGATACTCCTAGGAAAAAATGTAACTGGGTTAATTCTAGAATAATAAAGATGTGTAAAATGAGAGATAAGTTATTTAAAATCTGGAAAAACGATCCGCTTGATATAAAAAACAGATTGCTGTATAATGAATATAGAAACAAAACAAATAAGTATATTAACAATGTAAAAAACCAGTTTTTGAAAAATGAAATAAGCAAAAATTTTAAAAATTCCAAAAAAATGTGGTCTTTAATTAACGAAATGTGTGGTAAGAATAAAACGTCACTGGATAGTTTAATATTAAAATATTTTAACTTAGACGACCAAGTTTTATCAAATAATTTTGCACTAGAGTTTAAAAAAAATGTAAACAATATATCTACATCCTGTAATCAACAATTATTGAACCCCTCTGAATACGTAAGGAACCCAGACGTGTCCATGCGACTAAGTAAAGCTACCCATAGTTCGACTTTCCAAATTATCAAAAACCTTAACGATAAGAAGGCCCCGGGTTTTGATGAAATTCGTGCAATAGACATAAAGAAAAGTAATGTACAGTTAACACCTATTCTCACACATTTAATTAATACCTGCATTGACACGTCTCGGTACCCAGACATTTTAAAAATTGGTATTGTGCGCCCAATATATAAGAAAGGGGCCCACAATGATTACAATAATTATAGACCCATAACCATACTCTCATGTGTTGATAAAGTGGTTGAGAGGTTCCTAAGTAACGAAATAAATAAACACCTTGAGCTAAATAGTGTAATAAACAAAAAACAGTTTGGTTTTCAGAAAAAAAGAAGTACATCTCAGCTACTCTGTCAATTCACCAATGAAGTCAACAAACACATGAATGATAAAATGCATGTGTTGGTTGTTTTCATTGACTTCAGCAAAGCATTTGATACTCTTGATTATAACACCCTTTTTGTTAAACTGGAGCAGAATGGTATACAGGGCCCTCTATTAAATCTACTAAAAGACTATCATTTAAATAGAAGTACTCATGTCAGGATTGATAAGTCGCTTAGCGACAGCGTTAAAACTGAGAAAGGAACGGCCCAAGGTTCCATTTTGGGACCCACCGAGTACTTACTGTACGTTAACGACATGTGCAATATAATAAAGAATGGCTCTGTATATCAGTTTGCAGACGATACGTGTATCATTGTAGCTAACAAAGACATTTGTGAGGCAGAAAGACTGCTGCAACAAAACTTCAACACATTGTGTAAGTGGGCACACGATGTTGGATTGGTGATCAATGCTCAAAAAACTAAACTTCTACACATACATTCATCTCACAATAAGACTGATCGCCAGCCCACCATCGTTGCCCATGAACACAAATGTTTGCATTTAAATAAAAACGCTTGTAAATGTACCGCAATAGAAAATGTAAAAGAGCATATGTACATTGGTCTGATAGTAGATGAGTCATTTAACTGGGTCCCCCACATCAACTATATCTGTGATAAGCTAAGAGCCATATTGAGTAGGTTGTGCATACTTAAATACAAACTGCCGTATAGTACTCTGAGGATGTTGTATTTGGCGATGGCTGACTCAGTGATCGGGTACGGCGTCAGCAGCTACGGTAGAACTTACAAATCTAATCTGGATAAAATATTTAATTTACAAATCCGACTACTAAAAACTATTGTACCTAACAAGACTAAAATCAAATACCAACATGACTACACAGAATTATTTGCTTATTGTAAGATATTAACAGTACAATCTAAAGTAAAAATAGCAATATTGCAAGACGAATACTCACAATTATGTAACCTACCTTTAAAAATAAGAAATAGTAGGCTAAGAAAGCTAACAGATAAGAAAGAGTATGTAGTATCTAACTATAGTAACAATTACGGAAAGAGATTATGTAATCATGTCTTACCAAAGATAATTAACAGTCTACCAGTTGATATACAAAGTACTTACATTTCAAATCCTAAGTTTAAACCCATTGTAAAAAAACATTACTTATCATTATCACTTACCGACATAGACTATATCCTTTAACTGTGCAGTTATGTGTATGCATCATCCATCATCATCAGGCATCGCCACAACTACCAACTCACTGCTAGGATGGTGATTGTGGCAATGCTCATACGAGTCATCCTTTATGTGTATCATACCTACCTAAAAAGTTAATTTGACTTACCTAAAATTCATAACTAAATGTAACATTAATTAACGAAACATACCTATGTGATAACATACCTATGTAAAAGTAGAAATACCTAATTGGTCCGCGAATGTGAACGCCCCTTCCCCCAGATAAACCCTTACAGGTTTTCGTGGGACGGGTTTTTGTCCTTGTTGTTTTTTGTAAATTTCTTTATTCAATAAAAAAAAAAAAAAAAAAAAAAACTTAAATAATTTATCACACTTATTTGATAAAGTTTGATATTCGTTTCTAAAACGTGTCTATAATATTTCATTAAGGTTAATTAATTAATATCCAGAATAGGATCAAACTTCACCTACAGTTCTTAAAACCTTGTTCAAACATAATTAAATTATTCTAATCGAGAAACAAACTAGTCAACTGCCCTCTCGACTTATCACTTCACATAATTGATTCACTTTACTTTGGACTACTGCCCAATACATATACGACGAAACGCCCACTTGTATTAATTATTTATATCCGGTCCAAATCCTCATTTAACTTTACTTTATAAGCTAGGTACTAGAGAGTGACCCGAATCAACTTCGCTCGGGTAGGATCTACATATAAATAAGTAAATATTTTATTCACATAAACCTTCTGGAAGAAATTCTCTAAATTACAGTAAAAACCGTATCAATATCCTTTGCGTGGTTGAAAAGAAGTAAGCGGAAAGAAACAGGAGAGCGATTTCTGAAAGTCATACAGTCTTACTGCAATTCAGAATAATTTTGTTAGTTTCCCAAAATAGCAAACTCATTGAAAGTTGGGGAAATCCCCTTTAACTTACCAGTACGGCTAGCTTTTTATTGAAATTCAAACCTTAACTTCATTATATCTAAACTATTATAAAACTGTAACTGAAGTGTGTCTGTACATTGAAGATATTTACAAAAAAAAAGGTACGATATGGTTTTTAGGTGTCCCTGATTCCATATCACAAATTTTTGGATTTTTTGTCTGTCTGTTTGTTTGTTTGTTTGTTTGTTTATTTGTTTGTTTGTCTGGGTGTTTGTTTGTTCGTTTGTTCGAGTATCACGCAAAAACTACTGAACCGATTTTGATGAAACTTTTTTTGTTTGATAGCTTATCATCTGACTTAAAATCTGGTATATAATTTATGCGGACGAAGTCGCGGGTAAAAGCTCGTCATATATAAGGTTTATTTTATGAGGTAATAAAAAATGAGAATTCCCTGGTGCTCCTAGCGTTAATAATTTTCACTTTCTAGGGAATCCCCTCAAGCGTGACAATCGAAAGATTTGACTTGACTTGTTTTTTTTAAAGTTCATTAAAAAATTCTTTTTCAAATAAATATCCGATATATATCGGATATATAAAAAAAAACTGATTTTTGATATTTATTATAAATATCGGATTTTTCGAATCCTGTTACATACTATACAATACCTATATCCTAATTCATAGACCCCGCTGCGTTCGTATGTCGTCCTGTCTGTCTGCACATAGAGCCTTGGTTTATACAGAGTGTAAGGTATAGCCCTCCACAGAATGAAACGGTTTGACTCAGTCCATCAAACTGAACAACATTTACAATGGCGCCTACCTCAGAAAAAGCGAAAATTTATGGTCAGAGTTCACCGTTTCAGTCTACGGAGGACTGTCCCTTACACCCTGTACCTATAGCTAATCTCAGAAACTACAGTACAGATTTCGTTACGGTTTTCACTAATAGATAGATTTATTCACGAGATAGGTCCTTGAACACGTATATTAAAGCCGGTGCGAGTCGGTAGGTGTTAATAATCAATTACATTTTGTCCACCACAGCCCTATTATCTTTAGGGCGTATTCTTATCCAAACATATCCATTACTTAACAATTAATTAAACGTTATAATATACAAGGCAAACAATACCTAGACCTACATCACACGAGAACAGTGATTATGATTATCGATACATCAAAGCGATCGCTCCGTGACTCGACTCTTGTTCAAACAGCTGGTCGTGTAAGTATATTATGTTTTATGTATCACATGTTGATCACATGTTATGTATGTATCTACAGGGTGAAATTGATATCATTAGCATCCTTTTAAACTAAGAGTCTACCCATCAAACTGAACAACTTTTACTATGGGAGCAAACAAATCGGAGCAAAAAAAATCTGCTCTTCCATACATTTTTGAGTCGAGTAGGCATTGGCCTCGATTCGGAGTGTACCACGACTAAACTAAACTAAATGTATTCCTGTCACTTTCTAAAATAAGATTAAGAAAAGAGACAGAAAACCAACAGCTGACTTTAGTGCTGTCAAAGTGACGTTAAACGCCCAAAAACAACTTAAATAAGATGGCGTACATTATGACGGCATCTTATTTTGCGCATTTAACGTCACTTTGACAGCACTAAAGTCAGCTGTTGGTTTTCTGTCTCTTTTCTTAATCTTATTTTAGAAAGTGACAGGAATACATTTAGTTTAGTTTAGTCGTGGTACACTCCGAATCGAGGCCATTGCAGTTTAGTATGGGACACCTGATTTTTATCTTGCTCCGATCGGTTTGCGCCCATAATAAAAATTTGTTCAGTTTGATGGGTAGTCTCTTAGTTTAAAAGGATGCTAATGATAATCAATTTCACCCTGTAGGTATATTATAACAACATTAACAACCTATACAGGGTCCTTCTTCATTTAATATGCTGACCCTTTTTTAAGGGGATGATGATCAGACCATCCAACTAAAGAACTTTCTCTATGGGACCAAAGACGAAATCGCGAAAAAAAACAGCTGTCCCATACATTTGGCTCGAGTAGGTTTGCAGTTTTGTATGGAAGAGCAGATTTCTTTTTCGCGATTTCGATGTAGGTGCTGTAGAAAAAGTTGTTCAGTGTGACGATCTGATCATCACTTTTTAATATGCTGACACTTTTTTAAGGGAATGATCAAACCCTCAAATTCTCGATGACACCCAACATCGAAATCGCGAAAAAATCAGTTGTTCCATATAAAACTGCAAACATACTCGGTCTTATGTAAGGGAAAGCAGATCTAAGATAGAATTATGTTATTCTGATCTACACCGCCTACCAATCTTCTTTTACTATTTCCTCTACCCCAAGGTTGTCTGGAAGAAATCGCTTTTTAGCGATAAGACCGCCCGTTTTTGTGCCTTTTGTATTTCCTGATTGTTTGCTCTCTGTATACTACGTTTTTTTCTTTTTGATGTTAAATAAAGTATAATTGCTTGATTGATTGATTTTTTTTCGCGATTTCGATGATTGGCCTATAGAGAAGATTTTAGATTAGCCTATAGTTTTTCAGTTTGATGGTCTGATCGTCCCCTAAAACTGTCAGCATATTAAGAAGGACCCTGTATACAGCCGTTACAGCGTAGTAAAAAAGTTATATTATAACCTATACTATTGAATTGTTGTTCATGTTGGGTGGAATATAATTACCCTTTTCCCGAAAATGCCGCTTTACATCAGAAAAAAATATATATTTAGATTTTTTCTCTTCTTCTTATTCACAAAATATAAACAGCTGTAGATTTTGTGTAATTATAATCGTTTTTAAAAAAGACGAAAAAGAAATAATAGTACATTACTGCAGCGGCCAACAACAGAGACTTACGTATGTGTGCCTCGGCTTCGCCTCGGCCCACATTTACACGTTCGTCCATCAATGCCTAGTTGTGGCCAAGGCTTGTATAGTACTTTTCTCAAATAATGCGCGGAAATGAAAACAATACATTTTCTCAAATAATTCGCGGAAATTAAAACTCTTTTCAAGATCAATGACGAACAACGAACAACAATTTGTTTTTTTTTTTTTCAATAAACAGCTTTCTATTTGCAAGCCTGTTCGAAATTTAAATAAAACCTTTGATGAGTTACCTCCTTGGTCCATGTTTCGGAGTAAAAGATCGTTCCACTTTTAAATTACACGACAGATATGAGTTTACTATGTAATTTATTTGGCCGCTAAACACGACAGATATGGATTTTCATACAAACATTGCCGGCCGCTGCGCGCATGTATTTGGCCAGTACAGCAATTTCGATTTATCTCGAAGAAGGTTGTCAAAATAATGCTCACATTTCCAAGCATGTTTGAGAAAAAGTTGTAACATACCACAACAGATTATTTAATAGTTACTACCTCTACACGTCGACAATACTCGTAGAAGAATATTTTGCAGAAAATCCAGTTCGAATAGGAAATATAAATAAATTCAATTCGACCGTATTTTATATTATGTTGATATAAAAACCTTTCGGTGCTTTCATGAATTAACATCCCGAGGTTATATAAATATAATATTGTATGGCCCGTGTATGTACCGAACAAGTAAATGTTAGCATACGAAATCCTCAGGGCCTACAAACAATTATATTTTTTGATTTATAACAAAAGAATTAGATTGAAACAATAATTTCATTATTTTGATAGTTAAAATTTAAAGTTATTCGCATTTTAAGTTCAGAGGCAAAACTGATTTGTTATCATTTCAGCACTGAAAGAAAGCGCTAATGTACTCATGGATACATTTTTATAATCTTGTTTTGGTAGTAAGTAGGGTGAGTGTGCCCGTGGGGTGGGTTGACATCAGGTTTAGTAAATTAAAAATTTTACGAAAGAAAAAAAATTTTTTTTGAAAAAAATTACCTATGTTGAAACCATGATAATTCGATTCTGCTATCGATTCTAAACAAACTACTTTCTAGTTTTGCGTTAATTCATTAACACGTTGTATAGGAAATTCGGAACGTTTTAGGAACAAACAGAGAGAAACAGCTCGGCAACGCAACGCTGCGTTGTTTGATACCAATACCTTACGTCATAGTTACGTTGCGTTACGTTGCCGTTGTTTAACATGGTGGGCTAACACAGAAAGTTGAGTTGATTTGGCTATTTGATTTGTGGTCTAACCGCTTTGACTTTTATTCGGAAAGACAGGATTAAAGAAACGTTTTTATAACAATGGTGTGGAAGAAAAAGCATGGGGATATCAAATATTTAGAGATGGGACTTGGACACAGATTAATAATATTTTAATTATTTACTGTAACTACGTTTAATACGCTGTTGGTTTTGTCAATAAACAAAATAAAAAAATATAAGTTAGGGCCAGTTGCACAGATTTTGACGCTTTTAAGGACTATAACCAAAGATTTTTTTGGTCTGTACGAACCAAAAAAAATCTTTGAATAACCAAAGATTTTTACTATAACTTTGCTAGCAAATCTCCAGGGAGGGGGGGAATCGAAATTAATGTATAGAACAGTAATTACAACGATTTTCATATAATGTTTTTCAACGAATATCCCCCCCAAAATGAATATCGTCCCTGAACGAAAATTCTGGAATCAGGAACAGGCGGTTTCGTGAAAGTTGTTCAGTTTGACGAGTAGAATGTATGATAAAATGTATTCTGTATAATGGTATTCGTAAGCTCAGGTGAGGGAGTGGGTAGCGGTAGGCAAACTGCAACTGACGGAGCCAATCTGCCTGCCAATCTCGTACCTCGCACGTGCAAAAACGATTCTACATTTTGTTACGGCTAGCCGCAGGCCAATGTAGGCACCTGTCCGCTGGAGCGTGGCGAGACAGCGAGGCGGCGAGCGAGGACCGAGGACCATTGACGTAGAATACTATGGACGCCGGGTCTAGCACAAAATAGGGGAGCGGACTGCATAAAATATATTTTAGTTTAATCTTCTTAGTAAAAAAAACATTTGAAAATAACGCTATACTCACATTTTTAGCTTTTTTTAAGCTAGAATACTATTTTAAATAACATGATGAACTATAAAAAGAAATTAAATGTTGATGACGTCGTCACTTGTGGGTATTTAGTACAATTTTTCTACATTGCGCGTGTTTTGACGTTCGATTAAAAGTTGCTAATTTGACTAATTGTCCCGAACTGTCCGATCCCCTATTCTCGAAAAAAGTGTCCGAGACTAAATTACAAAAACCTAAGTACGTGTAGCAATACAGGGTGTAACAAAACACCCTAGTAATACTTAAGGGTGTGCTTCAGACCATCAAACTGAACAACTTTCACTATGGAGCCAACATTGAAATCGCGAAAAAAAATACCGCTCTTTCATATAAAACTACCGTCTCGACTCGAATGTATGGGATGGCAATTTTTTTTTATTTTTTCTCGACGTTGGCTCCATAGTGAAGGTTGTTCAAATTGATGGTCTGAAGCACCCCCTTAAGTATTACTAGGGTGTTTTGTTACACCCTGTATACACCAACTAAAAACATTGATAATGCTGAAATTCTTTTCCATCCCCATCGTTACACGGCACGCCCCGCGCACCCGGGCGTGCTCGTAGTCGGCCGATCAAGCGAAAACTGTCGCTTAGTCGTTTTTCTTTTTACGTTTTGGTGCTCTTTTGGTACGGACACTTTTGAGCGCGAACCCTACGTTTAGTAGTTGGTACGTCAATGCCGAGGACTCAATTACTTCTACTGCTGGTTTCGCACTACCGTCCGTCCAACCTGCGGACTGCGAACGTTTGTTAGAGAAACTCAATCAAACTTCGAACTAGTGCGCTACACAAGTCTAACATCAAACTTAAATAATTATTGCGGACGTCAAACCAGTAGCAGTGCAGAAGTATAACATTTTCAAATTTAAGTTTGACTATACACATGCCAACCGTACATACTCCCTACCCATGGAATAGGGAATCCTAGTTTGGATTGGCATAATCTTAACTATAATAATTCTTACATAATTAATTATGGCCGCCCACCAGAAAGATGGGTCAATGACATTAGGAAGCACGCGGGTCCCAACTGGATGCAGAGGGCGAGGGACAGAACGTCATGGAGAAATATGGAGGAGGCTTGTGTCCGAAGACGGACTGAACAAGGGCTGTGATGGATGGATGGATGGATGAATTAATTATGTTTGTACGAGCTCCCGCGCCCCGTCCAAACTCCTTTCCTCCAGGGTCGATTTACTGCACTGACTTGTATCTGCCACCGGAGTTGACTGTTAGCAATCTCGTTTAAACTTAATCCGATGCGTACGCACCTAGGATTTGACAGCTCGGAGATCGGACGATAGTGTGGAACCTGCAAAACACGATATTCCTACTGGATCGCATTCCCCGAACAATCTGTGGCCAAGACTTGCCTTAGAACTCTTACAGACGAGCGACACTATGCAGTCGCATAGGATCGGGCTATCCACGGCGACCGTAAAGTCTTACACCCTTATTCTTAGTTGTTTCCTAGAGGCTTCCTCGCTCGATTCGAGGACGTTTTTGTAATTTCTGTCATACAAATTATGTCAAAAACGTCCTCCACTCGAGTGAGGGAATGTCAAGAAAAGAACTAAGAATACGGGTGTAAGACCGCGACCCTCTGCGACTCACGGCGACCGCAAAGTGTCGCTCCTCTGTAAGAGCTTGTACAAAAATGCAATAATTAGGTGACTGCTACATTAGTCGTATTCTTCATTCCTTGCTATGACAGACTGCCACTCCTTATTGGCCAGTCTAGCCACGGCCAGTCTTGGTTTCCTTACGAGTACCTAATGATGTATGTAAAACCTTACGTGCAGAGACGTTGTTAAAAGTGCCTACCTTCCGGCATAAATCCTGCATTTTAAAAGCATTTCATTTACATTAGGTACGTACATAATTGTCCATATTCATACTAATTGTTTTCTAAGTGTACAGGTGATTTACTATGGAAAACAGGGTGATTTCCTATGGAAATCTAATTGACATTTAAATCTGTGTTTTAAAGTAATTTACAGCTAAGTCTCACCACCCCGAAAAGGAAATTCTGTATACACAAAAGTAAATTCCCGACCACAAATCCTGTTGTTTAGATCATTGTCTCGATCACCAACTAGCAAGGCAAGTTCACTTTAAAGTTTAAGGTAAGCGCATATTATGAGGTGTCACATCGTCTCGGGGCGGAGCGTCCCGCATCACAAGTCTTCACAAGTTCACACACAGCAACGCATTGACGGATCTTAAGTTTGACTCTAATACTGCAGACGTTGTAAAAAGTTCCGCTTGGTATTATAGGTACAGTACACCTGGTGTCAGAAAGGAACACCAGATTAGGGAACGTACATATACTACGTGACCCATTTTTCACAATTTTTTACCCCCCTCCCCGCCCCTCGTTGACCATCCGTAGTATATGCCAAGACCCCCCCCCCCCCCTACTTTTCACGTAGTAATTAATAAATACTGTTTTAAATAATTTTTTGCAAACAATAAGTTAAAATTATAAATATTTGGCTCATATTTTGTCCTTATTAGCGCATATAAAGGCGGTAGCATAGGTAGTTCGTTCAACGGTGCGAAGCCAAGACAACACCGAGGCTAGTACGCCGACCCGCGATAGCCGTGATATGGCTATATCACGTTGTTATCTCGTTTGTTCGCGAGCAAACGAGCGAGATAAAAGACGTGACATAGCCGTATCACGTCTATTGCGGGTTGGCGTACTAGCTAGGCTGATCGACGGCTGGTTGACCACAAATACTCGAAAAAGCGCGTGATTTCCCTAAAGGATATTGACTACGTGACGAAAACCTAACCCCCCCCCCCCCTTCCCCCTGTGACCAAGCGTGGTATTTTGAAGGCCCCTCCTCTCCCCCCCCAAACTGCTCACGTAGTATGGTACGTTCCCTTACCACCAATAGATACCGCATGATGAAAATTTTGTACAGGCCCGAAGTCACCATTTTTGGCGGTAGGTGCGGGTAGCGGGGCACGAAACAATGCAACGTGATTGGCCATTTCAAGGTCGCACTACTTCGAGCTCGCTCACTCGCGTTGCTTGTATCAGTGCCAAATCATAGATCTGTGGCGCGCGTCTGCGGCCTTGCATGCGATATCTATTGGGGGTAATCTGTGGGATGGAATTAAGCCACAAAACACCACTCTCTACGACTCGAATGCCGCACAATAATATTAGTGGGAGGATTTTTGAGGATTAGCAAGCTGAAAATGGTTCCTCATAAGATAATGACGATGCTATTAATTTCTAAAACTCGACACTTACAGAATCACCTCGATTTCTGTCCGTCCGCCTGTCTGTCACGGATTATTCTCTGAGACAATTAGTCCATAGGAAGCTGAAACTGGGCATAGTTATAGCAATATAATAAGTAACCCAATTAAATAGATGCTTCCTATTTTGGGAGTACTTTGTTAGGATTCCCTAGTCAAACAAGGAACCCTTTATATACTGTGCTCTTTTTGTTGTTTTATTTAATTTAATTTATGTACGATTTGTCAAACCTATGTGCTTTAATTCCAAGGCATGTATTTGTACCAACTGTCCATTAAAAGTGGCGACGGGCTCACTCCCCGTCACACTGGACAGAGTTTCGGTACTACTAGTGAAGTGTGGATGTTCTGAAGTTTTAGAATATCTCTGACTACCCCCTCGGGGGATATAGTCGTGAGCATATGCAATGCTACACATTTGGGTTGAGTAGGGTTGCAATTTATTTAGTTTGGAACAGCAGATTTTTTTCGCGATTACGATTTTGGTCCCGTAGAAAAAGTTGTTCAGTATTATTATGGTCTGATCATCGCCTTCAAAAACTGTCAGCATATTAAATAGTAGAGCAAAAGCTCCTCGTTCGCTGGTGCCTGGCTATGCGGCGTGGCTTAATTGTCTGTTATTTCCATTGAGGTATAGGTACCTACTAGAGGCGACACCCAGACTAAATTTTTTCTAACACTCGTTTAAGCTGATTGGCTCAAACTTACTTAGCATGTGCCGGGCGCGTGCTGCATCGCGACGCCCCCCCCAGTGCGCGCCCCGCACTGCTGATCGTGGTGCACAACTTTACTGTACAGATTTTGTTCGCTTTGACTGTTCTATACTTACATAATTATTCAATATTTATTTCCAAAGAAACTGCTGAGGTGGTTGTCCCTGACATTGACGTGGGTGACGTCGGCACGTGACTTGTTATTACCTGATGGGACACGCGGCCGGATCCAGTGATCATTAAAACCTCAGACGGTGCGAGATTACATTACTTACAATTATTGAGATTGTTGACATTGGAATATGGCGAAACGAAATGTAAATGAAGTATAATATATCTCAAATATAATTCAAATCAGATTTAAGATAATACGTTGGCTGTCACGGGACGCCCGGCAGAAGTGAAACTGTCACAACTGTCAAATTAAAATTTCGAACTTCATCGAAAAGGCTGAGGATCCAAATTTCAAAGCCCTCGCATAAAAAGTTTTAATTCAGCGCAGCGCATCCATATACTGGAAATAAGTATTGTCTACGCTGTACACAAAGAGGATCTTTAGATAGGTAAAGTCTTCGTTGAGATCACAAGACCATACTGCCTCGTCCAGCTATCAAGTGCTGGTCTTTACATTTCAGGAAGCGGAAATTAAAGTCGAAAGCGTTTAAATATCCGTTTCCGTATTAGTAAAGTCTCATCGATTTTTAATAGAGCTTCCGCAGCTGTCAACTTCCGCAGTTTAAATTTCGAACTTCCGTTACACGAAAAGGATGCGGATCTAACAAATTAATTGGGTATTTGACTACATTCAATATATTTTATTTTTATCTACTCAATAAAAAAAGGGTTAGAAAATAACGCTTAACTCCCATTTTCATTGAGTTTTTAGCTTGAATACTATTTTAAATAACAAGATAAACTATAAAAAGTAATGAAAATGTTGATGACGTCACAACTCAATATTTAGTACAAATCTTCATACAAAGCGCATGTTTTGACGTCCGATAAAGAGTAGCTGATTTGACTAGTTGTCAAGTAGCCAATTTATCGGACAAGACTCGAATCCATAACCTGCCTAGGCGATGTGCTGTCGTCCGAAATAATCTACGGATACTTCTCGCGAACAGCACAAATTTCTACAAAATTTCTAATAGATATCGAGTAGATATTCTGTGCTGTGTGGGCTGTCAGTTCTAAAACTAACTTTAATCACAGAAGGTAGGTAAGTAGGAACATCAAATAACAGACCCTCCATTGCAATGGGAGACAACAATAAAGGAAAATCATAGCTATTAAAATAGTAAGCCAAATCCGAGGATCCCTACCACAAAAGAACTAAATACAGCTAAATAGCAAAACAAAAAAGAGAAACCTTAACCAAAAGTATACTGACAGACTCTTACTATGACCTTGTTTGCTATTTGTAATACGTATCAACCAAAGATGAGCATGAGCTCGTACCGCCTTCTTTCTACTATCGGACTTCCAGACGCACCGCGGGATATCACCCCTTCTTGGTTGACATATTTGCACTAAGCACCTTTCTGAATCTTTTATAATGCGCACAGCTACGGATTGGAAGACCCTGCCTGCGTCAGTATTTCCGAGCGCTTACAACCTGAATTCCTTTAAAGTATGAGTGAAGTGAGCTTCTTCTGGTTCTGGGTAAGCTCGCTACATCTTTGACCCCATCCTTGTCCGAAGGACTGGATTGAGGTCAAGAGCATCAGTAATAAAAAAAATTACTAAAGTTTGATTTAGACAAAAAAACATTAACGTATGGCAAAAACAACTCAAGGAGTATCATCTTGCACGAGTTGCATGGCGGGGCGATAAACGTTTTATCGCTCCTTTTATCACATTCTTTAGTCTCTACCTATATTTATATCCCTCTATATACTTACCTCTATACAGGGTGTAACAAAACACCCTAGTAATACTTAAGAGGGTGCTTCAGCCCATCAAACTGAACACCTTTCACTATGGGGCCAACATCGAGAGAAAAAGAAAGCAAATAGAGTTTTTCGACCTACCCCTGTCGAAAAACTCTATTTGCTGTCCGGAATAGCACCTCCTCGAATTCGCAGGGAAGCTGCTGCAGCTAAGGAACGCTGGAAACAGGAAAACGATGCCCGCCATCCGATGCACAACCATGCCCCAGTCAAACCTCGACTTAAGTCTCGCAAAAGCTTCGCCACAAACAGGACCTTGGACGGAAAAACAGCGGAAGAGTTTCGAATGCGACATTGGAGGGAACAAACAACACATCTTCTCAATTTCGTCAAACCAGCTGAAACACTACCACCCGGAGGGAAGGAGGAATGGCCTGTGTGGAAAGCCTTGAACCGTCTGCGGGTTGGAGTGGGTAGGACCAAGGATAATCTCTTAAAATGGGGAATTATCCCCCAAAACAGCAACACTTTATGTCAATGCGGATTACAACAAACTACCCCGCACCTAACAGTCTGTACAGGTGGACCACAATGTGGAGAGGAGGACCTAATGAGCGCATCAGCCAGTGCGACAGAGGTGGCAAGATACTGGAAACTGACGATTTGAAGAAGACGTGACGATTCCACACGAGAAGAAGATCGAGAGAAAAAAAAATCTTCTGTCCCAGTCCCATACAAAACTGCAGTACCGACTCGACTACAATGTATGGGACAGCTGATTTTTTTCATTTTTTCCTAACGTTGGCTCCATAGTTAAAGTTGTTCAGTTTGATGGTCTGAAGCACCCACTTAAGTATTACTTTTGTTACACCCTGTATACTTCTCTTTGCACGAAAGGAGGTGTTACTAAGTTACTATAAACACTTCAACATTGTTTTCTATAGTTACTTAATTCTAGACTTTGAATAGCTTTAATTTATTATATAACAAGTAATATAAAATATTTAGTTAGAAGGTACAAAATAACAACTACGACACAAAATTCAAAAATGTATTCGAAGTTATATCACATAGGTAAATAAACGATTTTTTTTATATACCACCGTCTCAGTCGGTGTTTAATTATTTGGAAGATGTGACCAGGAGAGCAATAAATAAATCTCAACTGAACCATGATTGGACAGCGTGCGAACCACAACTTTTCACATTCGGTATTGCGCTATTCATTTGACAGCCGTTAGAGCAGTTAATCAGTCACATAGATTTCAGCGCAATGCGGAATTCAGCACAGTTGAATAGTAATTGAATTGCAATGTGATCAGAACTGAAATTGGATTAGGATTGAACTTAATTAGCTCTACCCGGACATTCGAACTTCGCAATTGCGTGAACGTTTTTGTTCCAATGTCAACTCTATTACAATGAAGTTCTGACCGAACGGTCGCGATATGTCGAAAATCGAAACTGGCCAGAACAGAAAGTTTCAATCCGAATTTCGGCTCGTATCTATATATTAATTTCACACGAGTAGAAATATGGTAGATCCTCCGAAACCAAAGCACCACAACCACATCTGAAACACACGGTGCCATACATCGGTTGTAACATGGCGCCTGAACCAAACCACGTAGTTGGATGCAAGTGTCGCACTACACTAGGTCAAGCGTCGCATCATCCTTTATGTGAGCCCATTATATCAGTAATGCGCCTCACAGACCGCATATGAACACATCCCGTTATATTGTCTACACGTGTCACTTGTTTAATGGTCCAAGATTTGTTCGCTAAGATCTTATGGAATTGCTAATAGCTACAAGAGGCTAGTACAATGCAAGACAAGGTTCTGTCGTGCCTTTTGTTTCGCAATGAAAGAGAGATAAAATGAGAATTTGAATTTTGATATGTCGCGCGGCCATACTATAGACATGCTATAGACCAGCCCTGATTTCTCTACAACTTGGTTTTTTTCATATTACATAGATTTCGCGGCAAGCGCGGCTTTTGCTATTTGAAATGCGTGGGAAGAGGTCGACGAAGCGTCACGCGCGAATAGAGAAATCATACTAAACCTGACCCCCAAGCATGATTTCTCTACTTACGCGCGACTCGGCTTTTTTCCATACTACAAGTCGCGGCAAGTGCGGCTTTCGCTCTCCGAAAAGCGCGGGAAAAAGTTATTTTGTATGCAGCGAAGGCGCGTCGCGCGCGTGTAGAGAAATCATACTAGACATGCTGCAACACCTCTAGTATGATCTATCTGAACGCGCGCGATACGTCTTCGCTGAATATGATCTATACCGACGCTTTTTAGAGACCGAAAGCCGCGCATACCGCGACATTATGGCATGGGAAAAAGCCAAGCCACACGTAAGTAGAGAAATTATTTATTTTCCATAGTGTGTTGTGATGTTGAAGTCAGATCTTGTACTTATGCAAACTCTTAAGCAAACTTCTATAGCGCGAATCAGGTTCGCGTGTTTGATGCAATTGATATAATGAGTCTTATGTACCTACTTACATCGGCATTGTCTCGGTGGGTTGGCATTATCAATTATCACATACTTTACACCTATTGTTACTAATACAGGGTGAAATTGATATCATTAGCTCTTAAGTTCTTAAGTCAAACCCTGTTACTAACAAATGGATCATTTGTAATCTGAATGTTGAATAAATATTATATTATTAGCATCATTTTAAACTAAGAGTATACCCATCAAACTGAACAACTTTTACTATGTGAGCAAACCGATCGGAGCAACTAAAATATCTGTTGTTGCGTACATTTTATGTCGCGTAGGCATTGCAGTTTAGTATAGGACAGCTGATTTTTTGGTTGTTTCGATCGGTTTGCTCCCATAGTGAAATTTGTTCAGTTTGATGCGAAGACTCTTAGTTTAAAAGGATGCTAAGATATCAATTTCACCCTGTATAGTTGGTTTACACATTATCGGCCTACGACAATATTATTTATTTTATTGTTTGAGATTATTGAGTGTCAAATGGTGTCAGGTGGCTATCATTTCGCCCACACACATACACATTATAAAAAAACCCTCGTATGACACCCAAAGGACCAAACATGAAAGTCCATTCTAGGCCTAAACTTTCAAGAGATAACTGAGATCAAAATTGTTATGAATTTTGTCTGCACTAATCTTCATACAATAGATGTTGGTACTTCACGTGCGGCTTCAGCAAAGCGGCGGCAAAACGTGCGGTTTCCCACAACCTCGTACGAGCTAAGCCAAGTAAGCCAACCAAAAGATAATATTTCGAAATAGCTTCCAGGAATTAATTATTTAAATCATCAAGACTGCGTTTGCAAAGTCTGTAGCGAAAATCATAAATGATATTTGTGAAGTACTCTACCCACAGGCAAGGATGAAGGTGAGGCGGTCTTATTATGTCAATTACAACCATTGCATTTTGCAGCATACTGTTTGTTTGTAACAAAGTAACATTCAAGAGGTAAGACAAGTTAACGTCTGTCAGCTGTTTGAGATGTGTTGGTTGAGTTAAAGTAAGCGCATATTATAGTGAGCCGCAGGGAGCGGGTCGCAACTCAAAATTCCGCCCAAAATCACCTTCTATTTCTATACAATTTATATCAACCATCGCATATATCAAGCGGAACTTTTTAAGTCTGCCAGTATTTCAAGCTTGGTACCTAATTACCTATAGCCATATAAATAGATACTAATAATACATATAGAAGCGAAACTATACATTTAGTTATTGCGTTGCGACTTGCGACCCGGCGCGCTCTAGTATGCGAAGTACCTACGCATTTTCCGCTGCAATGCAAGCCGCCATAATATGCGCTTACCTTTAAGGAACCTTTAAAGCAAAATTAGACATTATTTGTACTTTAATCTCTGAATGAACAATAACGTTGTAGGTTTTGAATCTAAATAATAGATTCAAAAAAAGTTTTTAATCTAATATTTAGATTCAAAACTTTTTTTAATTTTTTATTATCGATGGGTTTGCTCTTGACCTCAATCTAGTCCACAGGACAAAGATGGGGTCGAAGATGTAGCGAGCTTACCCAGAATGGCACTGGCAGTCCTGCACACTGACGGAACGCAGCAAGCTGCTTGGCGCCAGACTCCGGCAGGAGGGTGGTCGCGAGCCAGGCGGCTTCTTGCGGAGCCTACCACACCGCTGTGGGGGATCGTTCAGCCGACACCACAAACTGGGTAGCTTGTGATGCCGTTGCCCGTGGTGGACCGCTAGGAGCTAGATCCTCAACCACCCCAACCCAGATTCAAAACTTCTTGAAATCGACTTCGATCGACTTTTTATACAAACTGACTCTGATTCAAAAAACACACAGCACCAACAACAAAATGGCTCTTGAAATATAACAAATAATATTACACGAGCCATTTTGAGCTACTTTCCAACTCAACTAAAAATCAAAATTCTTTACCAAACCTGGCCAACTTTTTCTTATATTTGTTTTTTAACGCTTCTACATAAATTATCATAATGTCTAAAAAAAATTAAATTGGGGATTTTAATACAGCTAGAAAATTTATTATTTTGGTACAGTATTAGTCTACTTGTAAGCCAATAAAAAATTTCCACCATATTCGGGTATTCGGTTTAGCTTTACACTAGCAAATGAAGTTTAGTATATTTATGAAAAAAAACGTAACGGAATGTATGTATGTATGTACGTTTGTCAGATAAAACCACACTGAATGTGTTGGCCCGAATATTGTGTAAATTATTTCTGTCGTGGCAAACGGAATT
This sequence comes from Agonopterix subpropinquella, assembly GCA_922987775.1. Taxonomy (NCBI): domain Eukaryota; kingdom Metazoa; phylum Arthropoda; class Insecta; order Lepidoptera; family Depressariidae; genus Agonopterix; species Agonopterix subpropinquella. Next base: position 25,078,114 of record OV277700.1, on the reverse strand, counting down.
AATGAACGAAATGAATGTTGATTTATTCATGAAATTTATATTGACGATATCTAGGTACCTCGTTAAACATTTATAGCTTTTGATAGGTAATTTTCCTTTGCAACTGTTTCAGTTTTGGACCCTCTATCACACCCCGGGAGCGATAAAGTACGATGTCACTATAATTGTCAATTCCTTCTATAAACACTAGATTTTTCCGGCGTCTTCGTCCGCACCGGTTCCGTCACTGTAGCGAGGTAAAGTGCATACCAGTTTTTAAGTCAAATCATAGGCTTTAACACAACAAGTTTCTTCAAAATCGGTCCCTGTAGTTATTGCGTGATACTCGAACAACGGCGGGAACGCGTTGGATGAGCGCAGCATTGGTGCGGTCGTTATGGGGCGTTCCTTGGGGGAGACCTATGTCCAAGTGGACGTCCATCGGCTGAGATGATGATGATGATGACTCGTACAAATCCTAATATTTGGAGTTAAGGATACTTAAACAAACACCATACCTTAACATTTTCTTGTAAATATCTTCAAAGAACAGACACACTTCAGCTACAGTTTTACAATATTTTTAGATTTTATATAATACGAGCTTTTATCCGCGACTTCGTCCGCATAAATTATATACCAGATTTTAAGTCAGATATCAAACAAAAAAGGTTTCATCAAAATCGGTTCAGTAGTTTTTGCGTGATACTCGAACAAACAAACACCCAAACAAACAAACAAACAAATGAACAAACAAATGAACAAACAAACAAACAAACAGACAAACAAAAAATTCAAAAATTGGTGATTTGGAATCAGGGACATCTAAAAATCATATCGTAATCTTTTTTTTGTTAATATCTTCAATGTACAGACACACTTCTGTTACAGTTTTATAATAGTTTAGATTTATCAAACATCTCATGAAATTAATTTGACTGTTTTTTTTATCACTACTATTCTAATTGTTTAGATTTTTTTTAAATGATACAATGACGTTTAAAAAATATTGTAATCATTAATCGTGAACTCTATTTTTAAGCAAATACAGAGTGTAAAAAAACACCCTAGTAATACTTAAGGGGGTGACAAAGACCATAAATCTGAATAACTTTCACTATGGAGAAAACGTCTAGAAAAAATAAAAAAAATCTGCCGTCCTTACATACATTTGAATCGAGACGGTACGCAGTTTTGTATGAAGAGCGGTTTTTTTTTCGCGATTTCGATGTTGGCTTCATAGTGAAAGTTGTTCAGTTTGATGGTCTGAAGCACCCCTAAAGTATTACTAGGATGTTTTGTTACACCCTGTACATGATTGATTATAAAAATGAAAACTCTATGGCTGCAACAACACACGTCTTCAAATTGTCTATTCAAGTAAAAAATTGAATCTCATTACCAATTTTTTTAGTACATTTTCATGCATAAAACTACGAACCCGACATGCAAAGAGCTTCTTTAAAATTCAAAAATCGCGTGCACAGCTCAAACGAGAACATGTCAATTTTCTCAAATAGCCAATAACTGAAAGCGGATGATGTGCCAACTTGCAATAGTTTTATTCATGACACGAACGTATGGCACCTCCGGAGAATGAGAGCCTTTCATTCAGACGAATTGACATTAAGCCTGCTCACTCTTGACTACACTCTATGGCAAGAAATATTGCACAAACCAATTCTCTAAACGTCACACACTATAGTGAAAGTTGTTCAGTTTTATGGTCTGTAGCACCCCCTTAAGTATAACTAGGGTGTTTTGTTACACCCTGTATAAGTTTGACACATAACATAGCCTGAATACCAAATTGACAGCTCGCCGAAGTTTCTACGACGAATTTAAAGTTGTGACGATGTTTGCGCTTAGAGAAATTGAATTGCTGAAATATCAAAATGTACTTGAACGTATCCTTACCTCTGTCAAAGTTGGTTCCAAGTTATAACAAGGTTTAAGTCACCCCCTTTTCGGGGTCATCACCAACTTTGGTACAACTACAAGGCTTACAACCCGTATTCTGAGTTCTTTTTTGGGGTTTCTTCAGTCGAGTCAAGGACGTTTTTTTGTCATTTTTGTTAGACAACATAAGTTGTCTCTGTTGTTTTAGACATAAGTCTAAAACGTCCTCAACTCGACTGACAAAAACCTCGAGAAAACAATTAAGAATATAGGATAGGTGTTTCTCCTTTCGAAGTTGTATTTTCTTGTAGCAAAGTTTTTCAAGGTGGTGCATCTTTTTAACAATGTATTATTATCGCAACCACTTTATTCGATGACTCTTAGTATGCAGAAAAAAATTCAGAATTTCTATTAATTCTTAAATTAAATTAAATTTATATAAACCATCTACATAATTTCTTGTGCATCGCAACCCTTACCGATTGCCATTTTTTTAAACCCAATTCTTGTAATGTCCCTCCGTCCTCATCCTCAGCCGATAGAAAACAACCTTTATTACAGTTGTCTGACATGTTCACCTTTGTACTTGACTGCAAGTGTAATCGAGATGACAGTTGGCAACGATGCGCTCGCTGCAGCGATAGTACAATATGTGCATCCATCTAGCAAACTACTTACTAGTAGAAAGAGAAATGTAGGTTGAACATTAATAAAACCGGGCAAGTGCGAGTCGGGCTACTCGCGCACCGAGGGTTCCGTACCACACTACCACAGAACACAACATTATTAACTTAGAAAAATACTTTTTTTGTCCGGGACCTTAAGCGCAAGACCGACTCACACTTGGTCGAGTTTTAGTATTTGTTGTTATTCTGTAGAGTGTGCTCTATAATCACACTAAGTTCGACGCTTGTACGTATTACCGTTTTTACGATAGAGCGTGAAGAAAAAACGTTGATAAAAAATAGTTTCTTGTTGAGAACCCTCCTTAATTTTAAACTTTTTGACATTTTTATTATTAGTTAACAAATCTGCCGTAATAACGCATAATCTGAGAAAATTTCCACTATCTAGCTATTACGGTTCAAAAGTGACAGGCCTGAATAGGTAGGACAGACGGACGGACGGATGGACGGACGGACGGTGAGACGGACAGACGGACAGACGGACAGACAGACGGACAGACGGACAGACGGACAGACGGACAGACGGACAGACGGACAGACGGACAGACGGACAGACGGACAGACGGACAGACGGACAGACGGACAGACGGACAGACGGACAGACGGACAGACGGACAGACGGAGAGACGGAGAGACGGACAGACGGACAGACGGACAGACGGACAGACGGACAGACGGACAACGTAGGCTTAGTAATAGGGTAACCATGAACCTCGTGGTTCACCTTAGTAGGTTTCGTGACAGGTGACCGCTGGATTGTCTTTCACAATCACGCATACCCAATTGGCCAAAGACCCGCGAATGGCAGAGACTGGCAGGTTGTGCTTATTATAACTATACCTAACCTTATACACAGTATAAGACAGTAATCTATCTTCATACAATGGTGCCAAACGCGGCGTACGCCTCGTAGCGTAGCACGCACACACTGACAATATCTCCGCGTAGCCCCATCTGGCGCATTCTTATCAGTCTTACATATTTTCAGTGTGTGCGTGCTACGAGGCGTACGTACTGGCAAACACACATACAAGCCGCGTTTGGTACCATTGTATAAAGATAGATTGCTGTCATATACTGTGCCTGAAACCTGAATCTTCATTATGCGCGGCTTTCTCGCGCGGCATATTTGACCGCGACAAAGCTATTAATCTGGAGCGCATATCATTTTTGGCACGATATTTAGTGCGGCAGTCATGCGCGGCAGACCATCCAGCTACGATCAGTTCTGTGAGCTGGACAAAAACAACACAATATACCTACTTACATCCTAGCTAGGACCTCTTGTACCCTTATATTCACATCATTATGTTTTTGGCGTGCAAATAAAGAGTATTTATGTTATGCCACGTCCCAATTGCATTGTCCAAGATATAAATTGCGCGCGGCCATGCACTGGAGATTAATCTGGACTGGAGGCACACACCGATCATGGTGTGTAGGTTCGTAACTCATTATATTCTCGATGGGGTCCGCTCCAAAAGTCATTTAAACATCAAGAATATCTTCTTTATTAGGTTTACTTATTCAAAATGTTGTCCATCTCTGGACACAAGGTACACAATAGGTACACAATAGGTACACAATAGGTAGGTACACTAGTTTCCAAAAACTCGTCGGTGTGAGTCTGCCAGGATGGTTGTCCTCAACAATGTTCTGTGGTCCTACTTGCCTCTTCTTACTGCGACATAGCTTCTGCCTCATCCTGCGCGACGTTCGTAAAACATCGCTTAAACTTTTGGCATCAGATCTAACATGGAATTAGTCATACTCGCACCAGTCCACTTGATACGCTTCGGTTCCAACACACAAAGTAGTAATACTTTGTGTGGAGGAAGCAAAGCGACAGTTTAATATTGTACGTACAGTTGGAATTAATTTCGCAGTCCGGTAATCAAGTACAGGGTGTTAGGGTAAACAGTTGCATTACTTTAAAGGGTAGTTGTACTTATAATACTGAACAACTTTCCCTAAAAAACATATAGGAAATTCATAAAAAAAAAATTGGACTTCCCATACTAAATGCAATCGAACTTTCGTATGAAAAGTAGAAAAAAAATTTGCGCATTTCCTATAGATTTCTTTGGGAAAGTAGATCAGTAGTACAATCACCCCTTAAAGTAATGCAACTGTTTTGTTTACCCTAACACCTTGTATAATAATTTCGTTCAAAAATAAAAAACTGGATCCACAATCAACTCTCTGTCAGAATAATACATGTAATAAAACCGGTCAAGTGCAAGTCAGGCTACTCGCGCACCGAGGGTTCCGTACCACACCACCACAGAACACAACATTATTAACTTGGGACCTTTAGCGCAAGACCGACTCACACTTGGCCGGTTTTTAGTATTTGTTGTTATTTTGTAGAGTTTGCTCTATAATCACACTAAGTTTGACGCTTGTATGTATTACCGTTTTTACGATAGAGCGTGAAGAAAAAACGTTGATAAAAACTAGTTTTTTTTTGAGAACCCCCCTTAATTTTTAACTTTTTGACATTTTTATTATTTGTTAACAAATCCGCCGTAATAACTCATAATCGGAGAAAATTTCAACTATCTAGCTATTACAGTTCAAAAGTTATAGCCCTGAATAGGTAGGACAGACGGACAGACGAACGGACGGACGGACGCCCTTTGGGTACAGAATTTTCACCCTTTGGGTACGGAACCATAAAAAGTAAAAAGAAATAGATTTTCCCATGGCAATGTCAAACTGTCATCACATCAAGTAGGCCCTTTACAAACTGCAATTTTTACGGCGATAAAAACGCGCGTTTGTTAATGGGTACATATTTAATATCATTTGAACGCCCAAATCATTAGGCTGTACATTTTCATCTTGTGTATAAGAAAAAGCATAGCAGAATTTTATTACAAACGTTATTCTTCGTGGCTGTATGGCGTTTCAGAAGTGCGGCAAAAAGTCGCAGTGTTTAAAGGGCCCTAATCCAAGTACCCCAGTGTTGTTTACTCTAAAATTTGATTTCCTCATTTTTCATGAGATTCTGGTCGATCTATATGAGGCTCCACTTGAAGCAAAAGGTATCGAGAGGTATAGAGGCATAGACCACTCCTCCAACTTCTGCAGATTACGATTAATTAAACTTTTCGCCCATTTTTATTGCACTCTACATGAATTGCGAAGTTTCATTCGAATTTCCACGACTGGGTCTGAAATAAAAGGCCCATCCGCCACACTTCTTTACAGTTTCTGATTCAATAACACGAAAATAACACTAAATTTTTCCCGGAATAAAGTTCTTTTGTTGCTCCTTTGTTCGTCATTCATTAAAGAGAGATTTTGGGGGGAAAGCTGCGAAGTGCGATTGCCATTTGTGGCTTGAGGTTTCCGTACTAATTGAGTTTCTACAGTAAAGAAAAGTCCAAGAATAAATGAAAAACTTATGGAGCGATGATAGTCCATATAACTCAATCATGACGCGGCGGTTCGATTCCTGGCCTGTATCACTAAATACTACGGAATAAATAAATACAGGGTGTAACACACTAGTAATACTTAAGGGGGTGCTTCAGACCATCAATCTGAATAACTTTCACTATAGAGCCAACGCGCAACGTCGAGAAAAAATAAAAAAAATCTGCCGTCCCATACATTTGAGTCGAGACGATACTGCAGTTTTGTATGAAAGAGCTGATTTATTTTTCGCGATTTCGATGTTTGCTCCATAGTGAAAGTTGTTCAGTTTGTTGGTCTGAAGCATCCCCTTAAGTATAACTAGGGTGTTTTGTTACACCCTGTATATGCCTGTGACAGACGGACGGATGGACGGACGGACGGAAAGACACCGAGCTAATTCCATAAGTGTTCCGTTTTGCCAATATTGGTACGGAACGGAACACTAAAAAAAAAGAGACTTATATTAGCTTCCTTCTTTTTGTTAAGGAATCCTAATATTGTCGAACTAATATATTTGCAAAGAGCCTTTGTCTTCAAAGACCCAGAATCTATTGCTTCGTTTTATACAAGTCTATTTAATGATGTTTCCATTGCTCTGAATGAAGGAGACGAGTAAATACTGTCGTCCTACGAGTAGGTACCTACCACTCGGGGAAGTTTACAGAAAGTTTGTTTGTTTGTTTGTTTGTGAGCAGGCTTACAAGGTACAGGCTCATTTATATGCATGTCAAAGAGTCTTAAGTTTCTGTAGATCTTCTTGTTTTTGTATAAACACGTTGACACACGTTCCTTGTTGTATTATTTGCGTAATAAATAAAATAGATGCATAAGGGTGTCATCATCATCATCAGACTATCATCGTCTAGTACTATCGTCGTACTTTCAATAAATAAAAATTTTTTTTTTTTTATGGACATCAAAGATCCAAAAGGTGGTGTTAATTTTTTTTGGTAGTTTTTGCGTGATGTAGATTTAAATCTACATCACGCAAAAACTACTGAACCTATTATGATTATTTTTTTTTTATTTTTGCTTATGATTTGACTTAAATCAGCCTGCACGTTGCACGTGATACGTGACCCATCTATATCATGTCTTTTATCACATTCGTTCGCGCGCAAATAGAAAGAGAGCGGAAGCGTGATAGCGCTATATCACGGTATCGCGGGTTGGCGTACTAGCCCCGCTGGTATATAATTTGTACGTACGAAGTCGCGGGAAAACTCTATGCCTCGTCCTAATGAACGGATGTATTTTGTATTGAAATATGAAGTAACAATACCTACACACTTGGATAAATTATGTGTCAAGATTGAGAGTCGAAACTACGAAAGTGTAGAAAAAATTGCAACCAGTACTGGCTTCTAAACCCTATCCTATACACGCCCACAGACATAATTTGTATGACGCCTCACGCACACCAACCTAAGAAAGTTGGCCCCTTTTTTTGTTTTATACGGTAGAAGCGTGAGGTTCATTCTAGACATACTTTTTCTAAGTATACACAAGAACAAAATAAACATCAATTAGTGAAGCTTTTCCTTTTTTCAATTTGATGTAAAGATTATAATTCAAAGAGATTAAATCATACTCGTAAAGGAAAACAATATGAGAAAATCATAAGAAAATACTGTTTTTCCAACAAATAATAACAACATTAAAGAAGAAATTAATTTGAACGGAAAATTTACTTACGGAAATAAATTGAATTTCCTTGCTCCTACCGTACTCTGCAATCACTTACCCATAAAAAGACATTATAATATTAATTCTAAATTAATAATAAATTCTGGAATCGTAGTTTCTATGTTTGGTTTTCAGAATCTATTTGATAAGATTAAAGATAGAAAAAAAAATGAAAGTAGCAGCCCAAAAACAAAATAAAATCAATCTATGCGTAAGTGCAATAAAGGTAAGCGCATATCTATGTATTGTATATCGTTGTCTAGTCAGCATAATACAAATCCAGGCCAGATTCTGGTACTTTAAATGTGACTAGATAATTTGTGTGACAATGTCCAAAATATTTATTTATTTATTTATTTATTCCTTAGGGCGGGCCGCTTCCCAGCGGAAAGAACATACTTCGCACACTAGAGCGGTATCGTAGAACTTGGACATTTGAACAAATCGAACAACATGAACAACTCTGATAACATGAAAAACTCAGACAATTTGGTCAACTTATACAATGTTGTCTGAAAGAGCGATGATAGCCCATACGGAAGAGAGCTAGCGCCTCAATCCTGAGGCCGCGGTTCGATTCCTGGCCTGTACCACTAAGTTCTTCGGAATTTATGTACGGTTGTATTTATCATTTACTAGTTCGGCGGTGAAGGAAAACATCGTGAGGAAACCTGCAGTCCCGAGAATGAAAAGAAAATACCATAAGTTCGGAGGTATGCGTAAATATGGGTGAGCTTGGGGCGAACACAAAATGACCAGTGCTGGTCTCCGTGTTACAACGACCCTTGCTTGCAATAGCCCAACCACAAATAATCAATAATAACAATGTTAGTCTGAGTTGACCAAGTTGTCTGAGATGTTTTGTAGTCGAAAGTATTTAATTGGACAACATGAAAAACGGTGTGGGTGGCCCGATTTTTTTTAAATAACTTTATTCAGAAAGGCATATCCATATAAGGTTTTCGTAGGGAAAAAAGTGAAGTTTAGGTAAATATGCATCCGATTATCCGATCTCTAATCATAACACATCGACTGATTTTTAGTTCACATAACACACTGTACTGTAAGTTACTGTAGCAAGATTCTTAATCATCCTAAAATGGATTACAATTAGGGATTGCAATCCGGTTTTCCGGATCCAGTAACCCGGCGGTTCCGGCACCATTTGAGGGTTTACCGGATCCGGCACCAGCTAGCCGGATCCGCTCCGGATCCGGCGAATGTCTTAAAAATAGCATAAAACCGGGTTTTTTAGGGAACATTCTCGTGTTGGTCGTCGCTTATGACGTTACTGAGTCACCTGCTAATCGGCACCTACACGCATAGAGATATTGTAATTTTTTTGGGAAATTGTAAACTTTTTCGAAATAATGCGCTAAAGTTTATTTTAATTTTTCACCAACAAATTCTTCAAATATAAATAAATAAATAAATAACGCTCACAGGCACATACATTGTAATGATCCCAAGGTAAGCCTTAGGCTTTTTGTTATGGGAATCATACAACAACGGCACCAACATATAACATCCATGACCGAACCGGGATTCGAACCCAGGACCCTGGTTTGGCAGTCCGGCGTGGCAACCATTACACCAACCGGGTCGTCATATCTTGTGGTACAAGGCCTGACTTCAGTTTCTTTTCACGTGACGTTGAATTGTAAGTAGGTACCTGACGAATTTGTTCAATAACATACTAATAGGTCCTAAAATCGATCAACTTCTTAATTTATTTTTTCTTTAAAAAATTCTCGGAATAATCAAAAGAAAATGTTTTTTTAGCATTATTAATACGATAGAAACTTCGTATCATTTTTTTTCATAGTTGCTAGAAACACCTGTATTGTTTTACAGTTGATTTAAATAAAAACACAAATTATTATGGATATTACCAATCCGGTCGGACCCGGCGGATCCGGCCGGATCCGGCCGGATTGAAAATTGCACCGGATTGCAATCCCTGATTACAATCATGAGGCTTGTGTGTCTATAATAAATATTGAAGCTACTTTAGTTCAGCAGCACAGCAATGTTATTATTAATATTTTATTATAACATTTATTCCTTTCGTCCAGTCAGCTGTATATTATATGGAGGCATATTACTGTGGACCGATGATTAAGTCGTAGCCACGTAGCGCTACGTAGCGCTGCGTAGCCAAAACTTTAGTACGACGGTGCTACGGTTTATGACAGTACACTAGACGTTTTCTAATACGACAGATTAAAAGGATAGGCCCTCGAAGTAATTTTTTAGTGTTCCGTACCAAAATTGGAAAAACGGAACACTTATGGAATCAGCTCGGTGTCTGTCCGTCCGTCCGTCTGTCACAGGCATTTTTCTCAGAGACCGTAAGACATACGAAGTAGAAACTCTTAGAGTGCGAAAGAGACACATGCAGCTTAAACTGATTTTTTCTACACAAAAAGGGACGAAATCTGCATTTCGTATTCCCCTGTTTCCTCCTCCAAAACTAAACCCACTTTAATAATTATTTCAAGAATAAAAATTATGAGAAAGACTCAATTTTTGTAACGTCTTTATAGACAGGCTGTATCTTAATAGCTATTACCTATGCTATTGTCTTAAATGTCTTATTAAAAAGACAAATAAATTATTTTTATTTGTACTAATTAATTACTTATATTATTGAGGAGAAAAAGAGAAATATATATTTATACTGGGTGTAAAAAAACACCCTAGTAATACTTAAGGGGGTGCTTCAGACCATCAAACTGAACAACTTTCACTATGGAACCAACATCGAGAAAAAATAAAAAAAAATCAGCTGTCCCATACAAACTGTAGTACCGAACTACCGACTCGACTAAAATGTACGGGACAGATGTTTATTGTTATTTTTTCTCGATGTTGGCTCCATAGTAAAAGTTGTTCAGTTTGATGGTCTAAACCACCCCTTTAAGTATTACTAGGGTGTTTTGTTACACCCTGTTTATATAGAGACAAAAAATTACGTAAGTAAATGACGAATACCATTTCATGGGGATGTACATAGGCTGATAGTGAAATTTAATGCACTCTTAAAAAAGCTAAGCTGTTAGTTGCTAGTCTCTGACCACTCTGATAGGGAATACGGCCGTGAATATATGTACGTGTGAACTCTCTATATCTCTCCAATAAACCAATAATACACCACATCAAATCAAAACAGCTGCATCAAGTTTTAATCTCAAAAACATCGCATTTACAAATTGTAAACTTATACAGATACGATATATCGGCAAAGCTGATATATCGATATCGCTGATACGTCTTTGCCAGTTTAAAGGGAGCTTTTTTTAATGATATAGAATAGAATAGAACATAAATCCACATACAAATATAATTTGCTATATAAATAAAAACTGCTGCTAGTAAAATATGGCGTCGTTGTGAATCTTCTATACTTATATTACAAAACAGTTCCCTGATTGACTGAAAGACAACGCACAGTATAAACCGCTCAGGATAGAGACATGAAATTTGGAATATAGGTATTATAATTATTTTCAATGGAGGATGTATAAGTTCACAAAAGAAAGTACGCCTTTTTGCATCACGACTTATTGTAATTTTTCACAATTATGTTGTTTTTGTGTATAATAAAGAATCTAAGATTTTTTGAAAATCAACCTCTGGCTTTTTGGTAAAGGAAAACATAGTGAAGAAACTTTGACCCACTGTCCGTTATAAGTGGCTACAGTCTCACTCTCCGTCACACTTGTGTATGTTCTAAGTTTTCAGAATATCTCTGGCTCTTTGGGGCATTTATTCGTGAGCATATCCATGCACACAATCGGTATCGATATCGGCATAAACGAGTTTCGTTACATCCCTAATAAAAAGTAACAAAAGACACGTGGATAGTGTTAACAAAAGCAGAGAGATACGGGCCGCAGACTGATGGATGACTCCCATACTCACATCATACATCACCCACGTCTCCACTAACATGTGTATGGAAATCAAACGCTACCATTTATCATTGTTATAAATGATTCCGATAGAAGCTTTGCGTATGGTATGATAAATAGACGTATCATATTTGATCGAAGTTTTACTATTTTTTGGCAGACTTATAAATAGGAACTAACTTTGATTGTAAGCAAATTGATGCTTTCTAAATGTGGACTTACCTGATTTCTTAAAGGGGCACCGAGCTTGTAGTGCTGCCCACGATAGTATTTTTTTTTATTTCTATACAATTATAAAACATTTCCAAAAAACAAGAATGTCACATTGTAGTCATTGTTGATTTCCGATTTATCGAAACATTAGAAATAAATACAATACAATTGAAGGCAGCGTCGGCTCGGGTCGGTATCCTCTTAAGAGGGCTACTCGAGTCCAGTGGCGCCCTCGTCACAATAATAAAGATTTCTCAATAAAGAAAGCCTAAATTAAAAAAGTGCCTACTTGACAAACTACAAAAGCCTTCAAGCCATTGTTATACAATACTTTTATAGGTTCTAAACATTCCACTTTTAGTTTTTTCCATTGATGGTCTAAACAAGCGGTCGGCAACTGGCGGACAAAATTCGATGAGTATTTATATAGGTACGTAGGTGCTGCAGACATAGGGAAAACGTGCCGGGAAAAATCGGTTATGTTGTGTTTAACACAAGAAAGTGCGGTGGAGCACGGGGCCCCCGCGACCTTGAACTTTTTCTCTGGACCTCGATAAAAATGTTCATAAGCATCCGGACTCCACTTAAAATTACTTGCCGACCCTTGGTCTAAACCACCACTTCAAATAAAATCACTAGCATGTTTTGTTACAGCTTGTATAACAAATATCTCATTAAAGTCGATATGTATTTCGGAGGTTATATACTGAATGAAAGTTAATAACAGCGGGTGAGGGTCAACTCCTGCCCACCCCCGTGTTGAATGAGTCGTTAACGCTCAGGCTCCTAACAAAGAGGGCTTGACATCAAAGTGCCGCCGCCATTAAGTTATTAATCAGCGCCTGCTTGAATATCTAATGAATGCTTGTGAAAAGTGCCACATTTTATTTAATGTTTTAAAAGTTAAAAAACCGGCCAAGTGCGAGTCGGACTCGCATACGGTTCCGTACTACCATACAATATTACCAAAAAATTGTGTTTTCTCCGGGATCTTTAGCGCATGCCCGACACGCACTTGAACGGATTTTATTATTTTTTGTTTTATCTTAGAGTACCTATGCACTATAATCACACCAAGATTGACGCTTGTATGTATTACCGTTTTTTACGATAGAGCAAAATAAAAAAAACGTTAAAATAAAAAACAGGGTACTACTTGTGTGGGTCCAAGAGGAGTCTTCTTGATTTTTTTTGTTTTTTTTTAGCAAATCCGCTATAATAAAGCATATTCTGTGAAAACAACCGTCTAGCAATTATAGTTATTATTAATATATATTAATTATAGGTATTATAGCCGAAGCCGTGGTGGTCCAGTGGCGAGTAACCTTGCCTGCCGTGCAGGAGGCGATGGTTCGATCCCCGTCCAGGCCGACTCGTACCAATGAGTTTTTCGGAATTTATGTACGATTTGTAACACCACTGGCTTTTCGGTGAAGGAAAACATCGTGAGGAAACCTGCATGCTTCAATTTCGAGGCATGTATTGTACCCACTGTCCATTACAAGTGGCGACGGGCTCACTCCCCGTCACACTGGACAGAGTTACGGTACTAGTGAAACGTGGATGTTCTGAGGTTTCAGAATATCTCTGACTACCCCCTCGGGGAATATAGTCGTGAGCATATGCTATGCTATGCTATGCAATTATAGTTCAAAAGATTCCACTTGTTTTCCCTTTGTAAATAGGACACACGAACGGACGGACAGCGTAGGCTTATGAATAGGACCTCATTTGGGTACAGATCCCTAAAAAGTCATGCGTGAGTTTCATTTCTAATTGAATAAGTAATTCAGAGCGAGTGCCTAGCTCCGTAAACAAATTAATCAAGCCTGCCGGAGGACACGATCTGTCTTGCCCAAATCACGCTTATCTAAGTACTCAAGTTTGATGTAGAGAATCTGTTCGAAGGCTAGGGTTGTCACATTACAAGGAACTTCATTCGACGATGGACCAACCTTCATACTTATTTGTCACACGAGCGAATTTTTAACGTAGGCGATATCGGAACGCATCAATTTTGTAACTGTATCGCCGTGATTATTACTGGGCGTTATCGTCTCGATTCTACGCAATTACGCGGCGATATAGCTGCGATGCTGTGGCGATATCGTCCAAGCAGGCGTTGACGCTACGATATCGACGCGATATCGATGCGTTATAAAAATCACTTGTGTGATAGGTATGGCTCTAATTATTATTGAGGATAGGAAGCACGTACATTGTTTTGATCCCAAACCGAAGCTTCAAAGCTTTTAATTACGGAAACTACGACACAAACTACACAAAAACCTTCAAAATATCTTCTCTTTTCCTCCAAAAGATTCTTTTGACAACCCTATTAACTCATCGCACCTGTATTGGTGCCATTAGGGAACTACTCGCGCAATAATCAACGCCCAACCTTTTAGCGCTATTCATTTATAAACCGGTCGTAATGACGCAGTATTTGGGTTAACGAAGATTTGGATCCACTGTAATTGTAATTAGGATTTAATCAATGGTAGAAGGATTCAAACCGGATTAGTGCTTATGTAAAGTATACAGGGTGTAATCAAACACCCTAGTAATAATTAAAGGGGCGGGTGGTTCAGACCATCAAACTGAGCAACATTCATTATACATTCTTTTTGTATGGACTCAAATGTATGGAACAGGTGTTTTTTTTTGTCCTTGTGTACATATTGAAAGTTTTTCAGGTTGATGATCTAAACCACCCCTTTAAATATTAACAGGGTGCTTTGTTACACCCTGTTAACTAGTTACTTAAACTCATGACAAAAAAATCATAGCATATTAGCATAGCGCAGCGTAGCTGAGCGAAGAGTAGGATAGCATAATATAGCAAAGCATAACATAAATATTATTTACGAGCTTTTACCCGTGACTTCGTCCGCATAAATTATATACCAGATTTTAAGTCAGATTATAAGCTATCAAAGAAAAAAATTTTCATCAAAATCGATTCAGTAGTTTTTGCGTGATACTCGAACAAACAAACACCCAAACAAACAAACAAACAAACAAACATACAAACAAACAAACAGACAGACAAAAAATCCAAAAATTTGAATCAGGGGCAGGTAAAAACCATGTCGTAATTTTTTTTTGTAAATATCTTCAATGTACAGACACACTTTTGTTACAGTTTTATAATAGTTTAGATTTACACACCAAAACACAGACAAATAAATTGTTAAAGAGCAAACAAACAAGATAGGAAAAGTTGAAAAACGTCTTCGACACTTCTACATGCTATAAGCTTGTCATTACACAAGGCCTAAGGCATTGACTTACCAACCACTGGACGTCTGGTCCGCGCTCAAAAGTGTCCGAACCAAAAGAGCACCAAAACGTATAACGAGATCCAATTAAGGGGCGTCCGCCCAGTTTTGAGTTACTTTGTAACCATTTTATACATTAACTATGGCACTTTTTAAGTAGAAAACAAAACTGAACAATCTACAGGATATGAGAAGTGATGTGGTTTTTCTCAAAATCTATTTTAATTAATAAAACTGAAGAAAAACGACTCCAAAGTCACCTCTTTTTTCCCAGTTGTAACCGTTTTACTCTTACATTGTTGATCAGAAGAATATGAAAATTTACAATATTCTTCACAATACAATATAAAATGGTGTGGTTTTCTTATTTTTTGAAAATTCATAAAAAATCATACAGGTTTTCAAAGAAAACGGAAAATTCTGACCGGAGCCGCGCAATTGAAGCGGGATGGCTAATTGTAATAGTTTGCTTGTAAGAAAGAGAGCCTTGCAGATGGGAGGAGTAGCCTTAAGCGACAGACTTCGTTTGAGCGGCCAACTACGTGATCAATTTCAGCATTTTCAATGTATTTTAGTTTGTTTATATTACTATACACGTTTGTGTCGGTTAGTCTCGGACACTTTTTTCGAGATTTTTGTACTAGACCCGGCGTCCATTATTTTGTATGTCAATGTCCTAACTAAGGTATAAAATCAAGCGAGATACACAGATAACACCGCAGTAAACAGCACTCAGATTACGTCAACTAAGTTCTAACTTCGTAATTCGACACGAGACGTACGATAACTTTCCGACGACAACGTGTCTGTTGACGTATGACTTCCATTTGTCGACACGCTCGTGTATAAGTAAAACATGCGAGGAACCGAGGGGAAAGGGAAATTACTTTCGTTTTGTAAATACCATTATCGTTATCTCAAAGCTATGTCATCATTGTCATTGTATGTGATTCAGTGAAGCGAGAAAGATTTGTCATTTGTACACACACATAAATTCACGACCATTTTCTTTATCAGGGTGCATGGATCGTGAGTTGTAAGTACTCGGAAATACTGACGCAGGTAAGGCATTCCACTCCTTGGCTGTGCGCATTATAAAAGATTTAGAAAGGAGCTTGGTGCGGATATGTGGGATGTCAACCAAGAAGGGGTGATATCCCGCGGTGCGTCTGGAAGTCCGATAGTAGAAAGGGGAAGGTGGGATGAGCTCATGCAGCTCTTGGGCACACTCACCGAAGTACAATCTGTAGAAGACCGACAAGCAGGCCACTCTTGCGGCGGTGGGCTAGGCTATGAACTATGAAGCTTGGTCTCCACCAGCTTACTGTCGCCAATGAGCCTCCTGGCTCTGCGTTCAACCGAGATGAGTGCGGCAAGTTGATACTTGGCTGAGCCATCCCACAGGTGGCAGCAGTACTCCATACATGATCGGTCCTGAGCTTTATACAATACTAAGAGCTGTCCAGGAGTGAAGTACCCCTTCACCTTGTTTAAGATGCCCAGCTTTTTGGCCGCAGTTTGAGCCTTAGACTCGATGTCAGCGCCGAAGTTGAGTTTCGTGGTCAACCTCATACCCAGAAGCCCAAGACTGTCGGAAACAGAGACAGATGTACCCCGGAAAGTAGGAGTCAGATTAAACGGACTCCTTTTTGCGGTGAACAGACAAGCCTCTGTTTTGGTGGCGTTGAAGTTAGGTTTAGGTTTAAAGAATTTTATTCTCATTAAAAACATACAGTCACTTACATGAGAACAGTTTTAAGATAATAAGAAAAAATCGATCGTTATACAATGTTCGTTCTAAAATACTTACTAAACAATAACATCTAACACTATTAATATCTTAGTTATGTGGTAGGTAGACAGCGACGGACAAAGGCGCAAGCGCAATGTAGGGTACGTTATTTTTGTAGGTTTTTAATGTTTTATTAAACTATTAAAGTTGACTAAATTATTATCACCCCACTGGGAGTCAAGACTTAAAGTCAAGTTTGTCCGCTCCACCATGGCCTCCCTCTGCGAGCGTTTTTTAACCTCGCAGGCCCCTGCGCCGGATACATATCTCTCCGTGACAGTACTGTCATCTGCATACCCGACAATACCTGACACAAGGAGGTCATTAATGTGTAGCTGGAAAAGTGTCGCGGAGAGAACAGACCCTTGAGGAACTCCAGCATCAGTTGCCATAAGGTCAGAAGAGCAGCTGTCAATGACAACTCTAATCGACCGTTCTCTCAAGAAATCTGATATCCAGCTGCAAAGATCAGCGGGGATGCCATAAGCGAGAAGCTTGCTCAGCAAAACATACCCAAGCATACCCTGTCAAAGGCCTTCGAGATGTCAAGTGATACAGCCAGTGCTTCACCGTGTTTCTCGTGGCCTCGCCCCAGCAGTGCGTGACATACACAAGAAGATCCCCAGTCGATCGCCCCCGGCGGAAGCCATATTGGCGATCACTGAGTAAATCATTATGTTCTAGGTATGTCTATGCTATGTTTACCTCAGGAGATGGAGCCTACTCTATAGTGAAAGTTGTTCACCGCACCGTTTCAGTCTTTGCTAGGCTGTCACTTACATCCTATATAGTGTGCATATTTCCATGTGTTTGCTATAAATAATATTAATAGTAATTAAGTTCGTTATAACTTTGTTAACAAGGTTCGTTAATTTGCATCATCCGACTGTGTAATGTAATTTAGCATTTTATATTGAATGCAAAATGTCGATGCCAATTATGTTAATATCTTTTCTGCGAACCATCAAGTTAATTTATATTTCACGTATCACGTGTCATTATACAACTTTTAATTAAGTTTGTACATTTTATGCATCATAATTGGAAAACTGGATTTTGTTTTTCTACAGTTTTATTTATAATTATGTTATTTATTATTTAAAGATTTCTTTCAAGTGTTACGAAACACATATAAAAAAAAGATCTAAAGTGTTCTGAGTTTTCAGGATATATCTGACACCACCTCTGCCAACACGATAAGAAGAAGAATATCTCTGAATAACCCCTCAGGGAATATAGTCGTGAGCATTATACATGTAGGTATGCATAAAAAAAGAAATTGGATATCGAAACATTTGAAAAGAAAGGAGATTGGGCAAATGTGTATGGGAAGGGAAGTGATCTATGAACCAATAGCAATACGGTTTCGGTGTTTGTAGTGGGAAACCTCATCGACAGCCTTTTGCAAAATTAGGATATATAGCAACAAACGTGAAAATTTTAAAGGTACATTTTAATTTCGAGGTTCAGTTTTTGTACGGATGAAATATGAAAATTTTCATGACTTATCTTGAAAAAACCTTACCTTAGTAAGGTATTATTTATACAAGGTGCCTCTACTGCATAAGAGTGAGAGGGAATTGAATTTGGAAATTTAAAATAATATTGTTTCTATGTTATCATGCGAATTTCAATAATGAAAATGGCATCATTCTCTTGCCTTTAGTTTATCCCCTTACATGGGGTCAGCGCAATTTATCACCCAGCTTTTATTCGGCCTTCCTCTCATGCGACAACAATCCAATATTCATACACCGTCTCGTAATATAACATCATCATCATCATCAGCCTATATACATCCCACTGCAGGGCACAGGCCTACCCTCAGGGAGGGTGTATGGGCATTAGTCCACCACGCGTACCCAATGCGGATTGGTAGATTTCACATGCACATCAGAATTTCTTCTTCAGTGTACATCGTGGGAAAACCTGCGTAATACTCTTAAAATCAATAAAATGTAATCTCCTGATCTTATCGTGGTGTATAATCTTTTGACGATAATCGATTACACCGCAAATTTTCTATCATAGCTACTACTGTCAAACTTATTCAAAATTAAAGAATAATACCGAGTGAAGGATGCTGAAACGGTGGATTCAGACCATCAAACTGAACAACTTGCACTATGAAGCCAACATCAGGAAAAGCAAAGAAAAATCACTGTATACTTCCATCCGTGCTTACCACGATTTTAATATTGAAGAAAAATCACGTATCATATCAAACCCGGCTTTTACGACGTATAATAATAAAATGGTCCCCTCGATGTCGTAATAACCGTTTTCAATATGACGAATATTGTAACACTTTTCAAACAAGCATTTTAAATCACTGGTCACTCCTCAAACAAATTTTAAAGATTTGTTCAACTAAGTCTCTACTTTTTTAGAGTTCAGTAGTCAGTAGTCAATTTCGACCTGTCGAATACGAATCTCGAGGCGCCGTGTAATGCCGGCCAAGAATATTGCACCATTCCAGATCATCACGTGGGTGTCGTAAAAGGCGACATGGGATTAACCGGAGGATGGGCCGCGTTCTCCGAGTATATTAACACCCAACTGCGATCGTCAACCCGCTTGCCCAGCGTGGCGATTATGGCAAAACCTCCCTTTTGGGGGAGGCATCTGTCCAGCAGTGGACGTATAAAAAGGCTGAAATGATGAATATGAATCTGTTTACCTATTATGAGTCATGGCCAATAACGTCAACATCGTATCAAGCCCTAAAATATTCATTGCTTTTGTGCGGCAATTGGCAACGTCCTGTGTAATTTGAGTTTAATTATGAGCGTGAATAAAACGCCAGTCAGCGCGGTGTGACTCCGCATAAATATAATATTTCAGTAACGAAATAAATGTACACGTTTAACATTTTTACACGAAAGCGCTTGTTAAGGGTTATGTACTGCTAACAAAAGTGGAAGTAGCGTTAGTCCATTCATCATTCTGTGATAACTTTCTTTTTATTAACCCCGGATGCAAAAAGAGGGGTGTAATAAGTTTGACGCCTGTCTGTGTGTCTGTCTGTCGGTCTGTCTGTATGTGGCATCGTAGCTCCCAAACGGGTGGAACGATTTCATGCGTTTTTTTTTTATAGAAAGTTCTTTTTTGCAGGAGTGTTCTTAGCTTTTTTTCATGAAAATAGGTTCAGTAGTTTTCAAGTAACATTAAAAACTACGAAATAACATTAAAATACAAATTTAAAAACCCCGAACGCTAAATCAAATATTAAAAAATTAAAAAATAATTCAGTCACGGACACCTATTATTTTTTGATGTAGCAAATGTATGTTCTACTTTTTAACTCTCTTTTAGGTCAATTGATGTGTTGGGGACTTTGAACGGAGTTGGGGACCGCATGTGATTGTTATAAAATATTTCTTCTTCTTGCACCAAAATTATAATGAGAAATTATCTTAATAATTCAATAATAGACCAGAATTAAAATTGAAAAATTTGACAGCTAGAAGCAAATCATATTACTTTTTGGTAACAAGTGTTTTCTAGCTAATTCGATCCCGCTGAATCCGAAAATGCTTGTTACCAACTCGAAATCCCAACCGGAAGTGAGAAATTCATGATGGCGGTTATAACCGGAAATCGACACTTTTTTCGCCATCTAAGGTCTATTTAAACGAAATTTAAAGCTAATTTTAAGTTTTTGAGGACAAGAAATACACCCAAATACATGAAAATAGCATTTGGAATCTGCTAGTGCGTTTTTTTTATGTGTTACTAGTGGCGTTCGCAATATCGTACACGCAAACCACTGATACGCGTACTTGAAAACGTTTAATACTCATAACTTTTTATTTAGTTTATCGATTGCGATAAATTAAAAATTTAATGTTAATACACACCATTTTCTATGCTTTTGTAATAACCCCATTGTAATTGATTCAGTAGATTTTAAGTTATGCGTGCACAAACAAACAGACAAAGAGACGACAATTCAAGAATTGATCTTAATGCATTACATTCCTAAACCCTAATTTCCTATCCCCTAATTCCCCATAAATACTCCTAATTATTTATTTTGTAAATAGTTTCCCATTTTTCTTTTTATTATCATTAAATAAATTTACATTAATAAGTTTAATTAGAATAGAATATAGAATAGAAAATATTTTATTGCCAGTATAAACTTTACAAAACAAAGACTGCTTAATCTACTTAATCAAGAATTAACATTTTTATTAAAAAAATATGAGAAAGCAGAAAATTTACTAACTAATTAAGTACACTACAATTAGAATTAGGCAATGGGATGGCTCTCAGCAGATGCTGACAATAGACACAAGTCTGATTGTACAGCGCTGTTTTTCAGGCCACCCTGACTCTGGTAAGTTGTTGGGTTAGAGTTTAGTTAGCTGGGAGAGTACATTAATATCATCTTGTAGGTGTTCGTTCGTGAGTGTGCTTTTGTGTATGAGTGTGTGTGTATTCATGTGTAGTTTTGTATGTATGTGTGTGAGTAAATTTATGTGAAGGTGTTAGGTTTTTATTATTTAGTGCTAGCGAACCTCAGCACAACCGACGTTTTATAAGGTTGTTTTAAGTTTTCAGTGTTTTTCTGTCTGTCGACTAAGGTGGCTTTGTATTTAGCTTTAAATAAGGTTATCGACGTTTTTTTGCGCATGGGAGTAGATCATTCCACACTTTTGACGCGCTGTACTTGAAACATCCTTTATAGCCGGCTGTCCTGTGGTACGGCACCACAAGTAGGTTCTGTGCAACAGATCGGAGGAAACGAATTTGTACAAATCTTGACCATGTAAATTTTTCGAAAAGGTATTCCGGGTTCTTGCTCCATATTAATTTTTGCACTGAGCACGCATAGTAAAGTTCCCGTCTAGCTTTCATATTAAGGATGCCTTTCCGATTTAAATATTTCGCTTTTCGTTCTCGCTTTGGTATCCTAAAACAAAATCTCGCACAGGCATTTTGTACCCGTTGTATATTGTTCTGTTTTTGCATGTAGTCGGGGACCGTACAGTAAGCTGCAGTAGTTGAAGGGAGACAGAACAAGCAGGTCTGCGAGTAGGGCACGCAAATCCTCCGATATGTACTTCCTTATGTTATACAATACCTTTAGTTTGTAAAACGCTGTTCTTATCTTACTGCTTATATGTTCCACGTATCTCAGCTCACTGTCGACCAAAAGGGCCTAGATTTCTAGCCTCCTCGACTCTGGGGATTTCCTCTCCTCCAATGATAATTTTTGGGTTGTAGTTCAAAACTTTGCCAATCTGTTGCTTTGTGGTATACCGAAGGCGCCAATATTTGGTATACCGACTGGTCGGCCTCACCAATAGCATACGTAAGACCTGTGAGTAGTTGAATATGTCCCATCATTGGGTGTATGACCATAATAATAAATGGCAAAGTCGTCGCTGATTGGCAGCAAAATGCCTCAATACACCACACGATTGCGCGATGAGAACCGTCACTGAGCGAAGGTAGAGCTAGTCAGTCGCTGGAGAGTAGTATATTCCTTGGTTGCTGGCTACTTTGGAGTTGTTTCATAGGTCTGGCACTCTAGAACCTTTTTTTTATTTTTTAAAGCCAATTCTCATGAGGCTGCCACCTATTCCCGCCTACTGCGATGCTCTTCGTGCATGTGGTTGCAAAGGCTTGTGCCAAACAAACCAGTGCCGGTGCAGAAAAGGGTCCAACCCATGTATGAAGATTTGTAAATGTCGAGCTCTATGTTTAAATACGCATAGCGAGGATTCTTTGGTTATCTAAAATATTTCTTAATAAATAATAAGTATAATAAATAATATAAACTGACTTCAAATTCTATTTTTGTGTATGTGCGTTTAATCTTGAATTCGTAATTAATTTAATATTGAATCTTTTAATAGGCCTATGCCTATGCCTTGCCTACGCCTATTACTTAGAGAAACGTGAATGTTCTGAGTTTTCAGAATAACTCTGACTACCCCCTCGGGGAATATAGTCGTGAGCATAATATGCTATGCTACCTTCAATACGCTAAAGTGAGCTTTGCAACTGTATGCAAGACAACTGGTAGTTATAGCAACGTTTCTGTCCACCCCGAAAGAGATTATGGTCGTGAGTGTATGAATGTCTGTATGTATGTGTATTTTATGCCCTCAAAACTAAACAATTTGGTGTTTAAATCAGGGTTATAGGTCTTAGGAGGCGTAAAATACGTCGATTTCCGGTTTTTTGGCCGCCATCTTGAACATCTCGCTTCCGGCTGGAATTTCGAGTTGGTAACAAGCATTTTCGGATTCAGCGGGGTCGAATTAGTAAGAAAACATTTGTTACTAAAAAGTAATATGATTTGCTTCTAGACTTGAAACGCAGGCCTTTTTCTCAAAATTTTACCGGTCTATAATAATAATTGTGAATAGAACATTACTGAAAGATTTATTCTGAAGTTTTAATTTTTGACGATATATTTCAATTATAAGTTACGTGGATCGGAACGTAATTTAAAACACCAGTCAGCGCAAAGTGACGTCACTCCTTAAGCCAGGTGGTTGCGCCACTTTGAATTTACCGCTATGAGTTAAGACGTTCATTGAAGTTTGTTTTCTTGATTGAAATTAAAAGAAAGTTGACGTTTGACAAATAATCATATTCCCTTTCTCCCTCCCGCACAACCAATCTTCGTTCACGTGAGCAAGACAAGACTATATGTGCGTGAAGCCGAGCGCCCTCTTGCGGGAAAATAGACGGCGAGTCAGTTCGTTGGAATCTTTGCATCGACATGAATTAACCCTGGCTCGGAGAATGCTTTAATATTTATATATTAGCCAAGATGGACTTTCATGTACCTAAACTTAACCCTGTGTAGTGTTTACCAGAACAAAGGTTGGACATTGTGATATAAGTGAAGTGCTTCGCCGATTCTAACTTGCCGGAAAGACGCCGGTCAACACCACGTGGAGAAATCATCCAAGGTTTGTGCGATCCTTCCTTGTTAAAACTGCATCTGCCTGTCCAACCCCAATCCTAGCAGTTTATCTTCCATCGAAACGTCGTGTCAATATTAAATTCAATAAATCTATAATTACAGTCCATAAAAAACAAATTTGGTACTAGCGCTGGCAATAGCGGCGCAACCACCAGGTTTTCAATAAGTAGTTAGTTAGAAGAGGAAGGTTAGTAGAGGAGTACAGCAACATAATATGTTGCTGTACTCTTCTCATTTGTAATGAGCTTCACGCGTTATGAGAAGTGACGTCACGTCATGGCTGTGAACGTTTTGGCGCGGAATTTGAAAAGTCAACTTTTGATTTGCAATAAATAAATGATTTGTGCATATTTTACCATTTTTGTTTTTGGTATATTTATGTAAGCCTTAAATCTTTATGATAACCTAAAAATATAAAACTGTGCAAGTTCCCCATTGTTCTACTATTTCTATTATTTTATTGGCCAGATATTCTGCGAGCCTGAAAGCGTCCAGTGTAGCTTTATTGACCTAAAATATCTTAAAGAGAGTTAAAAAGTAGAACATACATTTGCTTACATCAAAAATAATAGGTGACTGTGACCGAATTATTATTACCGGTGGTGGTTACGTTAGTCACATAGTAAATAAGTCAAGTTTAGCGCGATACGGAATTAACACAGATGAATAGTAATTTGATTGCAATGTGATTAGAACTGAAATTGCATTAGGATTGAACTTGGATGTTTTAAACTAGAGCAATAGAAACTTAGGCCACCAGAAACTATATGTAAATGCCAATTATTAAAATGGCAAAGGAAAAGGTCTATAGAAAGTTCGTGGTTTGCAATATTACTATGCGATAGAACGAGAAATTATGAATGAATATTTTATGAATTCTTATTCTTCTAATTTGATATTCCTGGGCCTAAATCCGGCGTCCCCATTAGGTATACCCTACGTACCCTCGTCACTAAGAGCTGTTATAAGTAGCATCAAGTAAGTGAAGTTCGCTCTAACTTATAATGTTTAATAATACACTGTTGGATGGAGAGTGTCTAATGATTTATGTACCACAGGCCCAAGTTTCTGCGCCTGTTTGAAGGACTTTAAACTTTACGGTTATGGATGTTTCTTCCTCTATATTAATCAGGCGTAACAATACAAGTAGAGCCCATATACAGGGTGTCCCGTAAACCGACGCCAACCCGGCGCATGCTAAGAGGTTAGTTCATGCCCAGAATATACTAAAATAAAAATAAAAATTAAAAAAATCAGTCAATCAATATGTCAACATTTTACTTTAGGAAATGGTCCTTAGTAATTCGTGAAACCTTAGTCACTATTTTGAGTGCCATTGACGGCTACAAATTCTCTATGCAGTATCTGTGTTAAAACTGTCAATATCTCAAAAAGTATTTGTACTGAAGCCAAATTTTGATATTCCGCTTAGTCATGCATGACCTAACCTATCAGCATGCGCCTAGTTGACGTCGGTTTACGGGACACCCTGTATACCTAGAATAGTGATTATGTTGGTATGTACAATAGTAAACTCGTTCCCCATTGTCAGACGAATTTAGTAGGGAAAGACAAAACATGGGTGTACTAAGGACCAAAACAAAAGAAACTTCAAACAAAAGATAATCTCCTAAATACGTCTCTCTCAATTTCTACCCCAAACAAATTGAAGCAATTCCGAATCAAATAACCCGAAACTTTATAAGAAATAAAGATTTGAAAATAACTTTTTTATTCTTCCCAATTATGCGTATTTTCTCAGTTAGAAAAGTAATAAGTGATCGAGTTCATTCACCCTGAACCGACTTCCCCCTCAGGTCGGTAGGTAACAGAATGCGGTAGCGGATCGAGACCCGAGTCAGAGAGCAAGAGAGTGTAGAGACATCAAACGAGAATTCTGCAATGCAGGCCCAAAGGTTCATCTATTGGCTATGTGCACGACACTAGCGCAACACGGCCCCGTGAATTATTTGTACATAAAATGTTAGGATAAAGTTTGTTATTTTATATTAAAATAAAGTAAAAACTAAATAAATGAGCAAAATTGTCGATATTAAAAATATTATAATACCTAATTGGCTGAAATTACCATTCTTTGTTACGAAATTCTCATACAAACTTTCACCCCCGTTTTCACACCTTTGGGGGTTGAATTGCGAAAAACCTTTTTTTTGTGAACACCTAGATACCAATAAAAACATCCCTGTCAAATTTTAAGTATTAGTATTTGCTGGTTTAGATATTTGA
The DNA here is from genome assembly GCA_922987775.1 of Agonopterix subpropinquella. Classification (NCBI taxonomy): domain Eukaryota; kingdom Metazoa; phylum Arthropoda; class Insecta; order Lepidoptera; family Depressariidae; genus Agonopterix; species Agonopterix subpropinquella. The sequence goes on along the minus strand of OV277700.1, from coordinate 25,052,045 downwards.
GAATTGAATGAGTGTGCGGATTTGCATAGATTCAAGCAAATCTGACACAGCTTCGCCGGGAAAAGTACAAATTTCTGCCACAGCGTGCGCTGGGATCGACTTGACAGTTCCCATAACCCACTTCGCACATAGCCACGATTTTTAGGGTTCCGTACCCAAAGGGTGAAAACGGGGCCCTATTACTAAGCCTACATTGTCCGTCCGTCCGTCCAACCATCTGTCCGACTGTCCCTCTGTCCATCTGTCCGTCTATCGTACCTATTTAGGGCTGTAACTTTTGAACCGTAATAGCTAGATGTAAATACGGTAATACATACATACAGGGTGTCCCAGAAATGGTGAATCAAACTGCTATGGGAGGCAGCTTGACTAATGTCCTATCCATAAAAAATATTAAAAAAAATAAAACGCACATGACCATAAAAAAAAAAGAATATCCAAAAAAACGGGAAAATCATCAAATTTTTCTAAGTTTCCAGCTCTAATTATCGCGTTTTGGGATAATTTGTAATTTTTTTCTGCCAATATTAATTGTTAGAGGTTGCTTCGACTGATTGTTAACATTTTACAAAAAAAAATGTCTGCACTTCGAGCACAGACCACTTAGTTTAATTGTTTTTTCTGAACCGAAAAATTTTCTTGCTATTTTAACCAGCTGTAGTATAAAAAAAAAGTATGGGACTTGTGCGGCAAACTACTTCAAAAAGTTGCCTATTTAATGACGATTTTAAAATGATACGAATCACTGAATTTACTTTACAAAATTGGGAGATATTAATTTTCTTGTGTGCTAGGGTGAAATTTGTGCAATTTATTCTTTACTTTTTAATTCATTTTCCACTTCTAATCCGTTGCTTCTAAGGTTAGAATTGGCTAAAAAAGTTGTTTCAATACCCGGTAGTAATGGCACGGTTTTTTAGAATCCCGGTTTTTCAAAATCCCGGTGTTTTAAAATCCCGGTTGTTTAAAATCCCGGTTTTTTTAGGAATCCCGGTTTTTTTTAAATTCCCGGTTTTTTGGGAATCCCGGTGTTTTAAAATCCCGGTTTTTTGGGAATCCCGGTTTTTTGGGAATCCTGGTGTTTTAAAATCCCGGTTTTTTAAATTCCCAGTTTTTTGGGAATCCCGGGAATTTAAAAAACCGGGATTCTTAAAAAAACGGGATTTTAAACAAACGGGATTTTAAAAAAATCGGGTTTTTAAAACACCGGGATTTTGAAAAACCGGGATTCTAAAAAACCGTGCCATTACTACCGGGTATTGAAACAACTTTTTTAGCCAATTCTAACCTTAGAAGCAACGGATTAGAAGTGGAAAATGAATTAAAAAGTAAAGAATAAATTGCACAAATTTCACCCTAGCACACAAGAAAATTAATATCTCCCAATTTTGTAAAGTAAATTCAGTGATTCGTATCATTTTAAAATCGTCATTAAATAGGCAACTTTTTGAAGTAGTTTGCCGCACAAGTCCCATACATTTTTTTTATACTACAGCTGGTTAAAATAGCAAGAAAATTTTTCGGTTCAGAAAAAACAATTAAACTAAGTGGTCTGTGCTCTAAGTGCAGACATTTTTTTTTGTAAAATGTTAACAATCAGTCGAAGCAACCTCTAACAATTAATATTGGCAGAAAAAAATTACAAATTATCCCAAAACGCGATAATTAGAGCTGGAAACTTAGAAAAATTTGATGATTTTCCCGTTTTTTTGGATATTCTTTTTTTTTTATGGTCATGTGCGTTTTATTTTTTTTAATATTTTTTATGGATAGGACATTAGTCAAGCTGCCTCCCATAGCATTTTGATTCACCATTTCTGGGACACCCTGTATATGTGATTATAGAGCAAACTCTACAGAATAACGACAAATACTAAAATAAAAACCGGCCAAGTGTGAGTCGATCTCGTGCTAAAGGTCCCGGACAAAGAAAGTTTTTTTTCTAAGTTAATAATGTTGCGTTCTGTGGTGGTGTGGTACCGAACCTTCAGTGCGCGAGTAACTCGACTCGCACTTGACCGGTTTTATTATAAATATCGTTTTATGTATACATAAACCTTATACATATACTTAGTACATACTTACCCATATAAACCGTATGTACAACACATTTTCGAGGTCCACTGTTTGTGCTTAAGGCTGCCTGTCCATTGACGCGAGCTGGCTGTGCGAGCTGTATAGCTGTGTTATTAATGTTATTATTAACCAATCAGAGATCCGACCGAGATCGGCCGAACTCCTGATTGGTTAATATTTATACAGCTACACAGCTCGCGCAGCCAGCTCGCGTCAATGGACAGGCAGCCTTACTTCGATTATGGTTGCTTTACTAATTACTACGATGGCTCCGAAGTCGGCCTTGGCCTTGCTTCTGTCTTTGTAGCGTGCAGACTGAAAATAGTGTAGTAAGACTGGTTTTTAGCATATTTAGGCTGAATCATATGGCAAGTGGTTAGACCCTTTTGCTTAAAAAAGGTTGCCAAAGAAACCCTATCCCCAGTTGCCTCATATGACGTTCACGTTTCACCCTTTCAATACCGAACCACGGATAGTACAGCCAAGCATCGCTTGTCTGCTCCTTATCTGTGTATGTCAAATATGGACTGGTGTGTGTGCGATGAGGTATGTTTGTTAGACGCTTCTATACTCTTTGTGCACTCTGCCTGAGCAGACAATCGTAAAACGAAATCACTTTTTATTAACATCGGAAACGGTTTAATATGCAAACTGTGCGGAATCCATTTGGTTCATCGTTATTTTAACTGCGTCCATTCTTATTCCTACCTCTTCCAATCAAAATGTAAAACCGTTGTTATTGTAGCCGCCTGCCAAACGATTATCTACCTTGTTGCTTCTATTTGTATCACCATATTGTTCAATACCGCGTGCCTTAAGTTGGTAGGTTTATGGACTGAATTTTGAAAATTAACTTGACTCATCCTTATTTAGGAGAGAATGCCCTTTTCTTGCGGTATAAAATCACACGTTCCATTGCAGGGCACAGGCGTACGAGTAGACATGAAGGTAGCTTCAAGGAGGGTGTATCAGGAGTATGGGCGTTAGTCCACCACACGTGTACAGAGCGGTTTGGTGGACTAAAACTCCAAAACTATAAAGCCTTCAAACTAGAAAGTATGCTTCTATGTGCTGTGCATGCTATAAAATAATTTTACGGAATTATTTCATTGAAAGAGTGAAAATGGGATAAAAGTAGTATTCGAATTGACTAGGGTGTCGTCATTTTAATACCGGCCTCTAAATTTAAGCTCTGTAGGCCTACCATGAGTTTACACTGTAGTATACTACACTGAAACTACTGTAGTAAACTACAGTTTTTGTATTGAATTTTGTACAGCGCTCCTAGTGGTTACGTTGAGAACCAATTCTGTCATACAAATTTGACAGCGCAACTACAGTAGTAACGTACAGTGAAAACTCATGGTAGGCCTACTGTAATAAGATTCAAAACATATCGATTTTGCACTAGTCTGCGCTCGTTTAACTCTTCTTGGCACTTCCACGTGATCCCTAACACTAAATTAAATAAAAAACACTTTCCAACAGCAAAGAGATAAAAGTCCTACAAAACTAAAGTTAATTAGATCGTCTAAGAAGCAGTTTAAACTGGTACAAAGTTGAGATTTGAGCGGAGAGTTTGAGTTAGGATGTGATAAGTACCGGAGCGGGGGAGAGGTAGAAGAGGGGGCGGGGGTATGTCACGTCTCACGTGTCATGTTACATCTCGATCTAGTATTTTAGACATCCCGTTCCTTTACGTGTTTGGGTCATATTGTTTGGGTATGAAGTGACTAAGGAGAAGGCTTTCTAAATCGTGATTGCATATTATGTACATTTGCAGTAAGAGTAACGCATCTTGTACTATAGCACTAACATAAAATATCATGCGATCCTTATGTATTTGGTGGGAAAAAACTTAGCGTTCTTAAACTCTACAGGGTGTATGACAGCCTTGCAAATACTGAAACGGAGAATTCAGACCATCAAACGGAACAACTTTCACTATGGAGCTACCACCAGGAAACACAAAAGCATCCTATTTTTTTCGCGTTTCCTGGGAGTGTCCATAGTAAAAGTTGTTCAGTTCGGTCTGAATTTACCGTTTCAGTATTTGCTAGGCTGTCACATAAACCCAAGGTACCTATTCCATTATAGATAAGATGCGACCAGGAACTCTAGAACTCATAATCTCTAAACAAAACACAATTTTACAAAGTACAACAACAAAATAAATACAACATTGATTACATAACGAAACATTATCAAGACCTGGCATTTTGGTCATTCATTATTTATTATCAACAATGAGCAATTTTATTCTATCATTAAATTTCTAAAATTGAAACTGTTCCGTAACAGATTACAATTTACAATAAGATACCATAAAACCTCTTCGCTATACCTCCTCCATTCCTTCAAAGGTTTCCCAGCTCAATGCCGTTCATTAATTTGACTCAAAATTAAGTTTGCTATCAGCTTTATTTGCTTGGGCAGATCTTTGCAATCAATTTACTTTCAAGGGCGTTTTTCATTTGTCTCTAGGATCTCTTTGCTCCAGTAAACACGTGATTGATACTGGATGGTGTCCCGTCAGCATAATCATAAAAGCATATACTCACGACTATATTCCCCGAGGGGGTAGTCAGAGATATTCTGAATCTTCAGAACATCCACGTTTCACTAATAGTAGTACCGAAACTCTGCCCAGTGCGACGGGGAGTGAGCCCGTCGCCATTTGTAACGGACAGTAGGTACAATACATGCCTCGAAATTTATGCATGCAGGTATCCTCACGATGTTTTCCTTCACCGAAAAGCCAGTGGTGTTATAAATCGTATATAAATTCCGAAAAACTCATTGGTACGAGTCGGCATGGACGGGGATCGAACCATCGCCTCCTGCACGGCAGGCAAGGTTACTCGTCACTGGACCACCACGGCTGTCTCGTCAGATTGCGATATTTATCAAGCTTTGTGATTTATAAGAGGCCTACTGACGCTAGAATAAATCATTCATAATTCATTGTGTATCACATGGATACATACATAATAGGTGTAATTTGTGTAGAAAATAATCAGATACCTAGCTGACCACTAACCCACACCAATCTGGCCCAGGTCTAATCTATGTACGAATACATACATACATAATGTCATGGGTTCTACAACGTATTAATGAATTAACGCAAAACTAGAAACGCGGGGGACGAGGTGAACCCCCCGAGGTGAGAAAAAAATATTTTCGGTTCCGGCACTCACCGGCCGGTGCCGCGGCACGCTCGCTCCGCTCACTCGGCTCGCACGCTGTGATCGCAAGAAACTGCTACAGTTACCAACTTCATTGCAGCAATGCTCACAATTAGCAATTTAAGTTTCAGGATGGAATGACGTGCCAAGTGCTCAGACGTTGCTAGCCTTTCGATCACATAAACGCTGCATGTTAATCCCTAAGTCAAATCGTACGATATCCACGGGAAGAATTGGGGTAGGGTAGTCCATTCTAAGTAGGAACTTACAACTAAAAACTCCGAAGAAATGTTCGCAATTTTACAATTCTTCTATCCATGGACTGCTGAGACTCTGTGGATTTTTTGTTCTTTTTAAGGTTCCGAAGTCAACAGGAACGCTTATAGTTTCGCCAAGTCCTTCTGTTCGCGGCTTAGTTCAGAGACGCTTAGTAGGTACTAGAAAGCTGTAATTTGTAATAGGCATACATACTCATCACGCCGACGGCGACGTACTGGCAAAGAAAATATACGTACTGGTAAAATAAAATCTTGGAAAATAGGGTACGTCTTAAGCTTTAAAGTGAAAATTATGTTAGAGTCAAGTGTGTCCCCCCCCCCTGCCAGCTAAAGCTGGCAGGGGGGGCGATTGTTTCTTATTATGTGAAAAAATTCATGGCAGTAGTATATACAGGGTGTTAGGGTAAACAGTAGCATTACTTTAAGGTGTGATTGTACCCATGATACTGAACAACTTTCCCTAAGAAACCCATAGGAAATTCGTAAAACAATGTGGACTTCCCACACTAAATGCAATCAGCTGATCGAAATTTTGTATAGGAAGTCGAAAAAAGGATTGCGAATTTCCTATAAGTAGGTTTCTTTGGGAAAGTTGTTCAGTATCATGGGTACAATCACCCCTTAACGTAATGCAACTGTGTACCCTAACACACTGTACAACGAAATTAAGAGGAAAACTAAACAAAAAGCCTTCTTCTAAGTCCATATTATATTGTGACGGGCAACTACGGAACCCTATCCTGCGCGTGGTCCGACACGCACTTGGCCAGTTATTTATATATAATATACTTAACATTCTAAAATCGTTAATTGTCACGCAACTTTCGTTCAGACATTGGGATCTTTTGTCCACCGCTACGTTGAGCCTACGATACACTGGACGACAAACCGTAATCAGCGTCACATTCACGTGATTTATGGAAGCCCTCTTATACAAACAAGAGGTGGCAACCCTAAGTGTTCCGTGTCACGGTAGAATCAAATAGACACTTTATATTCATTTTATGAGCATACTATCAAAACCCACACCCAAATGGCACATGTAGCATTATAAGAGACCACTTTTGGTGTAACTCGGAACTTGTTGCATTAATTAACACTTAATAGGGTTCAACTGAGAACTTAGAGCTGCTTATTACGCTTTAGTCTTTATAATAGCATTATAAGAGCAGGAACGGATACTATTGTAACGGGATCAGAGTTAGAGCAGCTGTCAAAAATGCCTTCTTACAGCCTATATCGCATTGGTTGCTTAAGAGCATTATAGGGGCAGTAAAATATGATTATTGCTGTATAAAGGTGTAAAATTATACCACTGTAATGCTAGCATCTTAAAAGAGTCAATGTGAACTACTGTACAGCCAATAGAGTTAAAGTAGTGTACACGTAGAGTGATTTAACGCTTAAAGTTCTATATTGGTTCACCTCAACTCTGTTATTCAGCCTCTTTTTCAAAGCTGCTTAAAGGTGTTATATTAGCACTCGTAAACACCATAGGTATTCCGAGATACCCTTGTAACTCAGAAATACAGCATTTGGTAGTAAAGTGGTGTACACGTAGAGTGATTTAACGCTTAAAGTTCTATATTGGTTCACCTCAACTCTGTTATTCAGCCTCTTTTTCAAAGCTGCTTAAAGGTGTTATATTAGCACTCGTGAACACCAAAGGTATTCCGAGATACTCTTGTAACTCAGAAATACAGCATTTGGCAGTAAAGTGGTGTACACGTAGAGTGATTTAATGCTTAAGGTTCTATATTGGTTCACCTCAACTCTGTTATTAGCCTCTTTTTCAAAGCTGCTTAAAGGTGTTATATTAGCACTCGTGAACACCAAAGGTATTCCGAGATACTCTTGTAACTCAGAAATACAGCATTTGGCAGTAAAATGGCTACAGAAAATACCACTATATTGCTTTAGTCTGCATAATGACGTTTAAGTAGTTCACATGAATGGCTTAAAAAAAAAAATTCAAAATAATTTTATTTCAGACAAAGTCCATAGATTGTTAGTATACATAAACTTAAAAACTATATTAGTACAGTATTATCAACTTGTAGTCCTATACCTACATAGCCTATTTTCTGATAGAGGGGGCAGCGGAGTGGTGTAGTTTCGTCCAGTGCCTCCAGATGGGACAGTGTGGCCGGTTTGAAATGGTGTTCAGGAGACTGTTGGCGCTACTTTGGACGCGACGCATCAGGAAGGCGACTCTACTGCGTATTATGGCGTGAAAGGAAGTCACACTTGCCGCCGCGAACATCCCTGACGCGCTGCAAAACCTCGGAAGCCCCATCAGCATCCTGAACCCATTATTATACTGGATACGCAGAACATTGTAGGCTCTCTGCGTATAGCTGACCCACAGGCTGCACGTGTACATCGACTGGCAAAAAGCTCTGAAAAGTGTACGCTTTACCTCCTCAGTGCATCGTGCAAACCTGCGTGCCAACATATTACAGCGCACCGTCAACGCCCTGCGCTCCCGCTCCATGTCAGAGTTGTCCTTAAGGTCATCGGTGACCCAGTGTCCCAAATACTTGAACTCGTTCACCTTTACAAGTGGCGAGCCAGCAAGAGTGATGCCAGGGATGTTATAGCATTTATTTCCTGCTTTGAAAGCAAGCAGTACACTCTTGCTTGCATTGTATTTGAGACCATGAGTCACCGCTTAAGCGTTGATGTGAACCATAATAACACTAATATAAGCCGACAGGCTGCATATTGGTTCACTTGAACTCTTATTTACTGTAATAAGCGTTATAGAGGAACCGGTGTGTACTCTTGTACAGCCATAGTCGTTAATTCAGGATTATAAGAGTTCACATAGGTTTCTTAAGAAAGCGCCATTTTGTTATAACTTTATAACCTATGATAAATAAAATTATGGTGTTGTTTATGTTTTACTAATGATTTCTGCTTTTATTTACACGTAAAACACATATTTATTATAATATAAAATAAAACTTTGTATGATTAAATGTAAATCAGACACAAAAAATGTACACATATATTTTGACGTGTAATTATTTTCACAATATTTCTAATTAAAAACGAAATATTTCCGAGGCGCGTAAAAAATTTGCTATAAAACCATATAAACATTCAAAATGAACTTGCATTCCCAAATGTTTTCACAGGCTAATATTATAAAAGTGTACTTAACTAGGTTATCACAAATTCTCAATAAAACTTCACTTCACGCCATTAATAACCAACACTCACGGAATTTATTTAAAGAATCAACTCTACTAATAAAATAAATTCAGGTTTTTATGTACACACTCTGCTGATGCTAGAAGTATAATGTAGAACCTCAAGCGTTATTTAAGTATAGCAGTAACCCCAATATAATGGCTTAGTCTGTATAACAGGACACTTGTACTCCGTTAAGCAGCTGATATAATGCCTTGTGGCCCATTATAATTCCAATATAGAACCTTAGGCTGTATAACTTGTGCCCAAATAAGAGTTATATCGGTGTTAACAGCGCTGTTAACACCATTGTAACACCATCTTATACAGCCTTTAGTTTCCGTGTACACCAAAAGTGGTCTCTTATAATGCTACATGTGCCATTTGGGCACCTTCTTGTTCGGCTTCGGCACGTGTATTTTATGTTATTAGCCCACTTTATAAACTTTTAATTTAAACAACACTTTGCTGTTCGGTTCCGACGCATTGGTAATTAGTTTAATTTATTTATTTTGCTCTCTGACTTTGACATTTTTCTACTTAATGCTTTATTCAATGACGTAAAGTCTCGTACTTTTCTGCTTGATTTAGTTATGAAAAGTTATTTCTGTTAAAAAATTTTTTGTTTCGTTCGTTAGAATCATCCATGCGGCTTCGTGATGTATGAGGTAGCCAATTTTTAGGGTTCCAACGGGACCCTATTACTAAGCCTATGCTCTATCCATCCGTCCGTCCGTCCGTCCTTATTTTAAAGGGCTGTATCTTTTGAACGATTGACATTTTCACAGAATATTATAGCGTTGATATATTATAGTGTTGTAAAAAGTTGAGGGGGTCGATACAAGAAATGTATTTATCAAGGTTTTTTGTTTTAGTTCTATCGTAAAAACGGAAATATAGGTTGAAATTGATATCATTAGCATCCTTTTAAACTAAGAGATGTAGAACAACTTTTACTATGGGAGCAAACCAATCGGAGCAAAAATAAAATCAGCTGTTCCATACTAAACTGCAATGCCTACTAGACTCAAATTTATGCAACAGCTGATTTTATTTTTGCTCCGATCGGTTTGCTGCCATAGTGAATGTTGTTCAGTTTGATGGGTAGACTCTTAGTTTAAAAGGATGCTAATGATATCAATTTCACCCTGTATAATACAAGCGTCATACTTCGTGTGAATACTGTAAAGTAAAACCATAAATAATAAAAACCGGTCATGTGTGTATCGGGCTTGCGCTAAGGATCCCAGATAAACAAAAACTTTTTGGTAATATGGTATAATAGGGCACTAGGCCGGCTTTTTAAATTGCGATTTCAATAGTGATCCCATAGTGAAAATTGTTTTGTTTGATGGTCAGTAGAACCCCCTAAAATGTTTACTTAACGCATTAATAGGACAGAACAAAATATGGCTACGGAACCCTACCATGAGCTTGTCCGACATGCTCTTGACCGGCACCGGTTTACGTTTCTAACATGGTCTAGGTCTCCCTCTTTCTATAGGGTGTAAACAAAACACCCTTTTAATTACTATAAAAGGGTGTTTTAGAAGTTTAGATCATCAAACTAAACAACCTTCACTACGGAGACAAAGTCGAAAAAAAAAACTGTTTTCGAGTTGAGTAGTAGATACTGCATTTTTATCAACGTTTTAATGAATTAACCCAAAACTAGAAAGTAGTTTGTTTAGAATCGAGAGCAGAATCCAATTATCATGGTTTCAACATAGGATTTTTTTTTCAAAATATTCATTTTTTTTTTTTGTAAAATTAAAAATTTACTGAACCCGATGTCAACCCACCGCACGGGTACACTCACCCTACTTACTACCAAAACAAAATTATTAAAATGTATCCATGAGTACGGTAGCACTTTCATTTATTGCTGAAATGATAACAAATCATTTTTGCTTTAAAACTTAAAAAGCGAATAACTTTAAATTTGAATTATGAAAGTAATTAAATTATTGTTTCAATCTAATTATTTTGTTATAAATCAGTTGGGGTGTATAAGTTTTTACGCTAATTCATTAACACGTTGTATATGAAACAGCAGATTGTTTGTATTCCTTTCTTCTCTGAGTTGACTACAAAGTGATATTATTGGTTCAGTTTAAATGACTAAACCACCCTTTTGAATATAACTAGGGAGTTTGGCTACACCCTGTATCGATAATATTTGAAATGTTATTTTGAGTGAAAGATAATACTTTGTGTATAGATGTGAGGTCAAACGATCTGTACATACTAACACACTGACAGTTTGATCGATGCTTGTTTTCGTAACCATTCTCGGCCCTTGGCTTTTTCCGTTTTCTTTATGTCAGCCAATTTTGGTAAAACAATATTTGTGTCAAAGTACCAGAAATGTTGCATTATCTTACATGGTAAACGTATAATGTACATCTATCTATAGCACTCTATGATACTTACTTATACAGGGTGTAACAAAACAACCTATTAATATTTAAAAGGGTGGTTTAGACCATCAAACGGAACTACTTTCACTATGGAGACAAAATCGAAATCGAAATTTAAAAAATCACGTCATTTTTTAAATTTAGTTTTGAATTTTAATCGAATTGGTACATGCTTGAGGTAAAGATGAATACATAGCAATATAATGCATTTTTAAACCTGTTAAAAATTAAAAAGTATTATCCACACTTTGGCCACACAGCAGGAGTGGTGTCAAATTCCAAGCCACGTGCGAGCCAGGTGCCTAGTTAATTCGCCCGGGTTGTATATCTCTAAACTCAGTCCGAACGGAAGGCATAAAGGCTTGAAGCTGAAAATATATTCATTACGTTTACCTCAAGACTTTATATTCTCTATTAGGAACTTCGGACTAAGATTATAGAAATATACTTGACGTAAAAAAATTTATTTGTTACTTTATTCTGAACTAAAATAAGTATTCAAGTTTGGTTGATGGCCGCGGAAAAATAATAAACTAGAAAAATGGCGCAATTTTTAGGCATTGGCTTTTAAAAAAGACTCGAAATATAAATAAAACCGGTCAAGTGCGAGTCGGGCTACTCGCGCACCGAGGGTTCCGTACCACACCACCACAGAACACAACATTATGAACTTAGAAAAAAAAACTTTTTTTGTCCGGGACCTTTAGCGCGAGACCGACTCACACTTGGCCGGTTTTTAGTATTTTTGTTATTCTGTAGAGTTTGCTCTATAACCAGACTAAGTTTGACGCTTGTATGTATTACCGTTTTTACGATAGAGCGTGAAGAAAAAACGTTAATAAAAACTAGTTTCTTGTTGAGAACCCCCCATAATTTTTAACTTTTTGACATTTTTATTATTTGTTAACAAATCCGCCGCAATAACGCATAATCTGAGAAAATTTCAACTATCTAGCTATTACGGTTCAAAAGTTACAGCCCTAAATAGGTCGGACAGACCGACGGACGGACGGACAGACGGACAGACGGACAGACGGACAGACGGACAGACGGACGGACGGACGGACGGACGGACAACGTAGGCTTAGTAATAGGGTCCCGTTTTCACCCTTTGGGTACGGAACCCTAAAAAGTAAAAGATATAACTGTTATTTCATAAAACCTGATAGAATCGTTTCAAATTCTGAGGCTCAATGCTTTCCAATTACCAAAAATATTTTTTTTCTACTCCAGTTCTGTAGCCCGTAGCACGTAGCCCCGTAGCCCGTAGCGCTACGCAGGTATAATACAGGGTAGCACTACCTGACGGCGGACATGTCGCAAAACTTATCTCGTTAAAACTTTTACTCTTTTATTTTATTTTACAGCCAATACTTTTTTACGGCTAACAAGGGCAACCGACAGACGGGTGATGCATTATTTATTATTGTTTGTTTTCTGGCAAAAATTTTTTTTTTTTTTGCTTTTAAATGGCTCTGAAAATTTCTGATGTTTTATAATGAGATTCTGTTTACGGCTAAGTGCGACGTGAAACATTTTAATGTAAGAGAGAATTACACGCTTCGAATCCACGGCTTAGGTAACTAAGTACCTAGGGGGTGAGGTCCAAACTGACAAAACGTCAAAACATTGAAAATGCTGAAATTCTTTTTCATTTTGCATGCGTAATTTTTACCCCACGCGCGTGCGCGTAGTCGGCCGATCAAACGAAGACTGTCGCGTAATTGGTACTCTTTATACGTTTTGGTGCCTTTTTGGTTCGGACACATTTTGAGCGCGGACCCTACGTCTAGTAGTTGGTAAGTCAATGTAAAACTCATTGGTACGAGTCGGCCTCAACGGGGATCGAACCATCGCCTCCTGTCCGGCAGGCATGGTTAATCGCCCTAGAGTTGTAAATCTACCGTAGTCTACCAAATCGTGAGGTAGACGACCGATAGGCTACATAAGCTACGGTAGGAATTGTAGATTATTCAGTCGTAGACATTTTGGCCAGTTCACAATATTTAAGGCGGCTGCCATTTATTATTTCTGATAAATAAGCTAAGAGAGCTTCGGCAATAATTTTAGAGAAAGTAAAAATAAATCTAGAACGCAAAAAAAGGACATCGACAATAATTGACATACACTATTTTATAAAAGGTTGTTTAAAATGTGATATTATGCACTAAGCCACGATAGCCAAGCTCCTAGGGGTATGGGTTCGATCCTCAGGGCACGTACGTACTACTAAAATGTGGTTTTTATAATGTATATTTCATGTCAGTACGGACGGTTTTAAAGAATTATCGTTGGCTTTTTGGTGAAGGAAAACATCGTGAGGAAACCTTCATGTCCGAAAAGGGGCAATTCATAGGCTAATGACAGTTTAAAATCTTTAAAGTTTAAAATCGCCTTTTGTCGACATTTTAAAATATTTGCATAATGTTAATTAATTTGTATTGATTATTTTTTTTAAATAAATCGACGTTTTTTTATTTGAAATCTACTTAATCTACGGTATAAATCGGTAGTCTACCGTAGTCTACCATAGTCACGCAGTAAATCACGCTATTTAAAGCATACTGAACATCGTTGTACACAGCAAGTCTGTGGGTCAAATATACCCAAAGGACTTACAATGCTTTGCGGGTCCAGTTTAATAATGCGTTCAGGGCGCTGTTGCGGCTGCCGCGCTTCTGTAGTGCCTGTTCGCTGAGGCGCGCACAGATGGCTTTGATGCCATCTGGCGCAAGAAAACGGCGTCACTGGTGAGCAGAGTGCGCGGGAGCAGCAACAGCCTCCTGAACGTCATTGCAAACAAATTTAATAGTCCTCTGATGTGGTCCCTCACACAGAGGACTAAATCCGTGTTGAAATTTGTATACTAACATAGTCTAAGACTTACTAACCGAATTGTACACTAACGTAGACTAAGTCACAATTGTTACTAACCCCAATGTATCAATGTTGTCTGGAAATAAATAATTTTTGAATTTGAATTTTGAATATAGTCTACCGGTAGACTACCGTAGGCAGTGGTAGGCTACGTAGCATTCTACTCTACTCGCCACTAAACCACTATCACAGCTACCTTGTCTCCAGTACATAATAAGCTCCACCGTTACTAGACAATAATATCGAATACACAAAAAATACATAACAAATTATCACCGAATGTTTACTCCTTGCGGGAATTACTACCTACACTGACGCTAATTATCCCTAATGATGGCCCTCAGGTGTACACAGCCATTTGTAATTATTGTCCTAAAATAAAAATAAAACCGGTCAAGTGCGAGTCAGGGTACTTGCGCACCAAGGGTTCCGTACCACACCACCACAAAAAATATTAACTTATAAAAAAGTTTTTTCCCCGGGACCTTTAGCGCGAGACCGACTCACACTTGGCCGGTTTTTATTATTTTTGTTATACTGTATATTATGTTCTTGTTTGACGCTTGTATATATTACCGTTTTTTACGATAGAGCGAGAAGAAAAAACTTGGATAAAAACTAGTTTCTGGTATAAGGAGAGGAACCCCCTTAATTTTTAACTTTCCCTCCTGATAACGCACATTCTGTGAAAATGTCAACAGTCTAACTATTTAGGTCCAGAAGCTACAGCCCTAAACAGGTAGAAATAAAGTCTAAACTAGCTTGAATGAAAATAAAGCGCCATCTCTCGGTATGAAATTTTACTAAGGTTTAGTACGTAGAACTTTAAATCGATTTTTTTTTTTTTTTTTTTTTTATGTGTGATAGGTAAGCATTTGACCCCAATCTCACCTGATGTTGAGTGATGATGAGGCCGAAGATGTAGCATGCTTACCTAGAAAGATGCCTATTCACTCTCGCCTTGAAGAGGCCCAGGTTGTATTGCTCAGGGAACAGGTCCGCATATTGTTTCATTACGAATTTAAATAAAACATTAGTACTGGCAGACGCACTATTTTAAGAACTATTTATTTGATGAAGTTTTTATGAAAAGAAACGTCGCCTTCTGTAAAAATAATATCGAGTGACTTCGCGTGCACACTAGCGCCACGCCAGCCGTATTTATTGGCACTTATCCCAGCTAGATCCCTTTCATGTGTACGCTAGCTATACGGACACTAGAAATAGGTAGGACAGACAGAAGGACAACGTAGGCTTAGTAATAGGGTCCCGTTTTCACCTTTTGGGTACGGAACCCTAATATTCTTCAGTCGGATGTAATTACCTAATATTCAGCTCACGTTCGCTCATTAGCGTTTGGTTAACGTATGTTAGAGTAATATAACATCATTAGAGGTTTTCTGGTGAAAATACCTTATATATTAAATCTGGGAGTATATTCTAAATATAGCGTTTGAACGCCTATACCGGGTGAAATTGATAGAACAACTGAACCTTATGTCTCTAGTCTGCGCTCACTCTTAAACTAAGAGTCTACCCATCGAACTTTACAACTTTAACTATGGCAGCAAACCGAACGGAGCAAAAAAAATCTGCTGTTGCATACATTTGAGTCGCGTACTCGCGCGTCAACATTGCAGTTTAGTATGGAACAGCAGATTTTTTTACTCCGATCGGTTTGCTGCCATAGTATAGTTGTTCAGTTTGATGGGTAGACTCTTAGTTTAAAAGGATGCTAATGATATCAATTTCAACCTGTATTTTATTTGGTCGAAAATTTTCATCTTGTTTTTAAAAGGCATATTTTAAAGCGTTTTTATAAACCTCCTGGGGTGCGATTTTTTAATGTTACCGGTGAGCTTAAACATTCTCATATACCCATGAGTTCAATACGAGTGGGAAGGGGCACTGAGGGGTTGGAAATTTTAGTCACTGGTGAGATTCAAAAAGGAAATCAGTGAATATCGGCCATTTTACTCAGCCATCCTGTCCGCACCAAGCGCATTTCTAAATCTTTTATAATGCGCACAGCCAAGGAGTGGAATGCCCTGCCTGCGTCAGTATTTCCGAGTACTTACAACCCGAATTCCTTTAAAGTACGAGTGAATAGGCATCTTCTGGGTAAGCTCGCTACATCTACGACCCCATCTTCGTCCTGAGAACTGGATTGAGGTCAAGAGCAAACCTTTTTAATAATTGTTAATTAAAAAACCTTGTTAATAAAAAAAAAAAAAAACCAGTGACTTTCAAAAATTTTAAACAGCGCTATAAAACTAACTTATTATTAACTTGTATAATTCCTCCCCATAGATTATCAGAAGCTGAGTTCTTCCATTGATTGTTTAAACAGGAAATGCTCTGCCAAAGAAAATACCGTAAAAATAAATCTCCGCCATTTTGTGCAAAGAAATACGATGCCAGTTGGCGAGTGTAGACTACAAAGCAAATAGTGGGCTTTTTTATTTATTTTCGATTAAACCATTAGTTTCCAACGCTGAAGCTAACTGGAACTACAAAGGGAAGTTCAAATTGCACAGGAAGTCCTAATTAAAAAAAAAATCATGCTATTTTGTAAATAAGAGTGGGTAATTTGGACCCAGTCGTTTTTACGAAAACTAAAAGCCGTGCTAGTAAGGGTCATAATTATTTTCATCAGAAAGAAATGAGGAACTTTTGTAAAATCTTTCACAACTCTAGAAGTTCAGATAGTAAAATGCGCAAATCATCCAATAAGCAGTGCTTAGCAAAACGCAACCATGACAAATTGTCATGAGATCACTGACGTAAGTATTTGTTGCGAAAAGTTTTCGCAAGTTTTTCTAAGATGGAACGTTTTTGGTTTGGTTGAACTGACAGTGTACCAAAAATGTATTGCATTAAATCTAGCATTAAATAAATGAACTGACACTTTTAATTATTCTCATAAAAATATTTTTGTATTCACTGTGCGAAATAAACTTTCTAATTGAAAATCGTGAATATTCATCCCGTTCGGAATTGGAACCAGTGAATCTGTGGAATTGTTAATGCATAGTGATCGAGTAGGTACTTATCTTGTTCATTGACAGTCGAGACGCGTACCTGATGGAATCTTTCTCTGTCCCTATTGACTATTGGCGTGATGTATTTTAATCATATCGGACAGAGTTTCTCAAAGTGGGGTACGCGTACCCCTGGGGGTTAGGGGGACAGTATTAGAAATAGTAGGTATCTACTTCTACATACACTACCTACGGTCCGCACCATAAACATATTATACTTCCGAGAATAATAATGTCTATGGTCCGCACTCCCCTAAATTTTTTCCTCCCCTCTTGGCAGACATAGAAGATGAAGAGTATAATTTTCTTTCACAGTATAGTCCTATCTCAATCGCCCTCATTCAATATTACATACCTCATCGTGTCAGTTTTTCCCATTTCTATGAAATGACAAAAACCATTTGCAGATTATTTGGTACAATACAAAGCTTTTTTTCGTTTGGACCACCTTAAATCGACCACCCTGTTATCGAAATTATCAGATTTTTCCATCCATTATTTATTGAGTTGATTGAAAAATATATTATTGCAAAATGCAAAGTTTTCTGCGATGTTTTCCTTTGCCTGGCTGCCTTTTCTATTTTGTGCCAGACTTTGACATTTTGTTCACGAAAAAAACTACTGTACTGATTTTGGTGAGTTTTTTTGTGTTTAACCAATGTGACTTTCTTGAATTTTGGAAAGAAAAAAAAAATTATTGAGTGCACCACCATAGGCTCGGTGCCCCCTTCAAAGCTTATAAATATGATTTCACATAAAAACAGGAATATAATTTTTTTTTATCTCGCTACGATGACGGGAACCGGGGCCAGTGCGGATTAAGTTGCGGGCAAAAGCTATACCAGAAGGTCTAGTATGATTTCTCTACATGCGGGCGATGCGCCTGCGCTGCATAGAAAATAACCTCCTCCCGCGCTTTTCGGAGAGCGAAAGCCGCGCTTGCCGCGACTTGTAGTAGGTGGAAAAAAGTCAAGTCGCGCGCATGTAGAGAAATCATGCTAGACGTGCTGGCCTGTCTCACTCCTCAGCTCAGGTACGTTTGACAGCCGGACACCTCCGAGGTGTGCATCGTCGCTCATTGACATAAGGCGCATTTCATTTTTCGTTCCTGAAGTGCGCGTTCGAAATTCGAAAAATCGGGTTGAGTGAACTATCTGTTACGGTAGTAACTGTTAAATAATCTGTGGCTATACATAGTAAAATCACAGTACAAGAAAGAGTATCTGTAAAATATTATGTGCGACATCTCTTCCGATCACACGCGGACAGTAATCCCCCCCCCCCTCGTACCTCGCCCCCGTTTTCGTCCACTAAGCCTCCACCTACTGGAAACTTGCCACTTTATACCACTTGCCTGATAATCCTGCCTCTACTCTACTACTTATTAATATCACATAATATTTCCTTTAGGGGTGAAAGATTACCCGATTATTTTATTTGTACCCGAGTCATGGATTTTTGTATCTATATATGTATTCTATATCGTTGTCTAGTTATCATAATACAAGTCCAGGCTAGATTCTGGTACTTTAAATGTGACTGGATAATTTGTGTGACACTGTCCAAGATATTTATTTTATTTTTATTTTTATTAATAACGAGCTTTTACCCGCGACTTCATCCGCATAAACTATATACCAGATTTTAAGTCAGATGATAAGCTATCAAACAAAAAAGTTTCATCAAAATCGGTTCAGTAGTTTTTGCGTGATACTCGAACAAACAAACACCCAAACAAACAAACAGACAAACAAACAAACAAACAGACAGACAAAAAGTCCAAAAATTTGTGATTTCGAATCAGGGACATCTAAAAACCATATTGTAATCTTTTTTTGTAAATATCTTCAATGTACAGACACACTTCTGTTACAGTTTTATAATAGTTTAGATACTTAATTATAATCTTTAGTTTGAACACTATAAGTGGAAGCTTGTAATTGGCCTATAGTTGACTTTTGAAAACTATTTGTTTTATAGCTGTAAGCTTTGGGGAGCTTACAGCTATAAAACAAATAGTTTTCAATAAATAATCAAAATACAGTATAATCAAATACAAAAATAAGCATGCGATACAAATTATCACTAGCATAGTCAAGTGGTGGTAGGGGGCCGAGAAGTGAAAGGTTTTGACTCTCCGTGTGTACTGATTTATTTGGGCATTTACCGCTTGTTATACATATAAGGTCTACAAAATTAGCTGAAACTATTTTAAGGGGATGATCAGACCATCAAACTGAACAACTTTCTCTATGGGACCAAAAAATTAATCAGCTGTCCCATACAAAACTGCAAACATAACTCGACTCAAATGTATCGGACAGCAGATTTTTTTTTTTTCGTATTTTGATGTTGGTCTCATAGAGAAAGTTGTTCAATTTGATGGTCTGAACATCCCCTTAAAATAGTTTCAGCTAATTTTGTTAGACCTTATATATAATTTGGTGGTTGCGTATTCCCTACACTAACCATTGCAGTACGTTCGTATATACATTATAGTTTCTCACGCCTGTCTCACGTGACGATTCATTATACATTTAGTTAACGCGATCGGCTCCCTGCTATGATTCTGAAAAAAACTCCCCCATCCTTGGCATTCATACCTAACATAAGCTCACGACTTTATTCTGATTTGGAACGTTAGCAACTTTTCACTAGTAAATTTTCACACCCAGTCAGATCCTTTTGAGGTTTGAAAATACTTCAACATAGAGCTTTACCTCTAACATAAATGTCTCCACCTTAGACAATTTAATAGTAAGGACTGGCCTTGCGGTAGCATTTCCCCTCTGCCACGGTATTAGATCAATTAATCATGCGCATTTACACTCAATTTTATACCTTATCACTAAACGAGACAGCCTATAATAGCGAAACAATAATTTTGAACTTAGAACGTTTGGGGTTCACACGAGACTTCTTTTCATGATTTTTAACATTCAAAATTAGAATCTAAAGTTATAGGGAATAAAATCCAAAGTTGCGGATTTCATGTTACCTCGCCCCCCGCAAAAAGTGGCAGAAAATTTTGATAGCAGAATGACACGCGTTACGCTTCCATACTATTAAATTGTCTAAGGTCTCCACCAATTACCCTGAGTCCACATGGTGGAATATACTTGTCTCATTTTCACCTACAGCAGACATCACAAGCCATTTTAATCAAGGTACCTAACACAAAGCAACCCGAAGTCATGATAACAATGTATGTGATGTGATTAGCAACTTTATTGCAATTACAATAAAGCTGAGTGATCAAAGCCTCGCGTGTACTGTGTGTGCGGCTTGTTAGTGAGTTGAAACGATCGTCTGACTTCAATTAGTGGAGGCACGAGCCTGTAGTAGTAGCGCTTAGTTGCTGATTGACTTTCAACACCTAACATTATAATCAAAGGAACGCATTAAGGACTAGAACTTAGTAATTCCACAGTATTAAGTAACGTAAGTAACCATTAAATAATCTGTGGTATTACCACAGTATAAGAAAGAGTATCTATTACTAGATACACTACGGACACACCCTTCCTCCCACCAACTTTTTACCTCACTCCCTCTATACTTTGGTTACTTCACACTGGTTACTCGTTACCTATGAAGAAGACTAAGGTTCAATTTCTTTGGTTTCGCATGTGCTGACGTCATCTGCTCAAAGTAAATTTTTTGTATGCAGTGTCCGGGCTTTGGTATTACTATAAGCCGGCCTCGTTCAAGGAGACGATGCACTTCACGCGTCACTTCACGCGGCACGTCACGCGGCACTTCAAGCGTATTCTCCGTTCATGGTTCCGTCCGCGGCAGCTGCCGCTACACGCGCCGCGGCAGCCGCCGCTACACGCGCCGCGGCAGCCGCCGCTACACCCGCCGCGTCGCCCGCCGCGGCTACCGCAGCTTTTTTTTGCATCCTGTCAGTCTTTATACAACGCATACACCCCAACTGATTTATAACAAAATAATTAGATTGAAACAATAATTTCATTATTTTGATTTATTCGCATTTTAAGTTTTGAGGCAACAATGATTTGTTATCATTTCAGCAATGAATGAAAGCGCTAACGTACTCATGGATACATTTTAATAATCTTGTTTTGGTAGTAAGTCGGGTGAGTGTGCCTGTGCGGAGGGTTGACGATGGGTTCAGTAAATTTTTAATTTTAGACGCAAATTAATTAATATTTTGAAAAAAAATTCCTATGTTGAAACCATGGTAATTCGATTCTGCTCTCGATTCTAAACAAACTACTTTCTAGTTTTGCGTTAATTCATTAAAACGTTGTATAAGCTACTTGGTCTTATCAGTGGGAATTCGTTTTAAACCGCCCGTTTCGTTTTAAACCGGTTTAAAACCACCCGTTTACAACTATAGCCGTGTTGCCCGCCGCTGTGCCCGCCGCGTCAGCCGCCGCGTCACCTGCCGCGTCAGCCGCCGCGTCAGCCGCCGCGTCGGCCGCCGCGTCACCTGCCGCGGCTGCCTCCACATGCGACGCCTCAAATCAAACAAAAGCATGCAAAAACGCTTCTCCGTGAACGCTCTCATATATCTTCATATGTTTGTTTTTCCGGCCGGCAGTGCCGCGTGAAGTGACGCGTGAAGTGCATCGTCTCCTTGAACGAGGCCTTAACAGTATATGGCAACCCGGTTTTGTTTTTATTCGAAATTATCTAACAGTGGAATGTTAAGAACCTATAAAAGTATTGTATAACAATGGCTTGAAGGCTTTTGTAGTTTATCTGTTAAGCACTTTTTTAATTTAGGCTTTCCTTATTGAGAAATCTTTATTATTGTGACGAGGGCGCCACTGCGCTTGGAATAGTCCTCTTAAGTTTATAGTCTTGACAGTTTTGGAGATTTCGTGTTTTAATTTAGTGTGTGGATTTGCATAGATTCAAGCATATTTTCACAGCTTGTCATGAAAAAGTACTAATTTCTGCCACCCCGGGCGCTGCGATCGATTTGACAGTTTCGATTACCCCCTTCGCACATAGCCAAGGAATATACTAGGAATCTCAGAGGAATGATCTCTTTATTCTAAAGCATATTGACCGCATCAATTTTCGATTGCAGTTAGTCCCTTTTGTCTTATGACGTACATTTAATAGTAGAAGGAGACGGAACTATAGATATTTGTTTATGCGGCTGTCCACTTTTTTTCGTGCTAGTGTGTGTGAAAACTGACCGTAAACATTAGGGCAAATGTCACTTTGGTCTAATTGGTCTCTTTTTTCCATACTACTTGACACTTCACACTCAAACACAAACGTCAAAAAAGTGGACATTCTTGCAATGATATGACTCTCTCTATGAGGTATACCCTAATATCTTTGCTAGGAATATACTACTCTCACATAGCCAATAGTGACAACTGACAAGATTGAGAAGTATGTGTGGTGTAAATGTGATGGATAAATTGAAAAATAGTTTTATTAGAGAACGCTGTGGTCTGAAAGAGGATGTAGTGACAAAAATAGAGAAAGGTATGTTGCGATGGTTTGGTCATGTGGAAAGAATGGGTGAGAGCAGATTGACGAGAGCAATTTATAAGGCAAGCGTAAGTGGAAATGTTGTAAGGGGACGGCCTAGACGTACATATACGGACCAAATTGGCGACGTGCTTAAGAAGGGCCAGGTCAGATCTACCCGAAACCGACGAGCATGCATGAAAGGTCTTATGAATGTGGAGGAAGCTAGAGAGGTATGTCAGGATCGTAGCAGGTGGCGTTCCGTTGTCTCTGCCTACCCCAGTGGGAGACAGGCGTGAGAATATGTATGTATGTATGTATGACAAGTTGTCAGCGTGTCACACTAACAAAATTGGAACATTCTATTGCCCGTTCCCTCATTTAATAGCAGTATGCACGCCTCTTTACGAGTACACATTACAAAGTTAACAGGTCATGTCATGTCGGGACGTCACAAAGAACATTTTTTCGCATAGCTTATTGAAATAACCCGCCGTCCCAAAGGTAAACATAATAAACATAAATTGTTTTTCACATAAACATGTCAAAACTTTTTATTAAATTTCAAA
This sequence comes from Agonopterix subpropinquella, assembly GCA_922987775.1. Taxonomy (NCBI): domain Eukaryota; kingdom Metazoa; phylum Arthropoda; class Insecta; order Lepidoptera; family Depressariidae; genus Agonopterix; species Agonopterix subpropinquella. Next base: position 25,028,944 of record OV277700.1, on the reverse strand, counting down.
GCTTTCTCGCTTATGAGTAGCTAGTGTTGTCGCTTGACAGAACGCTATCGATAGTATATCGATAGTTAATCAATTAGTGTCGATGGGTCTGCTATTGAGTCGGTAATGTGGCCGCTCGACAACTGAATATCGATATAGATAGTTATGGAAATTCAGTAGTATCTGGGAGGTCTTGAGGTCGGCGATAATGAAAGACTTCCAGTTGGTAAACTGCTTGTAAGTTTAATTTCACAATTTCGGTTAGAGAGGTGCAGCGTGCTGGCGACGCAAGTGAGAGACGGATGAATGAATGAATGATGAGTGAGTGAGTGAACATAATATATAACAGTATCGATAGGGTTATAGATTCTGTCAATAGTAAAAAATGTGCCTTTATGTAAAAGCTTTAACTTCGACACCATCGAATGTTAAGAATTGTTACAAATAGGCATTTAAAATTATATCATTATTGTAGCCTATATTCTAATACAATATTATTAGTTCTACAATCAGTACAATACTATCTACTTTCTGTAAGTGTCTTGCTTGACATTAACAGTTAAAATTTTTCTCTCGATTCTTGCATTATTTATGATGAACACGTCATAGATATTTCAAACACGTCGTCATAAGCCAAATGTACAGTTGTTTGGACCGACCATTTGACCATCAACAGCAGAGCTGCGGATATTGTGGTCCAATACTATCGATAGTATTGCCAGTACAGGGTGCTACAGGATCATCAAACTGAAAATTTTTTACTGGGACCAACAATGAAACCGCAAACAAAAATCAGCTGTCTAATAATACATTTTTGTCGAGGAGCTATTGACATTTCTATGGAACATCAGATTTGTTTATCGCGATTTTGATATTGGCTCCAAGAGTTTAATTTTATGGTATGAAGCACCCTGTTCCGGCTTCAAAATGACCCCGATTCCACGGTTTATACGGTCGACTATCGATAATAAAACTATCGATAACGAGGCAACACTGCTTAAAGTGCACAAGAAAATTTTAATAATAGCACGAAAACAAGCCAACAAGCGATGTCATCTACAAATTAAATGTTATTCGATGCTAGAACGTAATCGAATTGAATTGTTTCGAGTTAGGTGAATCGAGAGGTTTCGCATTAATTTCAAGTATTATTTGTTCTGTGGAGTGGTGGCGGGGTGCGGGGTGCGGGGTGAGGGGTGCTTCACTACACTCTAACTTGCATCGTTTAACTTCACCACAATACAGTATGTAAACTAACTAAAGGCAAACCTTTTAAGGGGATGATCAGACCATCAAACTGAACAACTTTCTCTATGGGACCGACATTGAAATCCCCAAAAAAGAAACTGTTGTCCCATACAAAACCGCTGATTTTTTTTATGATTTCGATGTGGGTCCCATAGAGAAAGTTGTTCAGTTTGATGGTCTGATCATCCCCTCATAGGGTTTGCCTTTAGCTCAACCCAAATGTATGGAACAGCTGATTTTTTGTCGCGATTTCGGTTTCGGTCCCTTTTTTTTTTTTTTTTTTTTTTATTCATAATGGGTTTGCGCTTGGCTTCAGCTCACCTGATGGAAAGTGTAGATGAAGCCGAGGATGTATTTACTTTACTTTCTTTTAAAAATATCCTGATTGTATTTGCTTGGGAAAACAGACGCAGGGAGAAAGTTCCAAACCTTACCGGTTCTCATTATAAGAGAAATTAGAGAAAGTTGTTCAGTTTGATGGTCTGATCATCCTCTTAAAAGGTTTGCCTTTAGTTAGTTTACATGCTGTATAAGCAATATTGACAGTAGGGATGTAAACCCTTATAATTAATACTGTAAAATATGGTAAAATTTGATATTTTACGTAAAATTCAAATAGTTTGCGTAATTTTCAGCGAAATAAATACGTTTTTTTTTTCGTTTTGCCCGGAGTGGTGGGTGATAGAGGTGCGTGCCGTCATTAAATATTTCCGGTTCTAGCATTAAAAGTATCTAAAAACGATTTGTCAATTAGGAAAACTTGCAATCAATTTTTTTTTAAGTAGAAAAAAACAGAAATGCCGCCAATTCGCTGGTAATTTTACCGTAATCTATATAAATGACCGTACCTTTTCGGTAAAAATTACGGAATTTTGCATCCCTTCTCGGCTTAAAGCCGGTACTGTTTAACTAGTGTATTGAGGCCACATTTTCACGTTTAATTGTCACGTTACAATGACAATTAAGACGTGATAAACTTCTATTTGACATGTAGTACCCTCGAATTAGGCTGAAAATAGGTAAACCAATTCCGTTTTAACCCCCGAAAAAAGAAGAGGGGAGTTATAAGTTTGGTAACCGTTTCAAAAGTATATTCGACGCGATTTTCTCGAAAACTACACCACGTACTGAACCAAATTTTTTTAGGGTTCCTACTAAGGAATTCCAAACAAGGATCCCTTATACTTTCGTCCATTCTGTCTGTCTGTATGCCCCACCTCAATAACACGGCATCTATTGAATCGAACGGAAAACGCCCAATCCCATTTCGCCTACAAAACTGGTAAATCGCCTCATACTACGCCCTCCGTATGCATCTGTGTGTGCATGCGCCAGTACCTGTCGCTCGTTGTATTGACTCGGCCTTCTGAACCTGTTTATTTTGTGGCTTCACTACCAGCTTTTCCTACAAAGTTATGATGAACTTTTGTAATACTTTATTTTCCAAGAAACGTGGAAGTCAATATTAAAGCCGACAACAACTTAGGCTCAGGAAAATGGTAAACAGATCAAAATGGAAGTGAAAATGGAGTTTAACCTACTTGAAATTACTTCAAACTATAGTAAACATTTTTGAAGAGCTCTCCAGTCATCCCACGATAAAGGTAATTTTAACTGCCAGTAGGTAATATCGACAACTCAAATAAACAGGTTTCTAGGGTAATGCAATAAAGCGATTGCTTCGGCTGATGTAGCGGGGTTTATGTAGTAGGCTACAACCACCCAATAAATACCACCAGATAACAAGAACTCAAAATATAATAACCAATAATATAACCATACAGTTTGGTATCCATTCACATTCCTATCTAGGTTAGGACTGCCCGGCCGAGGCGCAGTGCCGTGCGCGTGAGCACATGGCGACCGGCCGCTTGGGCGAGAACAAATAGGGACCGGTCTCGGATGCGCGTGTCCATTATGTTTTATGTACTTTGTTATAATCGAGTGTAATATATTATATAGTTTATTTATGTATATAGTTTATTATATTTATGTAGTTGATTTATATATTATAATCGTATTTACATAAATATGTTAAATATAGTTTACGTGTTGTACATGATATATTTTAGAGATAAAATATGAAAGGTAGCCTACATGCAACTGGCATTACTTTAAGGGGTGATTTTACCCATGATATTGAACAACTTTCCCAAAGAAACATAATTATAGGAAATTCGGAAATAATTTTTTCGAGGTTTGATACAAACGTTCGATCAGATGATTGTATTTACAATACAATACATACATACATACATTTAGTGTTTGAAGTCCAATTTTTTTTTTGCGAATTTTAATATACTACGAGCTTTTACCCGCGACTTCGTCCGCATAAATTATATATATAGACATAAAGGTCCTGGCTGCGATAAAATTCCTCCCATCTTCTTAATAAATTGTGCTGACAGTCTTGCTTTACCGGTTAAGATACTGTTTCAACGATCCTTGCAGGAATGTTACTTCCCAACACAATGGAAAAAAGCCAACATAATTCCCATACATAAGAAGGGCTCTAAATCATTAATAACAAACTATCGTCCAATATCTATATTAAATACACTTAGTAAATTATTTGAGAAAATTGTATACAAACATATATATCCCATTGTATCAAAGGGTATTCCGTTTAATCAACACGGCTTCCTCAAAGCACGCTCCACTACCTCTAACCTGGCTTATTTACTAATTATGTTCTTAATGCAATGGAGGGTGGAGGACAGGTGGACGTGATCTACACGGACTTTGAAAAAGCCTTTGACCGTGTGGATCACGACATCCTAATCTATAAACTACAAGCCCTGGGAATACACGGAGACCTGCTACGCTGGGTTCGTTCATACCTCTCCAACCGCTCTCAGGCTGTCGTGCTCGGTGGGTACAGGTCAGATTTTGTTGGTGTACCTTCTGGTGTGCCTCATAGTAGAGGCGTTTAGGCACAAGTGAGTAAAATTTTGATAAAAGCAAACCACTTGGCATGGGTGTTCCTTAGGTCAATAGAAGCCGATTAAGATCGGTAGGCCGCGGGAGTCCCCCCTCTGGTCCGGTAGGGGGGGGATCAAAGATGCGCTCCGACCGGCCATATTCCACTACTAATAACAGAATTAGTTTCGATAGCAGGTCAAGTTTGGTATCGTTTTCGGATAAATTGAGGGTGTACAATTCGTTTCTGATATAAAAAATGGTAGTATGTAGAATGGTTTTTGAGATATTTAAAAAAAAATCGAAATCGCAAGTAAAAATGTATTCTTCAAGTCATCATAACTATTAATGGGGCTTCATTTTCGGAACACAAAAAATACGCAATAATAGCCCGGTTAATACAGATTATGAAAAATATAACTTATTACCATCTCTTCATACAATAAATTGTAGAAAAAAATTTTTGAATGTCGTGCGCCGTTTAATTTTTTGTCACTCGCTATGTTATGACGAGCACCCGACGTTCCTACTGTGAACGTAAATTAAGCTAAAAATTGGTTAGAATAGTGGGTTTGGATCGGTTGAGCAAAATAAGCCTTGATTTTTACCCCCTAGGGATTCAATTTGGGGACATACCTTCTCCGTAAGCCTGCAAAATCGTAACATACTCGGTAATTTTACAGCCTGCCAGTTTAGCTAATAGGACAAGTTTGATATCCTTTTTGAGTAATTTTTGGATAAAGAATTCATTTTTTATATCAAAAGTCTTTTATAGAATCTATCTTTTTAGAACCATTGGTGAAGCAGTTTGAGTTATATTTATAATATAAAAATTCTAGATTTTTGTCTTTTGAGTCTTCGTAATTTTGACAAAAGCCGAAATTGTACATAGCTATAAAAAAACTAACTAACTAAATACTTGATGAATGCTTGTTTAACACAGATTTAATAAAAATATAACTTTTTAGAACCATTTCTATCGAGATAAGTATTGCAGAAAAATAAATGTTAACACCGCGCATGTTAGTATTTTCACCCCTTTCATTTCAACCGACGCCGACGATCCACACTTCAACTGGATATTACATTATGAATTTAAAATCTGCGTAAATTTATCATAATATGAGGAAGCCTTTTCTCTTTATAAACCTAATTTTTACGCTTTAGTGGTTTATTTTGTAGATGTAGCCGACGAACCAAGTAATACGACCGAATGTTTTCTTTTTCTTAGTTAAACTTCTTCAAGTCATACAAACTTGTGTTAAATAGTTTGTTTTTTGTATTTCCGATTTATTCGAGCTAGTAAATATTATGGGTATCTAAGTTTATTACTATGAAATTATGAAAGCTACATACATACATACATAAGCTCACGCCATTCCCAAGGGGGTAGGCAGAGAGCACGGACCGCCACACGCTACGACTCTGACATACTTCTTTAGCCTCATTGACATCATACATATTTTCATGCACTTTCGTCGATTGAGGGTGCTACGCACTTGTCCTTTTCGGAAAAGATCATTGATTTGATCGTGGTATGTTTTCCTTGGACGGCCTCTCCCAACACTTCCGCTCACCTGTGCTCGATAAATTTCATTCGTAAGCCTTTTTTCATTCATTCTGAATGAATTATGAAAGCTAGTTAGATTAAAATCTGAATTCAGATTGTATAAAATAAAAATATTGTAAGCATTTCAAAAAAACACATACAAACATTCATCATTAACCAAACCTAAACTCGATAAATGGTAACATCTAATATAATTCCATGCCACACCCCGGACACTGCCTACAAAAAACTGAAGACATCCGAACTGAGAATAGTAAAATATTCGGCCGTAGCGTAGGTACCTATCGAGTGTAATAAAGAAAAATAGCTTCATCCGAGTCTACTATTATTATGATTTTAAATAGATATTACATTCATACAATTATAATCATTCATTACAAGTTGAAGTATGGATGGTGATTAAATGTGGTGAAAAATAATAACTTGCGCGGTGTTAACATAAATTTTATTGCAATATCTTGATAAAAATAGTTCTAAAAAGTTATATTTTTAATATATCTGTGTACAAGCATTCCTCAAGTATTTTTATACCTATGTACAATTTCAGCTTCTTTAACAATTACGAAGAAAGGAAAGAACTAGAAATTTATATATTATTTTAAAAATAACTCCGAAACTGCTTCACCGATCACTACTTTTGAAATCAAAAATACATTCTTTAGCCTAAAATTACTCAAAAAGGATATCAAACTTGACCTATTAGCACAGAATAGGTAATAGTATTATAGTTCTAAACTGGCAGGCTGTAAAATAACAGAGTATGTTACGATTTTGCAGGCTTACGGAGAAGGTATGTCCCGAAATTGAACCCCTAGGGAGTAAAAATCAAGGCTCATTTTGCTTAGCCGATCCTAATCCACTATTCTAAATAATTTTTATCTGAATTTATGTTCTCAGTAGCAGCATCGTATGCTCGTCATAACATAGCGAGTGACTCAAATGCAAGCGGCGCGCGACCTTCATAAAAATTTTTCTACTATTTTTTGTATGAAGAGATGCTAATAAGTTATATTTTTCATAATCTGTATTAAACAGGCTATTATGGCATATTTTTTGTGTTCCAAAAATGAAGCCCCTTTAACAATTACGATGGCTTGAAGAATAAATTTTTACTCGCGATTTCGATTTTTTTTTTAAATATCTCAAAAACCATTCTACATACGACCATTTTTTATATCAGAAACGAATTGTACACCCTCAATTTATCCGAAAACGATACCAAACTTGACCTGCTATCGAAACTAATTCTGTTATTAGTAGTGGAATGTGGCCGGTCGGAGCGCATCTTTGAACCCCCCCCTACCGGACCAGAGGGGGGACTCCCGCGGCCTACCGATTCTAATCGGCTTCTATTGACCTAAGGAACACCCATGCCAAGTGGTTTGCTTTTATCAAAAATTGCAAACTTGAGCTGTTTTTCGATCTAAACAACCCAACTATCAGGGCTCCCACCTCGGACCTCTCTTCTACAACGCTTATATCTTCGACATTTACACTTGTTTCGACAGCGCCGCTCACTTGCTATACGCCGACGACACCAAGATATTTATGTCAATCCGCTCTGTAGCTGACTGTGTGAAATTACAACATGATCTTGATAATCTATTTGCTTACTATAACAATAACAGGATCACGGTCAACATTGCAAAGTGTCAATGCATAAGCTTCACGCGCAAAAGATCTGCTGTCACATATCATTATAATTTTAATGGCGTTGCGGTCGAGAGGGTCGAGGTGGTCCGTGACCTGGGAGTGCTCCTCGATAGTAAAATGCATCTCTCCTCACATATTGAAAGCGTTGCTAATAGGGCGTTTCGTAATCTCGGATTTGTCATGCGCACCTGTAAACCGTTCAATAATTTCATCACATTTAAAGTCGTTTACTTCGCTTACGTCCGCAGCTTGCTAGAATACGCCAGTCCCGTGTGGTCACCGATCTACTCAGTTCATAAAGAGCGCTTGGAACGCATTCAACGCAGATTTTTAAACTTCGTTAATTTTAAACTCAAAATGCCCTCTACCTCTTACTCTGATAACTGTGCACATTTTAATATTTTATCACTCGAGAATAGACGAGTATTGATGGACATGTGTCTACTATTTGATATACTGAGAGGACGCCTTGATTGTCCTGACCTTCTGGCTCGTATCGCCCTGGCTACGCCAAAACGCCGTACAAGGCAAACGCCTCTATTTCATGTTCCTTACCATTCCACTAATTACGGTCAGAACGCTGTGCTCTCGCGACTTGTGCGAACCTATAACAACAGTTTTGATGCTGTAGACATATTCACTGGTTCAAAACATTCATTTAAAAATAAAATCTTTGTAGAACTTACCGGTAACCCGTGACGACTTACTAAATAACCACTTTATATATATACCATATAATCATTTATTATGTTATCTAAAACAATGATCCTCTCCCCTCTATCCTATCTTCTTCAAACACGTCCTATATCATCACTTACCATTCACACACGCAATTATTATGTTACACACACCCTAGTGGTATTATGGATAATATTTCTTTTCTGTAATCCCGATCCCAAGAGTTATATCGCAGGGCTAGGTCTACACACAATCACCCGTATTACCCATCCGGGAAAACAAATAAAATTGAATGAAAATACATATCTACATAATATCTAACTGTAATGTCCGGGGCGTTAATAGCTCGCCTTATACTTCACTTGCATTATCTTCCGATGCCGATGTAATGAGACTGGTACCTAAGCCTCGTAATAATTTCTTATCTTTCGCTACCTACATAATTTGGTTCGATTGTACTATTTGTAGTTTTGCATAAGTACTATTTATGTTAACACTTGTTTTAACATCGAGTTGTATGTACACAGGACAAAAACGTTTCTGTTCTTTATATTTACCTATTGTCACTACTGTTAAGAAAAATCTGTAATTGGCCTGTGTTATATTTCTTTAGATTACATATTTTATAGAATGCTTGTAATAGGCTGTAGATTTTTCTAATAAATATATAAATATATAAATATACCAGATTTTAAGTCAGATGATAAGCTATCAAACAAAAAAAGTTTCATCAAAATCGGTTCAGTAGTTTTTGCGTGATACTCGAACAAACAAACAACCAAACAAACAAACAAACAAACAAACCAACAGACAGACAAAAAATCCAAAAATTGGTGATTCGGAATCAGGGACAGGTAAAAACCATGTCGTAATTTTTTTTTTGTAAATATCTTCAATGTATAGACACACTTCTGTTACAGTTTTATAATAGTTTAGATATAGATTTTTTAGGGATAGTTCAGTATGATCATGGGTACAATCACCCCTCAAAGTAATGCAACTGTTTATCCTAACACCCTGTAGAGTGTAAAAGTGTAAAATTAAATGCGTTACATGTTAAACTGGGTGCTATAATAGAGTATAGAGTCTAAAGCTTACACCATCAACCTGAACAACTTTCACTATAAGACCAACACTGAAATCTCGAAAAAAATCTGCTGTCCATTACATTTCGGTAGAGCAGCGATTTCACTTTTTCCACATCCGATTCACTTTTTCCCGCTCCAATTCACTTTTTCCACCACCAATTCACTTTTTTTCACCTGCTTTTCACTTTTTCCACCGGCTTTTCACTTTTTTCAACCTGCTTTTCACTTTTTTTCCATCTGCTTTTCACTTTTTCCCACCTCCAATTCACTTTTTTCAGCCTGCTTTTCACTTTTCCCACCTGCTTTTAACTTTTTTTTGACACCCCACACTATAGGGTAGAATTTTTTTTTAATTTTCCCTTTCTTACCGGACGGTCAGACACCGAGTTGATTCCATAAGTGTTCCGTTTTCCAATTTTGGTACGTAAGACTAAAAATGAATTTTCTGGAATTTATGTACGATTTGTAAAACCACTGACTTTTCTGTGAAGGAAACATCGTGAGGAAACCTGCATGCTTCATTGCATTGCAGGCATGTAGTACCTACTGTCCATTAAGTAGCGACGGGCTCACTCCCCGTCATACTGGACAGAGTTTCGGTACTAGTGAAACGTGGATGTTATGTGGTTTCAGAATATCTCTGACTAGCCCCCTCGGGGAATATGGTCGTGAGCATATGCTAATATGCCTGGCTTATTCGATTTTACCGCCAGTATATCCGGGATCAACAACTTAACGTGCCTTTCGAAGCGTAGAAGCGTAGGGTACTCGAGATGGAATACTACTAAAACGGTCACCCATCCAAAGAATAGCCGGACCTGACTTTGCTTAACTTCAATGATCATTTGTAATATCGAAGAAATCTCAAGTCTCGAATAGCAATAATGTTTTGCAGCATATTAACAACAAGCAACTTCGAACGTTCGGTCAGTATTGATGGAGATCTAGGAGAGTAGCAATATTACAATATCTCGGATACCTTGCAACTATTGGTGTTTCCGGGAGAATGGGTACAAGATATTCCATCTCGAAGACCGTTGAGCCATGTATAGTGAGTCTTATAGCCATAGCGCAGTATATGAAAGAGTATCTACTACTACACACACGGACACTCTGTGTCTCCCACCGACTTTTTACCTCACCCCCTCTAGTTACTTCGGGGTACAGACTTCAACGAAGTCTGTGCTTCGTGGTTATCTCTTTTTTAAGCAAATGCGTATTCCTGTCTCGCTCGCATGCAACAGTATCGCACAATTCGCACATGCTTAACTCTTCTTTTCAATCTTCACCATTTGTATGAAATAACAGCTATCAGCTGACAGTGTCCAAGGTGTGTCGCCATAGTATGGCCATAGTGGCCATGAAGAACTATATACTAATTACCTATTCTGTGGCCATCTGGTGGCCATAGTGTAGTGCCATATGAAACGAGATTAAAGAATGCCGTGGTGGTCCAGTCTCTTCTTATCGTGTGGGCAGAGCCCTGGTGTCAGAGTTTTTTCAGACCGCCTTACGGTCTCTGGCGTGGTTTTTATGTAACGACTACTAGGCATCAGAGATAGTAGTCGAGACCGACGGCTTAACGTGCCATCCGAAGCATGGAATCATTTTTCTTTTCAGACAATCAGGTGATTCAGCCTGCAATGTCCTAACCAACTGGGGAAAAACGCACAAAGTGACATAAGGTGACTCCTAGGTGGTGGTGGTTGTGCCTGCCTGCACGGCAGACAAAGGAAGCGAATGGTTCGATCCCCGTCCAGGCCGACTCGTACTAATGAGTTTTTTCGAAAATGTACGATTTGTAACAACATATTTGCTTTTTGGTGAAGGAAAATATTGCGAGGAAACTTCCGTAGATATCTATGCAAAATCCACGATCATAACCCAACGCCCTGAATATAAAACCGTTCAAAACTAAAACTAGTAAAGTTCACGAGCAGGAATATTCAGAAGTGCAAAGTTTTCAGTTAATTAGCATCTCAATACTAAGTAACAGTCACCGGCATGGCAGTCTCTGTGGTCCGGTGAGCTTATTAACTGTTGGCGAGCTTAGCATACATAATGTCAGGGCTGCCAGCTTAGCATGACTTGCGCCAGTTTTAGTTCTTTTTAAACAAAAAAGACTAACTGAAATCTAACGCCTTTTGAAATGTTTTCTTTTCCGACTCATCATCATCATCATCTCAGCCGATGGACGTCCACTGCTGGACATAGGCCTCCCCCAAGGATCGCCATAACGACCGGTCCTGCACTGCCCTCATCCAACGGGTTCCCGCCGCCTTCACAAGGTCGTTGGTCCACCGTATGAGGGGCCTACCTACGCTGCGCTTTCCAATACGCGGTCGCCACTCGAGAACTTTTCGGCCCCATCGGCCATAGGTTCTGCGAACAATGTGCCCCCGCCCTTTGCCACTTAAGTTTAACAATTCTTTGGGCTATGTCAGTTGCTCTGGATCTCGTCATTTCTGATTCGATTTCGCAGGGAAACTCCGAGCATAGCCCTCTCCATTGCCCTTTGGGTGACTTTCAGCCTTTTTATGAGGCCTTAACGACTATATGTTATCAATACTTCCATACATAAATCACTATTCAACTAATAGCACTATTTGGGACCAACTTCTTAATGTTCTTCCGAAGCAGGGAGGCGCTCGAGAGGAAATACCACAAATTTCTGTGAGCACACCCCGGACCCTTCATACAAACAGGCTCTCAGTGACAAGAACGTAAGTGATACTGAGAGGATTATACCACTTCTTACCGTCGATAGCTTCGAGGTCAACCGAGAGGGGGAGAGGTTGAATAGTGAAGGGCAGGGAATGTCCATGCTGTGCATACTCATTCTTGTACTGTGGTCTGACCATGCTAAGTTATCTCAATACAAACTAAGTGGAACGCTGATTTTCTATAGACAGCTTCAGACATTTATCGGTGACGTTTCGAAGCACTATGTGTTGAATTTGGATTCGTATCTATATTGCGTCGATAGTGCGCTACACCTCACCGCTTGTTGTCAGAGATTTCGCCCATACCAACCACTGTCTTGTTGGTCTAGTGGTCTAGCTAGAGCCCGGCTCACGATTAAGGTGCCTATGGTTTGAGTCTCGTGTGGCTCCCCCTGGTGCTCATAAGCGGCAACGCAAGTAATTGAGTCGTCCTAAAATCCCAGGCGACTTACCTATCTATAACCAATATACCTACATTATTAATCTATGGGTCTGACAGCGGGTTTCCACAGAGTAATGTGGGCAGCACTGCCTTCTGGTATTGTAGTTTTAATTATTAAATTCTGCTTTTCAGTTCAAACGCGCAGATGAGAAATCAGAAACAGTTATAGTGGTCCCTGCCTGGTAACTTTTAAAAAAGTGCCTTTTGTGTTATTCAAAAATTATTTTTAGCTGCATTGTAGTTTCAGCTGCCCCATTTTACAATAGGTGTCATATGAGGCAAATAAGGGATAATATTTCTTAAACCCTGGTATGGTGATTTATTACTTCAGACAAATGTTTTTTTTTCTGACCCTTAACAAAAATATACGACTTAGGCGAAATTCTGGCTCCTATCACAACTTGATACAACAATGCTAATTGTTATGCTTGCAATCTTAAAATGAAGTATTCTAATCGCCTCAATAAGGAAGACTGTTAACTTACACCCTGTATACATATCTTCTTGATAAACTTACTATCATAAGATATGTATACAGGGTGTAACAAAACACCCTAGTAATACTTAAGGGGATGCTTCAGCCTATGAAACTGAACAACTTTCACTATGGAGCCAATTTGAAATCGCGAAAAAAAATCCGCTCTTTCATACAAAACTGCAGTACCGTCTCGACTCAAATGTACGGGACGGCGGTTTTTTTTATTTTTTCTCGACATTGGCTCCATAGTGAAAGTTGTTCAGATTGATAGTCTGAAGCACCCCCCTTAAGTATTACTAGGGTGTTTTATTATGTATAATTATTTTTGGGTCGAATCGTCAAATCTTCTTCAAATCGTGTGATTGTAAACGCGCCCTTATCACTATTCGGTATAACGTCAATGTCACACCCCAATCTAATTCTTGACCGCAACAAGTCGTTTTAGCAACAAACAGGGTCCCCCCAACGATATTTATCTCCCTTCACACGGAGGCTCTATATCGGGAACTATGCAAATATACCATCGCACCTCCCTCGCTCCCCTGCTACCCCTGACATTTAATGACTTCTCACATATTGATGGCCGATGTACAGGCCGGATGCTTAACGCATGTTTACTATATTTCAATGTCATAGTCTTAAACTTTATACAGGGTATATACTTACATGCGTTACCTACATAAAGAAGACGAGATATTGCACCGACCCCAAGTAATGGGATAAGGACAGGAAGATGATCATGACTTTAAAGAGTAATTTTCGAAAAATTTAATTTTTATTTATTCTTGTTTAGTCTAGTGAAATTATCTAATTATCCAGACGCACCGCGGGATATCATCCCTTTCTTGACATCCCACATATCCGCACCAAGCGCCAACAGCCAAGGAGTGGAATGCCCTGCTTGCGTCAGTGTTTCCGAGCGCTTACAACCCGAATTCCTTTAAAGTACGAGAGAATAGGCTTCTTCTGGGTAAGCTCGCTACATCTTCGACCCCATCTTCGTCCTGAGGACTGGATTGAGGTCAAGAGCAAACCCATCCTTAATAAAAAAAAAAAAAAAAATCTAAATTTCAATAAAGTTTTAGTTTCACAATTTTAGTTTCATAAGAAATGTGGAACATTTTGTATTTTTTAAATTTTTTTCAAATGAAGATTATACTTTTAAGTGATTTTTAATGCAATAGTAAAAGCACAAGCACAGATTATTTAATAGTTACTACCGTAACAAAACTTACCCTAAACTTATTATAAACATTCTAAACTACAAATTTTACTAATTCTACTTAATTGAAAAGCCCGCCCCAGGTCATACCTGGCCCGAAAGTGCCCATAATGCTGGCCGCATTTCCTCATTGAATCGCTAATGATATGCATTGGGCCAGGTATGACCCAGCACAAGGACCATTACCCGCATTTTTTCTGTTTTGAAGTTCTTGTTTACGCTTCAAGACTTTTGTAATGAAATATAATGTAGTTAGAAATGTTGTAGAGTTTTAATTAAATATCTATAATTAGATGCGTATAAAGGTTATACATAATAGGATCCGATACACGCCATGTTGAACAAAATTGTCTCCGTTGTGTGACTCGTATTTGTACGGAACCTTGAATGCGTGAGTCTGACTCGCACTTGACAAGTTTTTTCTCGTTTTATTCCATAGTAATTATACAGGGTGTAACAATACACCCTAGTAATACTTAAGGGGTGCTTCAGACCATCAAACTGAACAACTTTCACTACGGAGCCAACATCGAGAAAAAATTTAAAAAATCAGCTGTCATTTTAGTCGAATCGGTACTGCAGTTTTGTATGGGAAAAAATTTTTTTTTCTCGATGTTGGCTCCATAGTGAAAGTTGTTCAGTTTGATGGTCTGAAGCACCCCCTTAAGTATTACTAGGGTGTTTTGTTACACCATGTATACGAGCATTTGATACGAGCTTACTTCTCAGTATTTTTTTCGCAAATTTTTCCATGTAGCGTTGTAGGTAAAGTGGCGCCGTTAAAAGTTTTGATATTTTTGTTCTAATGAACAATTAGAGAAAATGAATTAATTACCTACCTATGTGTTCTATAGAACAAATAAGAGAAAATGAATTAATTACCTACGTGTTCTATAGAACAAATAAGAGAAAATGAATTAATTACCTACGTGTTCTATAGAACAAATAAGAGAAAATAAATTAATTACCTACGTGTTCTATAGAACAAATAAGAGAAAATGAATTAATTACCTACGTATTCTATAGAACAAATAAGAGAAAATGAATTAATTACCTACGTGTTCTATAGAACAAATAAGAGAAAATGAATTAATTACCTACGTGTTCTATAGAACAAATAAGAGAAAATGAATTAATTACCTACGTGTTCTATAGAACAAATAAGAGAAAATGAATTAATTACCTACGTGTTCTATAGAACAAATAAGAGAAAATGAATTAATTACCTACGTGTTCTATAGAACAAATAAGAGAAAATGAATTAATTACCAACGTGTTCTATAGAACAAATAAGAAAAAAAAATCTCATTTTCTTCGATGAAGTTTTATTCCATAGGTGACATGGGGTCTCTGATCAGTAGAGTGAATATCTTAGTGATATTCAGGTTTTAAGGAATAACTGCTAGATAATCAAATTCTACTTTCATTCAGAAGTAATATAAAGATAATGTAATGAAACAATAATAATATTTAGTGTCGATCTGGTAACCTAGCGCAATATAATTCATGGGACATGAAGCCGAAGGTTATGTTTCGGTTTATTCGCTCTCATCTCTTAGTTTATTCACTTATGTTTATTGCTCTGACATACTGACAAACTTACCTATATTATATATCCTAATAGTAATACCACAGCCCGGACACTGCATACTAAAATTTGAAATTGACAAGATGACGTCAGCACATGCGAAACGAAATTGAACCTTAAGTATCTAGTAATAGATACTCTTTCTTATACTGTGCCTTAAGTCTTCTTCGTAGGTAACAAGCATGGTACAATAATATACTGCGCCTGGTATTCTCTTCCGATCACGTGACTGACCACGACAAGCCTACGTCATCATACCCCTTTACCATGTTTAGCGGCAATTTTTTTGTGACGTAGGCCTGTGTCACTCTGGGAATAGAAGACCTTGTTTTTTTAGACTATGGTAACAAGGAACCAGTGCGCGGTGACCAGAGGGCGATAGAGGGGGTGTGGTAAAAAGTTGGTGTGAGGAAGGGAGTATCCGTACTGTATCTAGTAATAGATACTCTTTCTTAAGCTGTGGTAATACTTTTAGGCGCTGGTACTGATGCTATCCTGAATTTTCACTTTCCACCAGCTTTTGCCCGCGACCTCGTCTACGTTGACTAATGTGTTAATGTGTGTGTTAAAAATATATTCCATCTGCCAAACATCCAAATCCGTTCAACCGTTTAATCCAAACATCTAAAAATCCACACAACTTTCACATTTATAATTATAACATTCTTTGTTCTTATCGTGTGGGCAGAGCCCTGGTGTCAGAGTTTTTTCAGACCGCCTTACGGCCTCTAACGTTGTTTTTACGTAATGACTACTACTACCAGAGACAGTAGCCAGGACGAACAGCTTAACGTGCCATCCGAAGCACGGAATCATTTTTCTTTTCAGACAATCAGATGCTTCAACCTGCAATGTCCTAACCAACTGGCGAAAAATGCACAAAGTGACATATCACTAGGTGTCCCCCATGGGAATCGAACCCATGACCTCCGTGTCGAAAGCCCATGCTTTTAACCTTGATAGATAGACTTAGTAGAAGTAGGTAGACTTAGTACAAAAAGTTGATAGAAAAATATACTAATAGACAGAAGTAGAAGAATAGGCCGTAGCAAAGTTTCTAACTACCCCAGAAGGACTTATGGTCGGAAGTTTGTGTATTTGTATATTTCATTTATTACTTTCTCGGGATTGTTAACAAAAACTATCAAAATTATAATTTCTGTAGTTAATTATTTAAAAATTGCTGAGTGTTTAGTAATTTGCAACGAAAGTACCTAGATTCCGTCTTGAGGAGCTCCGCATCAAAGTCTGTATCTTACATACTTTGAAGCGAAAGCGAGCTCCGATTTTATTCCCTACTACTATTATAGGTGATGTATAAGATGCCCTCACAACACGATCCCCCTGCTACTTCTCTACAAACTTATAGTTTGAAAACCACTGTTTTAAATATAGCTAGTGAAAACTGAGGCAAGTAAGTTGCAACTAGTTACCAAATATTTATTCATTAGCTTTGATCAGTAATAATGTTCGTAGTGACATATAATGATGAGGTGTGACGTGAGCACAAGTCACACGAGGGCTCTCGCTGTCATGTCATCACTCGCGGCTCAGTGATCCGTGCTTTGGCTACTGATAACTTTATAATTCACAAATTTTCAGGGTTCGGTTACAAAACCCCCTTGACAATACATCTCGTTTAAAGCAGTGTGGTTCCACCTAAGAATGGCCCACCTAATTTCTTCCCGTGGGTGTCGTAAAAGGCGACCAAGGTATAACGTTTCATATGCACTGTTTTTGTGGGCAAAACTTACCAACTCCTGGATTTAGGGTCAAAAGGGACCGAGCCAAAAGAGAAACAAAACTCATAAAGAGAAACAATTACGCGCCAGTCTTCGTTTGATTGACGGACAACGCGGACGTCTTCATGATGTGCTGATTTGCTGTAAGAATTTGTAAAACTACGCAAGCAAAATAAAATTAAATACTTAGGTCAAATTCAGTGTTTTAGCTGGCGTACTTTCGTTTGTGTATGTTAGGCTGAGACACTTTTTTCGAGAATTTACACAGTCATCATCATCATCATCATCATCTCAGCCGATGGACGTCCACTGCTGGACATAGGCCTCCCCCAACGATCGCCATAACGACCGGTCCTGCGCTGCCCTCATCCAACGTTTTCCCGCCGCCTTCACATTACGACGACCTGGTGGTCGTCGGGACCAATTTACACAGTATGGACAATTAATTTCTTAACCACTTTGTGTTTATTAAAAAACAAACAAAGACGTTCATAATTTATAAGAGATACGTGTGCTTCTGATTTCAGTATTGATCAATATTTAAATCTAAAATTTTTGGCTGTTACTTTGATCCGTAATAAGCAAAGGAATCCTTCTCATTCATCCTACCGTGCATTTTCAATATTTTTGAGGTATCTTGAGAAATAATAGAGAATAATTGAAAATGTTAATATAAGCACACATTAACACCTAATTCAATCTCCAAATGGTTTTTCAATTTAAAGCCTACCTTTAGTACTTTTCATAAAATGAAATATTTTCCATTATTCAGTATTTCCCTTTGTACCTTGGTTTGGTTCTATTATGAAATGAAATACAATTAGAAATGAAACGATAATTATTTACAGAGAATAAGGACTAAGCCATGTACCTACCACTCGACCCCGATTTTTTTTTATGTAAGTATTTGAAAGATAAATGTTGACAATAAAATTCTGTTAATTCGTAATTCTTTGCACTACGGAACCTTTGAAGTGCGTTCCACTCCATCTACCTGTATATTTACACCCGAACCAATGAGCCGATAACCCTGTATATTCATCGTGGAACAGGTATCTACATTATGTTGCTCTCATAATGTTGTTGACGTAAAAGTCAATAACTCGGTTTATCCTTCAGTTCATAAAAATAAGAGAGTTATGAAGGAATTTAGTATGTTACATGTTATGAGGTAAAGGAAAACATCGTGATAGGGTTCATGTAAATTGTTTGCTTGTAATTCTTTGCGGAGGGATATGCTCGGAGTTTCCCTGCGAGATCGAATAACAAATGAGGAGATCCGCAGAAGAACCAAAGTAGCTACCAGAGCCCAAAGAATTGTTAAACTAATGGGCAATGGGCGGGGCACATTGCTCGCAGAACCGATGGCCCATGGGGCTGAAGAGTTCTCGAGTGGTGACCGCATACCGGAAAGCGCAGCGTGGGTAGGCGGCGGGAACCCATTGGATGAGGGCGCAGGACCGGTCGTTATGGCGATCCTTGAGGGAGGCCTATGTCCAGCAGTGGACGTCCATCGGCTGAGATGATGATGATAATTAACTCTTTACCACCTTGAGCTGTACATGAATGCAATATAGCTTTCAAGCTCTGACTCCCCATCGCTCACCTGTAGAAGTTCTTATGACCTCCTGGAGTTTTGTTCAGACTCTTAAGAGAAGCGAGGACAATAAAACCCTAGAGGGTGTTAGTGTTGAAATAATTTATGTTATTATTTCAATATATTTTAGATTAAGTGGTTAAGGTATTTGTGTAGAAAGAGATAAGTGAAAAATTCTTCATCTATGGGTATTTGTAATATGGGTCCGTTATTCTGATTGCACTGTTACCTGTTTTGTATATAAAAACATTTAAAAAAAAAGAGTAGTTTTTTTGATGAAACTGAATGGAAAATAAATTTCCACCGTATCCACTCTTATTTTCATTCCTCTTTCAGTTTTCTGAATGCAAATACGTTTCTTTATGTTTACCATAGGTATAAATATTCCATGAATAATTTGGATGTCGAATCGTGCCTTACCTGTGAGGGTCCGGACCTTTACTTCCTATTGAAGCCTTACGAAGCCGAATTCAGATTGTAACCCGTCGTTCTTGATGGATTATTAAAATCATACGTAATGTGAAGGAAAAGATTTTACAAGACGAAAGATTAGGTACCATTTCTGGAGGTAGTCCAACTGCGTACAACATATACGTGTTAAAAAATTAGCGCAAACCTCATACACCCCAACTGATTTATAACAAAATAATTAGATTGAAACAATAATTTCATTATTTTGATACTTAAAATTTAAAGTTATTCGCATTTTAAGTTTTGAGGTTAAAATGATTTGGTATCATTTCAGCAATGAATGAAAGCGCTAACGTACTCATGAATACATTTTAAATATCTTGTTTCGGTAGTAAGTAGGGTGAGTGTGCCCGTGCGGTGGGTTGACATCGGGTTAAGAAAATTTAAAAATTTTATAAAAAAATATTTAATATTTTGAAAAAAAATTACTTATGTTGAAACCAAGATAATTCGATTCTGCTCTCGATTCTAAACAAACGACTTTCTAGTTTTGTGTTAATTCATTAACACGTTGTATAAATTTTTTTACTTAGTTTTGTTTTGGTTGTTGTCACGCTTTGGTTGAAACCTAAAAGCAGGAAAGAAATCCAGTCCAAGTATAAATAAAATAAATATGTGAATTAACTTTAGTACCTAAATGATTAGCGGTTCATCTATACCTACTAAGGAATTTCACTGTACATTCATTCTTGAAGCTTATCATAAAATTATCATACCTCGGAACAAAAAAGAATCCCTTAAATCGGTAAAAAATACTGAAATATTATGTTGAAGTGAAGTGTACATTGCAAAAAAAAACGACGTATAAATATATAAAGACATATCCAAAGACTTGATATTATAATAAAGATCAGTGGCCATATTATTATCATACGGACGTTGACGGAAAGATATTATTAATCTTCTCACTAATATTATAAATGTGAAAGTTTGTGAGGTTGTAAGGTTGTATGTTTGTGTTTCAATCACGCTTAAACGGCTGAACGGATTTGGATGAAATTTGGCACGCAGATAGAATGTGTTCTGGATTAACATATAGGATACTTTTTATCCCAGTAATGGGTTCCTGTGGGATAAGTGGGAATAATTTACAATGATTTACTACGCTGACTTGTGCTGACATATGTATTTGGATAGATTGTAGTGGTAAATAGAAGTTGCTTTTTTCATCGCTTCGCATAGAAGCCGCGTAGCGCATTTAGAAAATGGTTAGATTTTCATACATTAGGTGAAGGTTCGATTCTTGGTCTAGAATCTAGATGTTTTTTTTTTTCATTTAAGTTTTTTAAATAAAATTACCTACAACTACAATACCATTATCTTTCAGCATTTTTCTTTTTTTAATGCAACAATAGGTAGTCAAACAAGATATTATACACAAAAAAAGGTAAATATTAAAAACGTTCAAATAGGAAACCAATCTTAGTGATCGGTAAACAACTATAGATAGAAAGGTATAGCAGAACCCTATCAAAGATCAATAGCTGTAATCTGGACGGATGCCCAGGATCCTCAATACTCTTTGGATAGTGACGCGTTTTCGCTGACTGAGGTACGCGCCAGCCTTCTGGTCACCTGTAGCGTCGACTATCCTAGAAACTATTTTCTTTAATAACTAGCTTCCATCTTCCTGGCATCTGGACCCTAGACCTCTACACCAAAAGGCTGTGCCTAAGACCGATATATAACCTACCTACCTTTTGAGGAGAAGTTTCCCGTTCTGACCAGTACATGTACAGTACACGTATGTAAATTTACGTTTGTAATTACTTTCGGGGTGGTCACGAACATTGCTAAAAGTACCAAAGCATAATTCGGAAGCTTCAGCGAAAGGTAATACGTAGCGATAATAGTTTATTTCCTGATACCTATTGACTTAAGTAGTAGTCGCCATAGTTGAATCGGCTCTCCCAAACTATACCTAAATTTCTCTTTAAAAAAAACTAGCGGCCCGTCCCGGCTTCGCACGGGTGGACGTCTAATCTTTTCTAGCAATAAATATAGCCTATGTTACTCAGGGTGAATGCAGCTTTCTAATGGTGAAAGAATTTTTTAAATCGGCCCAGTACTTTTTGAGCCTATTCATTACAAACATACAAACATACAAAAATAGGTACAAATCTTTCCTCTTTATAATATTAGTGTAGATACATAATACATTACCTGCATTAGGTACTCAAACAAGATATTATACATAAAAATAAGTAAACTATTAAAAGCTAAATAATATGAAACCAATCTTATTGATCAGTGAACCAACTACGCATAGATAGCAGAACCATATCAAAGATCAATGGCTGTCAAGGGGAGGGATGTCCAGAATGCTTTACCTACTCTTTGGATGGCAATGCCTTTTCGCTGACCGAGGTACGCGCTAGCCTTTTGGTCACTTCTAGCGTCGACTAACTTAGAAACTATTTCTTTAATAAACAGCTTCCAACTTCCGGGTATCTGGACGCCACAGGCCCATGGTCTCTACACCAAAAGGTGCAAGTACGTAGCTTTTGTATAAGACCTGCATATGATCTAGCTTACTTTTGAGGAGCGGTTTCCCGTTCTGAGCAGGAATGTAGGTACCTACATGCTAAGTACATGCACACGTATGTAAAACAATTGTAATTCCTTTCGGGGTGGTCAGGATCATTGGCACCTAAAGGTACCAATTACCTTTTTAAGCCTGCACCTGCAGTAAAACTTACTTTTAGTATAATGCTGAGGTTTTAGCGAAAGGTAATAATGATAATAGTGTATTACCCATAAAGTTACTATAGAGTCACTAACAGCTCAAAGAGCAAGATGCTAGCGGCACCAATGTGTAATAGAAAGAAGTACGTGATGCGAGGCAATAGAACCGTTTTTGGGGATCTTATCGCAGGGTAAAAATTTGGTTTCTGTGATTATTTCCGAACCTAAAGTGAAATCGTAGATAATTTTGTGAAATACACTAACACTATTGTATTAAATTATCCACTATTTCACGTTAGGGTCAGCGCACACCCAGCGTAAAACTGTTCGAGCATGCGCGAGCAGATTTCATTGATTCAATTGATAATGAACTCTATTCCCATTGAAATAAAGTTGAAAATAGCTTGCAAGTGATTAAATCCCTTCAGCGTCTGTTCGAGTATGCTCGCGCATGCTCCTCGCGGTGACGGGAGCAGTCGCGAGCATGCGCGCGGATGCTCGCGCATGCTCGAGCATGTTCGAGCATACGCCCGTGTCGATGCTTGCGATCCGTCGTAAGTGTTGCCACCTCGGCCGGTTTCGTACTAAATCTAGCATATTTTTTAACTACTTTAGCCCGAAAAGGGCAATTTACTACAGATAATATTATACAACGTGTTAATGAATTAACGCAAAACTAGAAAGTAGTTTGTTTGGAATCGATAGCAGAATCGAATTATCATGGTTTCAACATAGGTAATTTTTAATTTACTAAACCCGATGTCAACCCACCCCACGGGCACACTCACCCTACTTACTACCAAAACAAGATTATAAAAATGTATCCATGAGTACGTTAGCGCTTTCTTTCAGTGCTGAAATGATAACAAATCATTTTTGCCTCCGAACTTAAAATGCGAATAACTTTAAATTTTAAGTATCAAAATAATGAAATTATTGTTTCAATCTAATTCTTTTGTTATAAATCAGTTGGGGTGTATGAGGTTTTGCGCTAATTTATTAACACGTTGCATAATAATCGAACTCTTTTTGAAAATACAAAGAAAATCTGAAAGGTCGAAGCAGATATAAGGCCGGTTCACACAGAAAGCGGTTCCGGAGGCGGTCCGGAGGCGGGATTGTTGTAATGTACGAGTTCACTACGAGTTTATATGCACCCTGCCACACAGAAAACCGGGCCGGGAGCGGCGCGGTACGCCCGGTACCGCGCAGAACACAGGCGGCGGCGGCGCGGGGCCGGAGGCGACGCGGAGGCGGCCGCGGCCGCTGTATTCCATTGTAGTCAATGCGAGGTGTCACACAGAGCGGAGGCGGGCGCGTCGCGGTCCGGAGGCGGTATTTACCGCACTGTCATTTTGTATTTTTCCACGATTTTTTTTAATAAATCGCTTTACGGCACTGGATTCTAGTCCTTTTGTGCCACTAGTATTATTTTATTTTCCTTTTGTTATAGAACGTTACGAACTTTTTTCTATCTAAACCGTTGCTTCCAAAATCGATAACTGAGGGTCCGCGTGGACTCCAAACACAAATCTGATGTTAGATTTGAGAAAAGTGGCCACCATCTTGAACTTTTTTGTTTCTTAGCCGATTGCTCCCAAAATCGTTATCTGGGGGTCCGCGTGGACTCCGAACACGAATCCGATGTCAGATTTGAGAAAAGAGGCCGCCATCTTGAACTTTTTTGTTTCTCAACCGATTGCTTCCAAAATCGATATCTGGGGGTCCGCGTGGACTCCGAACACGAATCCGATGTCAGATTTGAGAAAAGTGGCCGCCATCTTGAACTTTTTTGTTTCTCAACCGGTTGCTTCCAAAATCGATATCTGAAGTGCGATTTTTGAAAATCATACGAGCGACTTGGCAGTAGAAAATGTCAAAATTACTATGGAGATTATGCATCTTTCTACTGCCAAGTCGCTCGTATGATTTTCAAAAATCGCACTACTGGGGGTCTGCGTGGACTCCGAACACGAATCCGATGTCAGATTTGAGAAAAACGGCCGCCATCTTGAACTTTTTTGTTTCTCAACCGATTGCTTTCAAAATCGATATCTGAGGGTCCGCATGGACTCCGAACACGAATCCGATGTTAGATTTGAGAAAAGTGGCCGCCATCTTGAACTTTTTTGTTTCTCAACCGATTACTTCCAAAATCGATATCTGGGGGTCCGCGTGGACTCCGAACACGAATCCGATGTCAGATTTAAGAAAAGTGGCCGCCATCTTGAACTTTTTTGTTTCTCAACAGGTTGCTTCCAAAATCGATATCTGGGGGTCTGCGTGGACTCCGAACACGAATCCGATGTCAGATTTGAGAAAAACGGCCGCCATCTTGAACTTTTTTGTTTCTCAACCGATTGCTTTCAAAATCGATATCTGAGGGTCCGCATGGACTCCGAACACGAATCCGATGTTAGATTTGAGAAAAGTGGCCGCCATCTTGAACTTTTTTGTTTCTCAACCGATTACTTCCAAAATCGATATCTGGGGGTCCGCGTGGACTCCGAACACGAATCCGATGTCAGATTTGAGAAAAGTGGCCGCCATCTTGAACTTTTTTGTTTCTCAACAGGTTGCTTCCAAAATCGATATCTGGGGGTCTGCGTGGACTCCGAACACGAATCCGATGTCAGATTTGAGAAAAACGGCCGCCATCTTGAACTTTTTTGTTTCTCAACCGATTGCTTCCAAAATCGATATCTGGCGGTCCGCGTGGACTCCGAACACGAGTCCGATGTCAGATTTGAGAAAAATGGCCGCCATCTTGAACTTTTTGATTCTCAACCGATTGCTTCCAAAATCGATATCTGGCGGTCCGCGTGGACTCCGAACACGAATCCGAAGTCAGATTTGAGAAAAGTGGCCGCCATCTTGAACTTTTTTGTTTCTCAACCGATTGCTTACAAAATCGATATCTGAGGGTCCGCATGGACTCCGAACACGAATCCGATGTTAGATTTGAGAAAAGTGGCCGCCATCTTGAACCTTTTTGTTTCTTAACCGATTGCTTCCAAAATCGATATCCGGGGGTCCGCGTGAACTCCGAACACGAATCCGAAGTCAGATTTGAGAAAAGTTGCCGCCATCTTGAACTTTTTTGTTTCTTAACCGATTGCTTCCAAAATCGATATCTGGGGGTCCGCGTGGACTCCGAACACGAATCCGATGTCAGATTTGAGAAAAGTGGCCGCCATCTTGAACTTTTTCGTTTCTCAACCGATTGCTTCCAAAATCGATATCTGGGGTCTGCGTGGACTCCAAACACGAATCCGATGTCAGGTTTGAGAAAAATGGCCGCCATCTTGAACTTTTGTGTTTCTCAACCGATTGCTTTCAAAATCGATATCTGAGGGTCCGCATGGACTCCGAACACGAATCCAATGTTAGATTTGAGAAAAGTGGCCGCCATCTTGAACTTTTTTGTTTCTCAAACGATTACTTCCAAAATCGATATCTGGGGGTCCGCGTGGACTCCGAACACGAATCCGATGTCAGATTTGAGAAAAGTGGCCGCCATCTTGAACTTTTTTGTTTCTCAACCGATTGCTTCCAAAATCGATATCTGGGGGTCTGCGTGGACTACAAACACGAATCCGATGTCAGATTTGAGAAAAACGGCCGCCATCTTGAACTTTTTTGATTCTCAACCGATTGCTTCCAAAATCGATATCTGGCGGTCCGCGTGGACTCCGAACACGAATCCGATGTGACCTATGTCAGATTTGAGAAAAATGGCCGCCATCTTGAACTTTTTCGTTTCTCAACCGATTGCTTCCAAAATCGATATCTGGGGGTCCGCGTGGACTCCGAACACGAATCCGATGTCAGATTTGAGAAAAGTGGCCGCCATCTTGAACTTTTTTGTTTCTCAACCGGTTGCTTCTAAAATCGATATCTGGGGGTCTGCGTGGACTCCGAACACGAATCCGATGTCAGATTTGAGAAAAGTGGCCGCCATCTTGAAGTTTTTGTTTCTCAACCGATTGCTTCCAAAATCGATATCTGGGGGTCCGCGTGGACTTCGAACACGAATTCGATGTCAGATTTGAGAAAAGTGGCCGCCATCTTGAACGTTTTTGTTTCTCAACCGATTGCTTCCAAAATCGATACCTGGGGCTCCACCTGGACTCCGAACACGAATCCGAAGTCAGATTTGAGAAAAGTGGCCGACATCTTGAACTTTTTGGTTTCTCAACCGATTGCTTCCAAAATCGATATCTGGGGGTCTGCGTGGACTCCAAACACGAATCCGATGTCAGATTTGAGAAAAATGGCCGCCATCTTGAACTTTTTTGATTCTCAACCGATTGCTTCCAAAATCAATAACTGACTAACTGATAACTTCTCAAATCTGACATCAGATTCGTGTTCGGATTCCACGCGGACCCTCAGGTATCGATTTTGGATGCAATCGGTTGAGAAACAAAAAAGTTCAAGATGGCGCCCACTTTTCTCAAATCTGACATCGGATTCGTGTTTGGAGTTCACGCGGACCCTCAGATATCGATTTTGGAAGCAATCGGTTGAGAAACAAAAAAGTTCAAGATGGCGGCCACTTTTCTCAAATCTGACATCGGATTAGTGTTTGGAGTCCACGCGGACCCCCAGATATCGATTTTGGAAGCAATCGGTTGAGAAACAAAAAAGTTCAAGATGGCGGCCACTTTTCTCAAATCTGACATCGGATTCGTGTTCGGAGTCCATGCGGACCCTCAGATATCGATTTTGAAAGCAATCGGTTGAGAAACAAAAAAGTTCAAGATGGCGGCCGTTTTTCTCAAATCTGACATCGGATTCGTGTTCGGAGTCCACGCAGACCCCCAGATATCGATTTTGGAAGCAACCGGTTGAGAAACAAGAAAAGTTCAAGATGGCGGCCACTTTTCTCAAATCTGACATCGGATTCGTGTTCGGAGTCCACGCGGACCCCCAGATATCGATTTTGGAAGTAATCGGTTGAGAAACAAAAAAGTTCAAGATGGCGGCCACTTTTCTCAAATCTAACATCGGATTCGTGTTCGGAGTCTATGCGGACCCCCAGATATCGATTTTGGAAGCAATCGGTTGAGAAACAAAAAAGTTCAAGATGGCGGCCACTTTTCTCAAATCTGACATCGGATTCGTGTTCGGACTCCACGCGGACCCCCAGATATCGATTTTGGAAGCAATCGGTTGAGAAACAAAAAAGTTCAAGATGGCGGCCGTTTTTCTCAAATCTGACATCGGATTCGTGTTCGAGGTCCACGCAGGCCCCCAGATACGATTTTGGAAGCAACCGGTTGAGAAACAAGAAAAGTTCAAGATGGCGGCCACTTTTCTCAAATCTGACATCGGATTCGTGTTCGGAGTCCACGCGGACCCCCAGATATCGATTTTGGAAGTAATCGGTTGAGAAACAAAAAAGTTCAAGATGGCGGCCACTTTTCACAAATCTGACATCGGATTCGTGTTTGGAGTCCACGCGGACCCCCAGATATCGATTTTGGAAGCAATCGGTTGAGAAACAAAAAAGTTCAAAATGGCGGCCACTTTCCTCAAATCTGAGATCGGATTCGTGTTTGGAGTCCACGCGGACCCCCAGATATCGATTTTAGAAGTAGTCGGTTGAGAAACAAAAAGTTCAAGATGGCGGCCACTTTTCTTAAATCTGTCATAGGATTCGTGTTCAGTCCACGCGGACCCCCAGATATCGATTTTGGAAGTAATCGGTTGAGAAACAAAAAAGTTCAAGATGGCGGCCACTTTTCTCAAAACTGACATCGGATTCGTGTTCGGAGTCCACGCGGACCCCCAGATATCGATTTTGGAAGCAATCGGTTGAGAAACAAAAAAGTTCAAGATGGCGGCCACTTTTCTCAAATCTGACTTCAGATTCGTGTTCGGAGTCCACGCGGACCGCCAGATATCGATTTTGGAAGCAATCGGTTGAGAATCAAAAAAGTTCAAGATGGCGGCCACTTTTCTCAAATCTGACATCGGATTCGTGTTCGGAGTCCACGCGGACCGCCAGATATCGATTTTGGAAGCAATCGGTTGAGAATCAAAAAAGTTCAAGATGGCGGCCATTTTTCTCAAATCTGACATCGGATTCGTGTTTGGAGTCGACGCAGACCCCCAGGTATCGATTTTGGAAGCAATCGGTTGAGAAACAAAAAAGTTCAAGATGGCGGCCACTTTTCTCAAATCTGACATCGGATTCGTGTTCGGAGTCCACGCGGACCGCCAGATATCGATTTTGGAAGCAATCGGTTGAGAATCAAAAAAGTTTAACATGGCGGCCACTTTTCTCAAATCTGACATCGGATTCGTGTTTGGAGTCCACGCGGACCCCCAGATATCGATTTTGGAAGCAATCGGTTGAGAAACAAAAAAGTTCAAGATGGCGGCCACTTTTCTCAAATCTGACTTCAGATTCGTGTTCGGAGTCCACGCGGACCGCCAGATATCGATTTTGGAAGCAATCGGTTGAGAATCAAAAAAGTTCAAGATGGCGGCCACTTTTCTCAAATCTGACATCGGATTCGTGTTCGGAGTCCACGAGGACCGCCAGATATCGATTTTGGAAGCAATCGGTTGAGAATCAAAAAAGTTCAAGATGGCGGCCATTTTTCTCAAATCTGACATCGGATTCGTGTTTGGAGTCGACGCAGACCCCCAGGTATCGATTTTGGAAGCAATCGGTTGAGAAACAAAAAAGATCAAGATGGCGGCCACTTTTCTCAAATCTGACATCGGATTCGTGTTCGGAGTCCACGCGGACCCCCCAGATATCGATTTTGGAAGTAATCGGTTGAGAAACAAAAAAGTTCAAGATGGCGGCCACTTTTCTCAAATCTAACATCGGATTCGTGTTCGGAGTCCATGCGGACCCTCAGATATCGATTTTGAAAGCAATCGGTTGAGAAACAAAAAAGTTCAAGATGGCGGCCGATTTTCTCAAATCTGACATCGGATTCGTGTTCGAGGTCCACGCAGGCCCCCAAATACGATTTTGGAAGCAACCGGTTGAGAAACAAGAAAAGTTCAAGATGGCGGCCACTTTTCTCAAATCTGACATCGGATTCGTGTTCGGAGTCCACGCGGACCCCCAGATATCGATTTTGGAAGTAATCGGTTGAGAAACAAAAAAGTTCAAGACGGCGGCCATTTTTCTGAAATCTGACATCGGATTCGTGTTCGGAGTCCACGCGGACCCCCAGATATCGATTTTGGAAGCAATCGGTTTAGAAACAAAAAAGTTCAAGATGGCGGCCATTTTTCTCAAATCTGACATCGGATTCGTGTTCGGAGTCCACGCAGACCCCCAGATATCGATTTTGGAAGCAACCGGTTGAGAAACAAGAAAAGTTCAAGATGGCGGCCACTTTTCTCAAATCTGACATCGGATTCGTGTTCGGAGTCCACGCGGACCCCCAGATATCGATTTTGGAAGTAATCGGTTGAGAAACAAAAAAGTTCAAGATGGCGGCCACTTTTCACAAATCTGACATCGGATTCGTGTTTGGAGTCCACGCGGACCCCCAGATATCGATTTTGGAAGCAATCGGTTGAGAAACAAAAAAGTTCAAAATGGCGGCCACTTTCCTCAAATCTGAGATCGGATTTGTGTTTGGAGTCCACGCGGACCCCCAGATATCGATTTTAGAAGTAGTCGGTTGAGAAACAAAAAGTTCAAGATGGCGGCCACTTTTCTTAAATCTGTCATAGGATTCGTGTTCAGTCCACGCGGACCCCCAGATATCGATTTTGGAAGTAATCGGTTGAGAAACAAAAAAGTTCAAGATGGCGGCCACTTTTCTCAAAACTGACATCGGATTCGTGTTCGGAGTCCACGCGGACCCCCAGATATCGATTTTGGAAGCAATCGGTTGAGAAACAAAAAAGTTTAAGATGGCGGCCACTTTTCTCAAATCTGACATCGGATTCGTGTTCGGAGTCAACGCGGACCCCCAGATATCGATTTTGGAAGCAATCGGTTGAGAAACAAAAAAGTTCATGATGGCGGCCACTTTTCTCAAATCTGACTTCGGATTCGTGTTCGGAGTCCACGCGGACCGCCAGATATCGATTTTGGAAGCAATCGGTTGAGAATCAAAAAAGTTCAAGATGGCGGCCATTTTTCTCAAATCTGACATCGGATTCGTGTTCGGAGTCCACGCGGACCGCCAGATATCGATTTTGGAAGCAATCGGTTGAGAATCAAAAAAGTTCAAGATGGCGGCCACTTTTCTCAAATCTGACATCGGATTCGTGTTCGGAGTCCACGCGGACCGCCAGATATCGATTTTGGAAGCAATCGGTTGAGAAACAAGAAAAGTTCAAGATGGCGGCCACTTTTCTCAAATCTGACATCGGATTCGTGTTCGGAGTCCACGCGGACCCCCAGATATCGATTTTGGAAGTAATCGGTTGAGAAACAAAAAAGTTCAAGATGGCGGCCACTTTTCACAAATCTGACATCGGATTCGTGTTTGGAGTCCACGCGGACCCCCAGATATCGATTTTGGAAGCAATCGGTTGAGAAACAAAAAAGTTCAAAATGGCGGCCACTTTCCTCAAATCTGAGATCGGATTCGTGTTTGGAGTCCACGCGGACCCCCAGATATCGATTTTAGAAGTAGTCGGTTGAGAAACAAAAAGTTCAAGATGGCGGCCACTTTTCTTAAATCTGTCATAGGATTCGTGTTCAGTCCACGCGGACCCCCAGATATCGATTTTGGAAGTAATCGGTTGAGAAACAAAAAAGTTCAAGATGGCGGCCACTTTTCTCAAAACTGACATCGGATTCGTGTTCGGAGTCCACGCGGACCGCCAGATATCGATTTTGGAAGCAATCGGTTGAGAAACAAAAAAGTTTAAGATGGCGGCCACTTTTCTCAAATCTGACATCGGATTCGTGTTCGGAGTCAACGCGGACCCCCAGATATCGATTTTGGAAGCAATCGGTTGAGAAACAAAAAAGTTCAAGATGGCGGCCACTTTTCTCAAATCTGACTTCGGATTCGTGTTCGGAGTCCACGCGGACCGCCAGATATCGATTTTGGAAGCAATCGGTTGAGAATCAAAAAAGTTCAAGATGGCGGCCATTTTTCTCAAATCTGACATCGGATTCGTGTTCGGAGTCCACGCGGACCGCCAGATATCGATTTTGGAAGCAATCGGTTGAGAATCAAAAAAGTTCAAGATGGCGGCCATTTTTCTCAAATCTGACATCGGATTCGTGTTTGGAGTCCATGCGGACCCTCAGATATCGATTTTGAAAGCAATCGGTTGAGAAACAAAAAAGTTCAAGATGGCGGCCACTTTTCTCAAATCTGACATCGGATTCGTGTTCGAAGTCCACGCGGACCGCCAGATATCGATTTTGGAAGCAATCGGTTGAGAAACAAAAAAGTTCAAGATGGCGGCCACTTTTCTCAAATCTGACTTCGGATTCGTGTTCGGAGTCCACGCGGACCGCCAGATATCGATTTTGGAAGCAATCGGTTGAGAATCAAAAAAGTTCAAGATGGCGGCCACTTTTCTCAAATGTGACATCGGATTCGTGTTCGAAGTCCACGCGGACCCCCAGATATCGATTTTGGAAGCAATCGGTTGAGAAACAAAAAAGTTCAAGATGGCGGCCACTTTTCTCAAATCTGACTTCGGATTCGTGTTCGGAGTCCACGCGGACCGCCAGATATCGATTTTGGAAGCAATCGGTTGAGAATCAAAAAAGTTCAAGATGGCGGCCATTTTTCTCAAATCTGACATCGGATTCGTGTTCGGAGTCCACGCGGACCGCCAGATATCGATTTTGGAAGCAATCGGTTGAGAAACAAAAAAGATCAGTCATCGATTCCAGAGCCGTTAAAAAAAAAGCGGCGCCGCCCCGCCGCCGCTTTGGATGTCACACCGGCCGCCTCCGCGCCGCTACCGCGCCGCGCGGACCCTGTGTGGCAGGCTCCGGAACGCCTTCGCTTTCCGCAAAACCGCCGCCGGCCCGCTTTCCCGCAAAACCGCCTCTGTGCGAACCGGCCATTAGTAGGTTTTCAAATTGTTCATATTCCATTTTATAGTTCCTAGCCATAAAATAACTCTCCCTAGAACTTTAAACCGTAACACAGCACTTTTCCTGCTCTTGCTCCTCTTCCTCTGCTAGTAACCCAATAATACCAAATATCAGTCCACCATACTTTAAAATTTCTCTTCGCACGTCTTTACTTTAAAATATTGTAAACACAACTGCAAAATTCACTGTCAACTGTAGCAACACGGGAGCATCCGCGAGACTGTTCGAACACGCGCGAGCATGCTCGCGCATGCTCGAGCATCCGCCGCTGCCGCCGGCGGATTTCGCCTCTGCCGCCGGCGGATTTTGCCGCTAGGTGTGCGCGACTGCAAAGAACATGCTCGAGCATGCGCGAGCAGATTTACGCTGGGTGTGCGCTGACCCTAAGATTGAGAATTATACAAAGAAATATAATTTTTACCCAGCCGATAATCTCCTGAAAACCTCCAAAAACGGTTTAATTTGACAACTCAAGTCAATTATTCTACTACTGTAAGGTTTAATAACTTTAATGATACAGCTACTGTACTGTAGTCGCTATAGTTGAATCGCCTCTCCCAAAATATACTTTTCTCTATAAATTAATGAAAAACTTCTACACCTGTTCATCTTGACGCTTAGGTCAAGATTCAGAGACGTTTATTGAATTAATCGTTTCCTTATCTCAAAATTCATCCATTTTCAACGATACTTGGACTTAACTCAAAACGTCTCTGTTGTGTAAGGTGAATTGGAAAAATACAAAAAATCCTCTGTCTTTTAACCTTTTCTAGCGTTCTTCTTTTTAGCGTTCTTTAATTTAATTGTAGTATCGTTTTCATCTTAAATTCTTAATAGATGGCGTTAGTCGTATTTTTAAAGCAAATGTGCAACAATTATTAATTCCAATACCACCGACTTTTTTTGTTTTCGCTGAAAAACCTTGAAAGCATGAGCTTAAAAACTTAGTATATTATCGCGACATTGTCGTTGAAATTTAGATTTAGCTAAAGTTTATTCATGACCTTCTTATTATCTTATCTCATTATGGGGGCTGGCATGCCAGCAACACATCGACCCACTGGTATCTTTTTACCCCTACATATTTATTTTCTTCACCCTTAAAAAATTTGGAAAATGAGGGAGACAATAGCATTCAGGGGAAAAAACCTATAATCTCCCAGTTTTGAATAACCATCTCTCAGGAGACACATACGTTTAGCCGCGAAAACATCGCAGTCACACAGTATTATGTATGTTCCATGGTTTCCTCCTCATCTCCGCACGCTCGGCAAATGGGATCTAGGGTGAGCTTTATCGTGCCTGTGGCGTACTGCCCGGTGAGGACTCCGATGATGGCACGAGCTTTGCTCCTGCTGTTGTTCAGTATGACCTGTGAGATTCGTGGTGTTATATTGCTGATAGTGTTGCAGACCTAATAGGCTAGACCATTCTAGCCGTGTCTTTTATCAGCCCATTCCTTAATGGCCATTCTAATGTTATGTAGTATATGCCTAAGTTTACCCTTTTACCGCGACTTAACGTTACGCGCTGCAACACTGTGACAAACGTAGCTGACTAAGCTATACTTAAGTTAGTTATAATATTAATCGATTGATTCTCTCTCTTGTACGGATCGTTGACATTACAACACGTATCCTACAATGTGTGGTTTTACTTAACACCTCATTCGACCTACATTCCTGCTATACTTCATGGCGACCTTGCAGCAGAGCTAAGAATCTTCCGACGAGCAGCATGAACACGAAAATTAAGAAAGAAGAACAACATATAGAAGATTGAAAAAAAAGAAGACAGCAAGAATGAAGAATGGCGTATTTTCTAACGCCAATTTAAAGAAGAAAACATCGAGAAATTTTGAAGACGGGAGCAAGAACTTTATATCCGAAATACTTTAGAGAAGATAATCAAAATGCATGAAATCAAGACAGTGGGTGAAGAAAGAAGAGAGAAGCGTAGGGGATCCAGGATGGTGTCCAGGGTATAGCCCGGCCCAAGTTCCAGCGGTGTCCAGGGTTATCCCGGCCCATGTTCCTGCGGTGTCCAGGGATATCCCGGCCCAACCAACATGCAGCACACAGCACACCGAGCGGCGGCGT
This sequence comes from Agonopterix subpropinquella, assembly GCA_922987775.1. Lineage (NCBI taxonomy): Eukaryota > Metazoa > Arthropoda > Insecta > Lepidoptera > Depressariidae > Agonopterix > Agonopterix subpropinquella. The sequence goes on along the minus strand of OV277700.1, from coordinate 24,994,708 downwards.
GCAGCGTCGAGCGTCGCGTCCGCGCCGCGCCGCGCCGAGTCATCAGCAACGTCATGCATGAGCGTGACCTACTTACGGTATTTGAGCGAGTTTGATGTAAGTTTTAAGCAAATATTTTAATTGTAGTAATTTGATTTTTATTTCTATTAATTTTCAAGTTAAACACATAAATTTTAAATAATTATAGTATAATATAGAATCATTATATTGCGCGATAGAGAATGTTTAGTTAAATTAGGTCCAGAGAGACGACAGAAGGGAATTGGAATTAAAAAGCTTATAAAATCAATTACTTATGCAAAGTAAAAAATATTGTGTCCCAGTTAAATGAAAAAGTGGAAGGGGAGAACCAAAATACATTGGATGTAGAATTGGTTAACAAGTTTATTTTTCGATTACAGTAGTCAAACAGAAAACATAATGGCCAAGGCTAGTTTTGATATTAAAACGGCCATCGCCTTATTGCCCGGTATGACGGGACAGGAGAGTACGACAAAACAGCTGATAGATTGTATTCTTATGTACAGCTCAATTATTAACAATGAATCACAAAATCTACTGATCAATTTCGTATTAAAAACGAGATTGTCGTCTAGTGCTAAGTTGCGTCTCAAATCAACGTACACTGACGTGAAAGATATGGTAAGCGATATGCGTAAGTTTTTGCTGCCCAAAAAGTCTGCCGAAGCGATTCAAGCACAGCTTTATAGAGCGACACAGGGGCGCAGATCAATAGAAACGTTCGGGTCGGAGATTGAAGATCTTTTCGTCAACCTGACCTTCGCCCAGGCCGATGACGATGAAGGTAAGTTTAAAGTCCTACGGCCTTTGAATGAAAAGTCGGCAATAAAGCGCTTCGCGGATGGTTTGTCGGACGCGAGGCTGAGCACAATTATAGCTTCAAGGCAATTCACGTCTCCACCAGAAGCTATAAGGGCGGCCCTCGACGAACAGTCATCCTCACCACGAGATGACCACGTCACGCACTATTCGCGTGGGCAATCTTATCGTGGGCACCAGCATCAGTACCCAAGTACTTCAAGAGGTAAGTTTTCTAGGGGCAAACCGACTCATAATTTTACCTATAAAAGGTAATAATTCTAATTTTAAACATACAATTCCGCCACGTTGCGAAGTAATCAAATACATTCCCGCCAGTCTATGCGAAGACTCTGTCGTTTTAGCGAAAGAACTAAGAGAAGGAGTGTTTGTTGCCGGTTTGATTTCTAAACCAGAGAAAGGTCGAATTCCCGTTAGAATTTTAAATACAACAGATCAAGAGGTAGAATTAGATTTGTCAAATTTAGACTTATTCAGTTTGAGTAGTTTTGATATTTGTAGTTTTGACAATCAAAAAATAAGTGCTGACAGAGTTAAAACTTTGCTTAACCTTCTTAACTTGAGTGCGTACCTTAATAAAGAGGAACAGTTAAGTATTGAGAGAATATGTGCTAAATACGCCGATGTATTTCATTTGCCAGGTGATAAGCTCAGTACTACGAACTTATTAGAACATTCTATAAGATTAAAAGAAAATGCAAATCCAGCATATATTAAACCGTATAGGATACCAAACGCGTTACGCAAGGAAATGCAGAATCAAATCCAGGATATGTTAGATAATGACATTATCGAAGAGACTACATCCGAGTGGTCCAGTCCAGTTTTGCTAGTACCTAAAAAGAGTGATAAGTACGGAGAGAAGAAATGGAGATTAGTGATCGACTATAGGCAGCTCAACAATAGGATTCAGGACGATAAGTTCCCGTTGCCTAATATCACTGAAATTTTAGACTCCTTGTCAGGTAGCATCTATTTTTCCAAACTGGACCTTTCCCAAAGTTATTACCAACTCTCATTAAATAAAACATCCCGTAAATATACTGCTTTCACAACAGACAGGATGTATCAGATGAAGCGATGTCCTATGGGACTTAAGACAAGTCCTAGTGTCTTCTCCAGGCTTATGACTATTGCCATGTCAGGCCTTAATTACAATCAATGCTTTATTTATTTAGACGATTGCATAGTAATCGGAAACTCTATCGGTTCACATAATAAACATTTAATCAATGTGTTAGAACGGTTCAGAAGTACTAATCTTAAATTAAATCCTTTGAAATGCGAGTTTCTACGCAAAGAGATCATGTACTTAGGCCACAAAATCACTTCTCAGGGTGTTTTTCCCGATGACCAAAAAATTAAAGCATTACATAATTATCCAAGACCAAACACCTCCGACGATGTTAAAAGATTCGTCGCTTTTGCCAATTACTATAGGCGTTTCATCCCAAACTTCGCAAATATTGCATATCCTCTTAACAAACTATCAAAGAAAAATGAAACTTTTAATTGGTCTCCAGAATGCGAGTCTGCATTTTTAACGTTAAAACAAGCTTTAATAAGCCCCCAAGTTTTAGACTACCCAGATTTTTCAGATAAAAATACTTTTGTCTTACATACAGACGCATCAAAGATAGGGTTAGGCGCCGTACTGTCTAATAGTAACGGAAAGGTAGTCGCATACGCTAGCCGTAATCTGAAGCCAGCCGAAACACGATACCCTATAATTGAGCTAGAGTTGTTAGCTATTGTTTGGGCTACAAAGCATTTTAGACCGTATTTATATGGCAAAAAATTTAAAATCATAACTGACCATAAGCCACTAATTTATCTATTCGGAATGACTGATCCTTCGAGTAGATTAACGAAATTTAGGCTATATTTAGAAGAATACGATTTTGATATTGAATATATTCCGGGACAACAAAATGCAGCTGCAGATGCATTGAGCCGCCTTCCGTTAAGTAGTAGTGATTTAAAAGAAATTAGAGAAAACGTTGTATCAGTCACTACGAGATCTATGGCAGAAAAATTTCGAAATCAGTCACTTAATGGCAATGACCGAACTGACATGACATCAGAGGTACCCATCACTACCAGGTCAGCTCAACCTAAAGTCGTGGAAATCCTCAAAAAGCCTAAAGATTGTATAGAATTAGTTCTCAATACTACGTATAAATTAAAGGGAAAAAATGTAGAGGAAATCACTAGTGAAAATCGTAATTATGTTTTTGTACCTTCAGAGTCTTGCATTCACCTATTATCCCGATCGTCATCTACCGTAAGCGTGTTGGCGAGGGAATTAGAGTCATTTTGCAGAGAGTTAAAGATTGAAGAAGTAGTTGTTGTTAAAGATAAACAAAATGAAGCGCTTGTAAAGGAATTTTTAGAAAAGTTTAAATGTAATATTCCTAGATTTTTAGTAACAAAAAGTGTTACAAGGATTACTGATAGAGACGAAAAAACAGTAATCTTAAATGACTTCCATCTGTTACCAACCAGCGGTCATGCGGGGGTAAACAGGATGTTGAATAACATTAAAAAATATTATTTTTGGCCAGGTATAAGCCGCGATGTCAGTGACTATGTGAAGAAGTGCAAAGATTGCCAATTCCAGAAACATGTAAATAAACACACCAGAGAGCCAATGGTGATAACTTCGACTCCAAGCACGTCGATGGAACGAATTAGCTTAGATTTGGTCGGCCCCCTGGATGTCGATAATTTAAATTATAAATATATTCTAACGCTCCAGTGTAACCTGACAAAGTACGTAGAGGCGTATCCTTTAAAAAGGAAAGACACCGAATCGGTAAGTAGAGCCTTTGTAAATAATTTTATATTAAGATACGGAGTTCCCAAGGAGGTAATTACGGACCAAGGAACCGAGTTTATGTCGAGCATATTTTCAGAGGTTTGTAGCATGTTAAATATTAAGAAACTTCATTCAACTGCGTACCATCACGAAACCATAGGTGGTTTAGAAAACACACACAAAAGCCTAGGTGCTTACCTAAGGATTCAGTGCAGTAATAATAAAACAGACTGGAGCAGTTGGTTAAGTTATTGGTGTTTTTCAATGAATACCACAGTACATACAGAGACACAATATACTCCTCATGAATTAGTTTTTGGAAAATTATGCAATATTCCCAATAATTTATTAAATTCCGTCGATCCTCTCTATAACTATGATAGTTATCCAAAAGAGTTTAAATTTAGATTGCAGAAAGCGCAATTGGATGCTAAGAACAATTTATTAATTAGTAAGGCTAATAGGAAAATAGCATATGATAAGAAATCTAATGTAATAACGTACAAACCAGGTGATTATGTACTTATGAAAAATCAAGTAGGAAATAAGTTAGAACCAATTTATACAGGTCCTTATAAAGTTATTGACGACATTTCACCTAATGTAAAAATTGACATAAATAATAAGATGTACATAACGCACAAGAACAATACTAAATTGTTTAATACAAATTAAGATTTTTATTTTATATTTTTATGTAATACTTATAAGTAAGCACTAATATAAGTTATGTAAGAAACCAAATTTTTTATACAAAAGATGTTTAATTATTTTATAAAATTCTTTTACTAGGTACTTAAAATTAGCTATGTAAAGAATCAAATTATTTATACAAATTGAAATGTTTATTTTATATTTTATGATTTAATATGATTATAACTAAAATGTTATATTTACGTAATAAGTTAAAAAAAAAAAAAAAAAATTTTACTCAACTGCGTTCGTCACATTTTTTTTTTTTCTCTTTGCCTTTGGGGGTGAAGGGATATCTTTTGGGGGAAGGTGTAGTATATGCCTAAGTTTACCCTTTTACCGCGACTTAACGTTACGCGCTGCAACACTGTGACAAACGTAGCTGACTAAGCTATACTTAAGTTAGTTATAATATTAATCGATTGATTCTCTCTCTTGTACGGATCGTTGACATTACAACACGTATCCTACAATGTGTGGTTTTACTTAACACCTCATTCGACCTACATTCCTGCTATACTTCAGTTACATGCCGGGATTCCTAAACTTGGTTCTGACCATGATCTTAGACGAGACATGAAACAAAATCACTTGTCCACGCTGACGAAGTTGCGGGCAACAGCTAGTATCTAATAAGACATCGCTAACAGATGTTACCACAGAGTTGCGACACTACCCATGAGCGAATCACGGAAGTGCGACATCATCAAAGAGCGAATCACGGAAGTGCGACACATAAATTGCGAATCACGGAAGTGCGACATATCAAAATTGCGAATCACGGAAGTGCGACATCCCGACGGTGCGAATCACGGAAATGCGACACATGCTCGACTCACGGAAGTGCGACAGAATGGAAGACCAAAGGGATTTGGGTGATCGCCTGTCTGATAACAATCGCGGCAATTCAGTTTCAAAGTCATGGGTGTCGTGCCAGTGCAGTTTCCAGTTGCGACGTTGTTGCGGTGCGGTTGCGACATCGCCTACGCTCAAAAATCGCTGGTGTGATATGGCTTTAACCTTTTCCTTTCTTTTAAGTCGATTAAAATAAAGTAGGTACATTCTTTATTTCTTTTTTTCTTTGTTCTGAGGTTTCAGAATAACTCTGACTAGTCGGTAATATAGGCGTGAGCATATGCCTAGGTATGCTATGCTTACATTCTTTATTGTATGCATCACAATAAAGCAAACAAATGAATTCCCGAAAGCTTTCAAACAAAAATATAAAATTATTAATCCACTTCACAAAAGCACTTGAAGTTTTTACGAGACATCCATAGACAAGATCGTATCGTGCGAGACGAGAGATTGCCTATAAAAGAGCATGTAATTTTGTACAAAATAAACACTAAGTAGTCTATAAAGAGACAACAATACTGTTTATGAATACGTGGGTGGGGAAGAGGTAGACGGGATATAAGAAACAGGAAATTAGAACATTAGTTTTATTATATTTTAGTCTGTGTTTGAACTTGGAACCCAAGGCAAAAGGATTTTAACCCTATTCCGATAGGTTTGGGACTAAACATTTCAACTTTCATCGCTGCCTTTATCGAAAAAAAAAGGAAATCTGCTGTTTCATACAAAACTGACGTGCCAACTCGATGCCCTAGTAATATTTAAAAGCATGGTTTATACACCCCTTTAAATATTACTAGGGTGTTTTGTTACACCCTGTAGATGAAAACATCCATGACTCGGGCACAGAATAGGTATATTGTAGTTGAAACGGGTACAAATATTCATATTCGTCAAGCAATAAAATTGTACTATCTCTTACGGGATTGCAGGTCGGTTCACTGTATATTTATATAGGTACTGACCATAAATACCGACTGAACTTTCGGGCCTTTAAAATATGACGTAATGATATTTGATCCTATTAAAAAAATATTTTTACTGAGATGCTTAAAACTATACCTTAATAAGAGAGCGATGATAGCCCATAGTGGCGACAGGCTCACTCCCCGTCACACTGGACAATTTCGGTACTACTAGAGAAACGTGGATGTTCTAAAGTTTCAGAATATCTCTGACTACCCCCTCGGGGAATATAGTCGTGAGCATATGCATACATGATAGCCCATACGGAAGAGAGCTAGCGCCTCAATCATGAGGACGCGGCTCGATTCCTGGCCTGTACCACTAAGTTCTTCGGAATTTACGGTACGGTTATATTTATCATTTACTAGCTCGGCGGTGAAGGAAAACATCGTGAGGAAATCTGCATTCCCGAGAATGAAAAGAAAATACCATAAGTTCGGAGGTATGCGTAAAATATGGGTGAGCTTGGGGCGAACACAAAAGATCAGCGATGGTCGCAGTGTTACATAACGACCCTTGCTTGCAATAGCCGAACCACAAATAATAATACCGTAATAAATACATTTTTAATATACAGACGATTTGATAACCTCTTCCTCTGTCAGTTAAACAAACAGTCCAGCTGCGTCCTACTTTTTTCGAAGTTAGTCAAAAACTAATAAATTCAAACTTTAACTGCTAGAGAATTTTAATTTGAGCAGCGGACTTTAATAAAGAGGAAAAACTCTTGTCATTTCACTCTGCATTATGCATTCAAGTATTTTCGTTGCAGACAGATTCCATTCGGCTACTTTTCATAAAAAAACTTTTCTCTCTGCGTTGAAAAATCTTAAGTTACTTCAGAATAGGTATTGCCGCTAACTATCACCCTCTTTTGGTGATCCAGTTATTTCATCGATTAAATTAAATACCTGGGTGTCCCTCAGCAAAATGAAACGGTGAACTTATACACAGTTTAAGACAGTAATCCATCTTTATACAATGGTACCAAATGCGGCTTACGCCTCGTAGCACGCACACACTGACAAAATCTCCGCGTAGCCCCGTCTGGCGCTCCCTTGGCTGCCTTAGATTATCGTCGAACGTACTATCGAGTCTGGCGAGCACACATACAAGCCGCGCTTGGTACCATTATATGAAAATGGATTACTGTCTTATACTGTGACTTAGACCATCAAGCTGAACAAATTTCACTATGGAGCCTAGCTCAGGAAATGTGAAAAAAATTCAGCTATCCCATACATTTGAGTCATAGGTGCGGCAATTTTGTATGGGACAGCTGATTTTTTTCGCGTTTCCTGAGGAAGGCTCCATAGTGAAAGTTGTTCTGAGTGGTTTTATATGGTCTGAGTTCACCGTTTCAGTTTTCGTAGGGTTGTCTCTAACACCCTGTACAAAAAGGAAATCTTGTAAAATCTGCATTGCAAAAGGCGTAACTTTATTAATATGTATTTTCCAAAATATAATTTGTCAGTGTGTTAACATTTTATTTTATTTGATACATTATGTTGATGATACTGATGAAATTGGCGACGTGCTTAAAAATGAACCAGGTCAGATCTACCAGAAACCGATGAGCATGCAATGAAGGGACTAATGAATGTGAGGATCGAGTCTGTGTTGGCGTATTTCGTGGCGTTCCGTTTCTCTGCCTACCCCTATGAGAGGCAAGAGTGAGGATATTAATGTTGATATGTTACTGAATTTAACATGCAATACGTACCTACGACATCCTATTTAAATTGGGTTCTTCATTCAGAAAATGTATTGACTGCCCACGACACTCACGCTTGACCCTTATCACAGCCTTCACGGGTTGAATGCTAAGTTCTATCGCTAATTTGGTACACCTTACTCTCTTGAGATAAAGTTTACTTTTCAACACTGTACTTGTTAAGGTACCTAAAGTTGTTGAAAGCTTGTTTTGTATTTTACAACTATAAAAGGTAAGAAGAGCATTTACCTGCGACTTTGTCCGCATAAATTATACACCAGATTTTGAGTCAGATCATAAACTACCAAACAAAAAAAGTTTCATCAAAATCGGTTCAGTAGTTTTTTCGTGATGCTCGATCAAACAAACAAACAAACAAACAAAACAGACGGACAAAAAATCAAAAAATTGGTGATTTGGAATCAGGGACACCTAAAAACCATATCGTAATCTTTTTTTTTGTAAATATCTTCAATGTACAGACACACTTGTGTTATACAGTTTTATAATACAAGGTGTCTCAAAAGAAATTTTATATTTAGTGGATCGATTAAAAAAAAAGTAAGCCGTATATAGAAAAAATGTTTATTAATTATTGAAATACACTTTTTGGGGATTTATTTCTTAAAAATGATATCGTCTAAATGTAGACCCTCGCGTTCTCGGCACTCATTTAATCGAACAGTAAAATTACTTATGACGGCGAAGTAAGGGCCGATAATTGGGGAGTTGACTACATAAAATATATTTTAGTTTTAGCTGCTCAGTAAATAAACCGTTTGAAAATAACGCTAAACTCACATTTTCAGTAATACTGTTGCTTGAATACTATTTTTAATAACTGGATAAACTATAAAAAGTATCAAAACGACGGCGAAAAACTATGACGTCACTCTCCAAATTTTAGTACAATATTTCATACAAAGCACGCGTTTTGACGTTTGATAAAGAGTTGTTAATTTGACTAGTTGGAAACTCGCGGATTCCTCGCGCCGACATCGCAGCCCATACGGTCACTTTAGGCGAATGTAGGGGTTTCTGATGTTTGCGTTTTGGATTCGTTGCACTCCAGTAGCGGCAATTCTGCTTATTTACGTGGCCATTAAGATGAAAATGAGCTTCATCCGAAAACAAAATGTTGGTAAACGTTGAAAATCGCTCAATCACCTGATTTTTGAAATGAAGCCTCTGACTGGCATCTTGGGGCTTTAATTCTTGCACCAATTGAATTTTGTAGGGGTGCAGCTTTAGGTCTTTGTGCATGATGCGATGTAATGATGATCTATGCACATTTAAAGCACTTGCGCGCTTCCGAATTGAAAGGTTCGGGTCGTCACGAACAGACTGATTAACATTCTCCACGTTTTCTACCGTTCTTGATGACCTAGGTCGCCCGGATTTTGATTTATCTAGCGTTGTACCGGTCTCTTCAAACTTTTTAACCCAATGTCGAATGAGAGGAATGCTTGGCGCATCATTTAAGTGGCGAAAACCTCGAATACTGCAGAATTTTCTACGCGCTACAGTCGCCGAATCACCGTTTTTGTAAAACTCTCGCAGGCACAACGCGCGGTCTGCTCCCGAGAAACGCTCCATAGCGACCAAAGAATATATTTAATCCACTGAATTGAATTCCCAAGAGCCAGGCTACCGATTGACATAACCCTCGCGCCCCTCGGATACGTTGCGCTCACGCAGTAAGCTAAATAAATATAAAATTTCTTTTGAGACACCCTGTAGTTTAAATGTTTAGATAGATACAGTGGAAGTAGCAGGGAAGTAGGTATGAAGCTTTGAATATAATAATAAAGCCTTTATTTAACAATCATGCAATTTACATGGCAATTAATTTATAATAATATACTTAAACAAACTAATTTGATACAATACCATTTGAGATTGTCTTGCTTCTCAGCATAGGCCTCGCCTAGGGCTTTCCACACGACATGAAGCTTTGAATATAAAGGTTTAAATGTTTCTCACTAGTGGGCTTCGAAACAATGGGTTCCTGGCCCACAAAGCTTTATTAAAGTACTGTCGGTGCATCTCAACGAGATAACCCGTGACCGTAGAGCTGGCGGCTTCTTTGGCCAATGAATAAGAGCTACGTCGCATCGCAATGTCAAAAATCTGCCAGCGCTCGATGACTTATTACGATGACATAATGTATGATTATTGAACGCATCGCATCGCAAATATTTGCGATGCGATGCGACGTCGCAGTTATGACGTGTGGGCACCGTCTTGACTGTTTACGGTGCCAGTATGCTCGGGCCCAGGTCTCATGAGCCCCCCTAAACTATAAATGTTTACAGTCATTTTATGATTCGTGTGGTTCCGATTTCGAATGGACCACCTTAATTCTTCCCAAGGGTATCGTACGAGGCGACTATAGGCTTCTTATGCAGTGTTTATGTGGGCGAAAGGCTAGCCACCTTTCACCACTTGACTCGTCATTCCACTCTAAAACTTTAATTGCTAAATGTGAGCATTGCTACAACTATACAGGGTGTTAGGGTAAACAGTTACATCACATTAAGGGGTGATCATACCTATGAGACTGAACAACTTTCCCAAAGAAAGCTATAGGAAATTCGTACATTTTTTTTTCCACCTTTCATACATAAGTTCGATCAGGAATGCGATTTTTGACATTTTTAACTCAGCGAATGAGATTCAAAAATCGCACTCCAGCTGTTTTTTTTAGTATGGGAAGTCCAAATTTTTTTTTACGAATTTCCTATATGTTTCTTTGGGAAAGTTGTTCAATATTATGGGTACAATCACCCCTTAAAGTAATGCAACTGTTTACCCTAACACCCTGTAGTTAAGTTTATAATTGATTTTTATTATGCATGTTGCTAATAAACATTTTTCATTTTCATTTTTCATTTCATATCCTTAAACAGAAAGCTGGTAATTGTAGCAATGTTCCTGATCACCCCGAAAGAGATTATGGTCGTGAGTTTATGTATGTAAAATGTCGTATAAAATGTTCTGGCTAGTATAGATCCATTACTCTCCACTACAAATGAGTGAAAGTTTCCAAAGCGAACATTAGTGGTATGAATGGAGGATTGAGGGATTCAAACCCGCCCCTTTCGGCCGGGATCCGGGACTTTGGGTCCCGGCGTTGTCCCGTAATGAGCACCGTATCCCAATTAGGTAGGTTGTGAAAAGATAACATGTTTGGAGCGGTGGGATATTTCTTTTATAAAAAAGATTTATTTCCTGAAACCTTCGATAGGCTGAAGGTAAACCGTACGACAAGAAATATAGAAGGTAGTTGGGGCAATATTTCTGACCATACCAAAAAGGATTATTTATAGTCGTGACATTTTTGTATAATTATGTAGTATTGGTACGAGCGACGAGTGACGGGAGCGATTGGAGTGAAACACTAAGTCCAATTTTACCGAGTTTATTGGGATACACTTACACTCAGTCCACCTGGCAAAAGTTCCCCTTACACCACTTACTTTCACTGTTCACTTACTTTCACTGTTCACTACGTAACTACTTGCGTCAATTTCAAAAATGTTTATGTTTACTATTTTTTATAAATTTTTTCATTAACTATAAAGTTGAAATGTAATTTAAAAAATTATAAGAAATAGTAAACATCAATATTTTTGAAATTGCTTTATTGACGTTTGATATGAGGATATTATGTAATTATATGTAATTTTTTATAATAAAAAAATAAATTATTAGTCATTTGGCGTATGTTTTACTAAAATTTACTGAGCCGTTTCCTAACTGGAGGAGCCTAAGCTTGGTGTGTTTTGAAAATAATTTTTGGATTTTTTTAAAACAATTGGCTGAAAGGTAGTGGGCCGGCTCATGGATCCCTTTCATTTGATAGGTTTCAGAACATAAATTGTTTTAATCCCATACAAAAATTTTAAATGACGTCATAACTGGAGACCCTGACACCTCCCGGCAGTTTTGGGGTCTAGAGAACATACCTAACAACATACTAAAATTTGGTGCTGGTAGTCTGGCATAGTGCTCGCATAGTGCACTAATGTTGGTTTCGTATAGCTTGATGAGTTGCCGCGGTGTGTACAGTAAAATTAGGAATATACAACATTTTAATGAATAAGCTCAAAACCTCATCCACCCCACCTGATGTATAACGAAATAATTGCATTGAAACAATAATTTCATTAATTAAAAAGTTATTCGCATTTTACATTACATTTTAATAATCTTGGTTTGGTAGTACGTAGGGTGAATGTGCCCGTGCGGTGAGTTCAGTAAATTTTAAATTATACAGTCAAATTATTTGACATAAAAAAAAATTAAGTTATGTTGAAAGCTTGATAATTCGATTGTGCTCTCTAAACAAACTAATTTCTAGTTTTGCTTTTATTCATTAGCACGTTGTAGAAATAAGTTTGAGAAGATAATTTACCAAAGCACAGCTACGCGTATTTTCATAATGGAACACACCAAGTAATATTCTAATTGAAATTGAAACCTAAACTAATACAAAACACGTTCTCGATCCGTTGAACCTCGAGCCTCGGAAACTTATGTCATTATAATTCCTCGCGTTATATATTGCGAACCAATTTTCAAGGACAGCCGACATAGATCTGACGCCTACTAGTGTTTTGATTGCTATTTTAGAAACATAGAAAATGTTTAAAGGGACGCTACTGAAACAAAAACAAAAACCTCGCACGTTTTGAGTTTGAGCGTATCTTTATTAAAATTAGTAATCGCACATTACTGTTTTGATGATTTTTTTAAGATTCTAGGTACCTACTCAGCAATAGTCAATAAATTTTAGAGAAACTAATCTGAAACAAATAAATATTTAACAAAGGTATCGATTTGTAATGAAAGAGCGTTGAATGAACTTTATTTAAAGCTAAGAATAAAATTACTAGCACAAATATTTACATTTAATTCATAAAAGAGGTACTAAATTGCCATTACAAACAATATCGTTTGCAATCCACTATACTTATTATAGATCAGAAAGAACAGTTCCTAAAAGTGTAAATAAGACGGATGCGGGCGTCAGGTCTAACAGCAGAATATTTCCCGAACCAACTGAGTTAAGCCGGTCCGCCTGCGGGGAGCCCATCAATCAATGCGTTACAAACCGAACGTATGGCTTTGACGTGCCACGAACTGTTCGAACGATCTAGTCAGAGATTAATTTAGATTTTAGTTCAAATTAACGTAATAGGAGATAAGTGTACTTTGGTAACCGACAGTTGCAAGGCTGATTCAGTGTTCATAGGGTGTAGAGCATCTTTGTGATGGGGATGGACCAGGTCGGTCTGCATAACTACAGTTGGTTTAGGCCTGCAGTGCAGGCCTGTACCCTGCAGTGGGACGTATAATAGGCTGTGATGATGATGGTGATTTGATATGCGGGTTTAGGGTATTCTCACGAACTGATGAGGTTCACAAGGATCCTCTGAGGTTCCTGGTGGACAAACCTAAGGCCTATCTGTATGCCAAATTTCATCAAAATCCGTTCAGCAGTTTTTGCGTGAAAGCGGAACAAACATCCATCCATACTTACAAACTTTCGCGTTTATAATATTAGTAGGAAGTAGGATATCAGAGGCAAAGCTACATTTTGCACCGAACCTGCGCTCTTTGAATCTGAATTGACCCTTTGCTTCGCCTCGTATAAATTAAACACTCACGAAATGAAATCTGCTGGTCATTTTAAATCGGGAACCACAATTAAATATAAAAATTTTAGATACAGAATTTCTGGTGAACTTTTAAAATAGACAAGAATAAAATCCGCTGGCAAAAATGTTTTTGCAAGTTTTGAAAAAAGCTCGGATCCGCTACGGCGTAGCAGCTCGCTACGGCGTAGCTCTACTACGCCAGATACAACAAGAAGTAAAATTATTTCGCTGCGCTTTTCTTTGAAAAACTTTTAGTGTTTAAAACGCCATAAGCTTTTGTTTGTTTTTTAGCAGCTTCAGCGCGTAAAATATTATAAGCTTGAGAACTAAGTGTTATTTACGCTATAATACTCGTTTTAAAAGTTCTTCCTCAGGCTGTTGGATTTCTCGGAACTTTGGTTCAAGTGTTCTTAGTTGGATAGTATACAGGGTGTAACAAAACACCCTAGTAATACTTAAGGGGGTGCTTCAGACCATCAATCACACAATCATCAAGCATCGAAATCGAGAAAAAAAATCGCTCTTTCATACAAAACTGCAGTACCGTCTCGACTCAAATGTATGGGAAGGCAGATTTTTTTAATTTTTTCTCGACGTTGGCCCCATACTTAAAGTTGTTCAGTTTGATGGTCTGAAGCACCCCCTTAAGTATTACTAGGGTGTATTGTTACACCCGTATATGTATATTATGAAAACTATCTTGCTACCTTCAAAAGACATTGCCCACATGACGAAATGTATTCGTCTCAAATCGTTTCACAACTAACGAATGAGTATCATCAAAGAACACATACAAATAGTGTGATAGATAAAATTATTCACAAAATAGGAGGAATATCATACTTCCCAAGGAAATGGACATTATCCTTTTCTATTGTAGCATTTCTTATCTAATTCAAATTTACCAGTTTTGAGGCGAAACGGAATTGGACGTTTTCCATAACAGCCTGTATAATATGAAGATGTTTTAAGTTTCGAATATAAAAGTAGATCTTCGTTTTAATCGCTTTCAGTGATAAGGTCGCCTTTTGAACCCTTCTCATTATTATTGTAATTTGTGTCTTTTTTGTTGTGCAAATAAAATTATTGATGTTTTAAGTAAGTTGGTCTTCAGTGTCCGTATGTCAGCATCGATGTACCAAATAATTCTGAAGAAGAAAAAACGGTCCAGTGACTTATTGCCGCGTCACATCGTGAGACCGCATTTAGAGTTATGTCCTGCGAATTTCGAGCTGAATTTGAAGTAAATGTTTTGATATGTAAGCAAGTTATAGCTAGAGAGACGTTTAGGTACGGATGACATCCTGCTAACGGCAATAGCCCTGGTAGTATAAGAGATAAGTGTACTTTTTGCAACCATCAGCAGCAAGGCTGATTCAGTGTTTATGGGGTGTAGAACATCTCTGTGATGGGGATGGACCAGGTCTGCCTGCATAACTCCAGTCGGTTAAGGAGTTACTGATGATTAAAGGTCTGTAAAAAATTAACGATCAGGTGCAAGGCTGATAGTAGGATGTTGTTGTAGTATGCACTGTAGCTATTTGAACAGTAAAAAAACTGTCAAGTTCTGTCAGTGGGTTTAGGAGATACAGCCAGTCAAAGTTCCGACCCTTGAACGGCTGTATCTCCTAAACCGACTGATGAACCATGCCAGTTTTTGTACTGTTCACATAGCTACAGTGCATACTACAACAATAACATACGATCAGCCTTGCAGCTGATCGTAAATTTTTTACAGACCTTTAATCATCAGTAACTCCTATACCGACTGGAGCTATGCAGGCAGACCTGGTTCATCCCTATCACGGAAAAGCTCTACACCCCATAAATACTGAATCAGCCTTGCTGCTGATGGTTGCAAAAAGTACACTTATCTCTCGGAATATGGGTTTCGACAGGTCGCTTGGTCGCCTGGGCCCCTAGACAAAGTACTTTCGATTAGCGTTAACGACAGTAGAAAACATAAAAAATGTATGGATTTGACGTATGGTTCAGAAAGCAAACGTCCAAATGTTTCGATCGCCAATGTCAAATCCATACATTCTGTCATTTCTACTAGCGTCTACGCTAATAGAAATGTTACTTTGTCTGAAGGCCCAGGGCCCTAATTTATAAACGTGACAATTGACAATGACAATTCAGAGTACCTACATTGCTGATAATGCTAGGACACCATGAAGCACTGTTACATTGTTGTTGATTATTTAAGTTACAAAATCTCTTGGAATCAATGCTTAAAATCAGTGTCTTGTATACAGTGAATGCAAATCTTGTATAAGATGTAATTAAGGTGTTGAATGACGTTTAATGACGAGAGACCCAGTAAGTGCGTGTATTTCTATTTTTGTTTTGTGTAATTTCTTGTGACAAAGCTTGACGTGGATTTTTTGACTGTACTTCCTTTGGACGAGGCATGTTGCCAAAAAAATTGATTGTTTAATTTATTTTGTAATTTTAATATTGTAATTTGTGACATTGTTTTTATAATTAAATAGTATAAGGTGTTGAATGAATTAAATAATTTTTGTTTACTTACAGAGTTTTCACTTCAGTAATTAAGTGTACCTCAATTGCTAAAAAATGCGATATAATGTAAGCCGCGCTCTTGGCGAAAAGCTGAAGAAGGCAAAACGCGCTAGTAGGCAAAATCTAGTTTTTTTTATTTTTTTATTTATAATTAATGGACTCTTGCTTGTGCGTTAGCACTGCATTTCCGCCAGTGTCAAGTAATTTAGTAATCTATCCCAATCTCAGGGATTGTTTTTGGACAAGAACAAGAAGAGATTGAGGAATGCGGAGCATCGTGGCAGGCTTGTGGCAGGCCAAAAAGGCGACGCGCGAAACCACGCGAGACGAGTGCTCGGGTCAATTCCTGCAATGTGACTCCCAAAATCTAGTTGTCGAATAGCGCCAGATAGCGAAAAAAGCATGTTGGCGAATCGCGCTGCACTGGTCTGCGAAACGATCAAGTTGGGAATGCGCGTCAACTCCGTCATTAGTCTCCGGCGTTATTTATTCATTTATTTATTTATTTATTAGTAACCAGCAATTGTACACTGAATTGTCATTATCAATTGTCGCGTTTATTGAACAGGGCCCTGGTCCCGGTCGCGCGTCGCGGTTTCTAGAATCGTAATAAATTATTAAGAATTATTAGGTCCTGCGCTGAAGTGAAACGGATGTTCTGAGTTTTCAAAATATTATCTGATTCTCGACTATATTCCCAGAAGGGGGTCCAGTGAGGCTATAATTATTTCTTAGAATGAAATATTTATTAGAGAATCTCAGCTTAGTCTGAAGTATTGAATTCCACTGAGAAATCTTTCAATTTGTTCCTTCCTTTCAGAGAAATGTTGTCCATTAGCAAATGAATTATCTTTCTTTGTAAATATAGGCTGTTACATAATTAATTTAAAAAAAAATCCTTCATCGAAGCCAATCAATAAAAAATCCCAACTGTGTGACATCTAAACATACAGGGTGTAAGTGACAGCCTAGCAAATACTGAAACGGTGAACTCAGACCATCAGACTGTACAACTCTCGCGAATGATATTTTTATAATTGTATAATTTGATGTAATAATTCATTAATAATTATTTATTACTACTATAGGGATATATTTTAAAATGTTGCACGCCGAAAAGGGCAAACTGTATTGGTCCTATGATATAATCACTCTCCTTCTGTACTTTATACCTTTAGTTTATGGCAATAAATGATTCTGACTCTGATTCTGATTCTGATTCTCACTATTGAGCCTACAAAAGGAAACGCGAAAAAAAAAATCTGCTGTCCTATACATTTTAGTCGTGTAATTTTGTATGAGACAGCTGATTTTTTTTTCGCGAACGCGATCAACTTTCCCTAAGAAATCTATAAAGAGAAATAAGAAAGTCACAAAAGAAATTGTTGACTTTCCATTTGTATGGAAAATCTAATTGAATTTCTTTGTTTGTTCAGTATCATCTACAATTATCCATTAAAGTAACGCAACTGTCTACACCTTATACAGGGTGAAATTGATATCATTAGCATCCTTTTAAACTAAGAGTCTACCCATCAAACTTTTACTACGGCCGCAAACCGATCGGAGCAAAAAAAATCTGCTGTTGCTGTCACGAACTCACGCGTCGACATTGCGGTTTCGGCTTAACATAAAATAGGACAGCTACTTAAAGGGGTGCTTTAGACAATCAAACTGAACAACTTTCTCTATGGGACCAATATCGAAATCGCGAACAAAAAATCTGCTGTCCCATACATTTCAGTCGAGTTATGCTTGCAGTTTGGTATGGGACTGCCGATTTCTTTCGCGATTTCAGTGTTGGTCCTATAGCAATATTTGTTCAGTTTGATGGTCTAAACCACCCCTTTAAGTAGCTGTCCTGTTTTATGTTACACCGTGTATAAATATGATTTTATAATTATAACCTTTAAAGTACGAGTAAATAGGCTTCTTCTGGGTAAGCTCGCTACATCTTCGACCCTCCCTATCTTCGTCCTGAGGACTGGATTGAGGTCAAGAGCAAACCCCTTAAAAAAAAAAAAACCGTTACAGGCTACGAAACATAGACTACGCCATAGCAATCTGCTACGTATAATTACCTCTCGCTTCTCATAGTAAAGTCTGCACACTTCATAAACATGAACAAAACTGACTCATCACTATCTCGCGCTGAATTTATAACCTTTATGTACATCGTCATAAAGTTCAAAACAGTATAAAGAAGCACTTAAAAACATATGGGCTCTGAAACAGTTTACGTTAGAAAGGCAATACGCGAAGCTAAAATTAATGAGTTGAACAAAATTAATGGGTCCCAGGGAGCGGGGTCAATGGCCGAAGGAGTGCCATATGTGGTTGAGACTTTATTTTATGTACAGGGCGTAAAAAAAAACTGTCGGAGCCAACAGGGTTTTTTTACACCCTTTATACAGGATACATTTTTAGTAAGTGCAGAAACTTTAATTTTTAATTCTACTCGTCAAACTAAATAACTTTTGCTATAGATCCAAAATTTTAAAAAGCGAAAAAAACAGCTGTTCCATACAGAAATGTATGTAGTGAAATGTGATTCCATAATCCCTTTCAGGGTATCCCTCAGCCTCAGTCGCTTTGTAAGGACACCACCGGAAGAAAATAATTATAATATTCCAAATACTCTCACAGGGTGTACAATAAAATGGGACAGCTACTCAAAGGGGTGCTTCAGACCATCAAACTGAACAACTTTCTCTATGGGACCAATATCGAAATCGCGAAAAAAAAAACCGCTCTCCCATACAAAACTGCAAACATAACTCGACTGAAATGTATGGGACAGCAGATATTTTTTTCGCGATTTCGATATTGGTCCCATAGAGAAAGTTGTTCAGTTTGATGGTCTGAAGCACCCCTTTAAGTAGCTGTCCCATTTTATTGTACACCCTGTATATTACAAAGTAGGTATTATACAATATTTTGATCAATGTACTAAATTCTATTGGGAAGAAGATATGCAATTGTCTCGCTAATTATGATCGTAGTAATTAATTAATTATAGTACCTACTCTGTGATGATACTATACAAGGTGTTACGAAGAACACCCTAGTAGTCAAATCTAATTCAAAGATTAAAAAACACAACTCATCAAGTATTTATTCACCTGTATTTTCTTCACTTAGTTATAAACTTTTCTTCTCGAAATCAATTCAATTCAAATTCTCCAACAAACTTTGTTCTTCAATATTTAATTTATAAGTTCAGAAACTCAAAATGAAAAGACGTAAAGCGGTGGTAATTCATAATAAAATCTTGTTTATCACGCTGCTTAATTAACGTTGATCTTTTAAGATGATTATGAAACAATCTCCATACGCAAGACGAAAACCTTACACATACACTTAGTGGTTTGTGAAATCCGTGAAATCCTTTATACAACGTGTTAATAACGTATATAAAACGTATAATGTGTTAAATGGATTAACGCAAAACTAGAAAGTAATTTGTTTAGAATCGAGAGCAGAATCGAATTATCATGGTTTCAACATAGGTAATTTTTTCATTTAATTTTTTTTTTCATTTAAAATTTACTCAACCCGATGTTAACCCACGGCACGGGCACACTCATCCTACTTACTACCAATACAGGTTTATTAAAATGAATCCATGAGTACGTTAGCGCTTTCATTCATTGCTGAAATGATAACAAATCATTTTTGCCTCAATAAATCTTAAAATGCGAATAACTTTAAATTTTAAGTACTAAAATAATGAAATTATTGTTTCAATCTTATTATTTTGTTATAAATCAGTTGAGGTGTATGAGGTTTTGCGCTAATTCATTAACACGTTGTATAGGTATATTGTGTTCTGAATTAAATTATGATGATGAATGAGGATCAAAGGAGGTCGTGATTAATATGTATGAACAAACGATACTGTCTACTATACTACTAATAATCAAATGAGTCAGAAAATGAACATGGACAAGACGAAGATCATATCAAATGTCCATGTTGTACCCACTCCTGTAATGATCGAAAACTCTGCGCTCGAAGTTGTAGACGATTATGTTTACCTGGGACAAACTATTCCGTTAGGTAGGTCCAACTTCGAGAAAGAGACCAACCGTCGAATCCAACTCGCCTGGGCAACGTTCGGGAACCTACGTAGTATCTTCACGTCCCAAATACCGCAGTGTCTTGAAACGAAAGTCTTCGACCAGTCTGTGTTGCTGTTGCCAGTGATGACATATAGACGTGATCGCTCACTCAAGGACTCATAAAAAGGCTGAAAGTCACCCAAAGGAGAGGAGCTATGGAGAGGGCTATGCTCGGAGTTGCCCTACGAGATCGAATCAGAAATGAAGAGATCCACAGAAGAACCAGTGTAGATGACATAGCCCAAGCTGAATAGCGGCGGGAACCCGTTGGATGAGGACAGCGCAGGACCGGTCGTTATGGCGATTTGGGGGAGGCTTATGTCCAGCAGTGAACGTCCATCGGCTGAGATCATGATGATAAAAGGAGACTAGACTTGATCCACATTTTTTTGTAAAGTTTAGAAGTGTAACAAAAACGTTTTCGCTTATGTTTTTTTTTAACCGGCTTCAAAAAAAAAAAGAAGGAGGTTTCTCAATTCGACCGTATTATATATTTATATATATATTTTTTTTTTATGTTTGTTCGCGGATAACTTCGTCGATTATGAACCGATTTTGATGATTCTTTTTTTGTTGGAAAGGAGATATCTTAAGTGTGGTACCATGATAAGGAAACCAGGATCTGATGATGAATCCCAGAGATATCAAGGGGAACCTTCAAAAATCGTAGTGCAAACTAGTGCGTTTGTTTATTTAAAGCACTACTATTAAATCGAACTAATGAATTTACCACTGAAAATTGTGAAATAAACAAAATTTTAACAAAAAATTAAAACCGCCTTCAAAAAAACTAAAAAGTTAAAAAAAATAATATTGCAGCCGATGACTTTTTCGTTCGCATCATAAGAACATTAATTTGTTTTATAGAAGTCGGTGTCAAGCCAAGCCAAAAAATTCAAGCCCTGTCGCGAATCGTACCGGCTTGACAGCGACTTCAATACTGACTGATGTAACTGTACTGTTTATGTTGCACTTCCGGATAAACCTCTGATGGTTTTTGGAAGTTCAATTGTCAAATCGTTTGTAATTTTTCATACAATAAATAAATTAAAAAAAAAAAAAAAAAAAAAATTAATGTTCTTATGATGCGAACGAAAAAGTTATCGGCTGCAATATTATTTTTTTAACTTTTTAGTTTTTTTGAAGGCAGTTTTAATTTTTTGTTATTGTATGGAGACTTTCACCACAGTCCTCTTAAGGGAGAACAGTTAAGAACTTCCCAACTTCAACCGATTAACTTTAAACAACAGATAGACTTTGAAAATTAAATTAGAATTAATTTCCAATAATTTCCTAATCATTTCTGATATAACTTCAAAATAATAATCAAAGCCTTAGTTACAGACATAAGCTTCAATTCAAAATCTTTGTAGGAATACCTTATTCCGCAGTAAACATTATAATTTAAAGGCCATTTTGAATTGAAAATTCACAGAAAAAGAGATTTGAGTCAGTTACTATGATCTTTAGAACACTGGTAAATTAAATGTGATTGCTTTTTAAGAGAATTTAACCAGAAAGCTAAAAATAAGAGAGCGTGATGGTTTCCACGCCAGTCGGCCAAACCAGAGGTTTGGGTCCTAACTTCCCTCGTGGATTTTACATATTTGTGTTATTGTTGTATGGTTATACCATCATAGAAAGCTTTTAAGGCCTCGCCTCGTCGTTAGAAATCAGAAATCAGAAAATTTTATTGCGGAACTGGATACAAATAAATAGGTCTTAATTGAAGAAAGGTTTCGAATCACAGTTTGTACCTAGATCAGGTAGGTATGAAATCATTATTAATTATCAGATGCATTGGACTACAAATAATCAAAAATCCTCGTGGTTCAATGATCGCATCATAAGAACTCTGAATTAATCGAACCAACAGGAAAAAAAATCTTGTCATCCAATCGATTTAGGCGGTGTGATGATTTCCTGGTTCGAATACCGGTTCGGTTATAAATGACATATGTGTGTTGTTGTATGGTTGCCATAATATAAAGCCCAGATGCATCGCACTACAAAAAAATAAAATATCCTCGTGGTTCAATGATCGCGCCATAAGAAATGTAAAGTCCGATCAATCGAACCAAAAGGAAAAAACCTTGTCATCCGATCGATCAGACGATAGGCGGATAATGTCCCGTTCGCAAAACGTTCGAAAAACAACGTCCCTTTCTCGAAATGTCCCTTTCTCAAAATGTTATGCGATCGGACTGCGTAACCGGAGGGTACCTTTTTGGGATCATAACAATGTACGTACCTATGAGAATCATTTAATTGAAATATCTTTCTATTCATATGTGGTGGTACGTGGTGGTATGCGGTGGTAAAAAAAGCGGTCAAAAGTACTTTTATTAATTCTTTTTAATCGAAAATACGGCACGCGCACGCACTTTTCGGAGGGCTGGGCAGTCGCGTTCCTCATAGAAAATATCTGCCTGAACCTATGGCCCCTTAAAGGTAGTTCAAAAGTAGATTAAGGGGTTTTCAGAAACAAACTTATATGGCTCACTTTTAACAAATTGAAGGTTTCATGGGTAGAATAGTAGGTATAATTCTTTTTTTACCTTATTGTATATAAACTGAAAAAAACACTACATTTGAGAACTTATCCCTTAATCGTATCACCTCTACATGAAGTTTTAATAAATAATATATTAAAAACAAATATCGAAATCGAATTGAAAACAAACAACCAATATTCCCATTCCGCTGCAGCATATTGTTCAGATTGAAACTAAAGCTAAAGTAAGCAACAACTATAATATATACATGTATTGTAGTAAAATGAACTTTATTTCACAGTTTTATAGCATTTACGATATGTTTAAGCTCTAAGCCATAAACGTGGTATGAAATGTTTTAGATATGAAATAACATTGTAGAAACCTAAAGTTAAAAGCTCTGTTATTTTAACATCTAAGTAGTCTAAACTATTATAAAACTGTAACAGAAATGTGTCTGTACATTGAAGATATTTACAAAAAAAAAAAATACGACATGGTTTTTACCTGTCCCTGATTCCAAATCACCAATTTTTGAATTTTTTGTCGTTGATTGTTTGTTTGTTTGGGTGTTTGTTTGTTCGAGTATCACACAAAAACTACTGAACCGATTTTGATGAAACTTTTTTGTTTGATAGTTTATCAAAACTGACTCCTGACTTCTGACTTAAAGTCTGGTATATAATTTATGCAGATGAAGTCGCGGGTAAAAGCTCGTACTATAAATGTGAAAATTGCAAATACGGAAAAAGGTATTGAAAAATAAGCATGTGCAGATGCTATTTCCCGAAGGGGTGAGTATAGCATGTTCAAAATACCGGCAGTATTCCACTGTGACTATAAGATGAAGAAGAAAAGTTTTATACAGGATGTAACAGAGCTCCCTAGTAATATTTGAAGGGGTGATTTTGAACATCAAACTAAAAACTAAAAAAAAAAAAGACTGAACAACTTTTACCGTGGAAACAATGTTGAAAAAAAATTCAATTGTATTTGAATATTGATTGAATGTAACCATATAACATAATATTATTTATTTGGACACCAAGAATTGGCACAATAATGGTCCAAAATAGAAGCTAAATAATTGATCTAAAACTTTGAAGTGAAGATAACTTCTGTCTTATTTTGATATTCTGCGGTATCTTGGAAGCAACCTTTATTGGTTTTATACAGCTCTTAGCAAAACTATTTCAAAGAAAAGTGAAAATATACGATCGTGGTTCACATGCTGAGTGAGTTGAACTGCAACTTTCCTTTCAGGTAAAATATGAAATATGCAGTAAAGTTATACTATACTCGAGGCTAAGGTCATTGCCTCGTAACGTTTCTCTTTAGAAGATATTTTAAGTCAGATCATAAGCTACCAAACAAGAAAAGTTTCATCAAAATCGGTTTAGTAGTTTTTGCGTAATGCTCGATCAAACAAACGAACAAACCGACAGACAAAAAATCAAATAATTGGTGATGTGGAATCTGGGACACCTATAAACCAAATCGTAACTTTTTTTTTGTTAACATCTTTAATGTACCTACGCTTTAGACCCGCCCGCTAGCATGATTTCTCAACTTGCGCGCGACTCGGCTTTTTTCCGTGCTACAAGTCGCGGCAAGCGCGGCTTTCGCTCTCCGAAAAGCGCGAGAACATGTTGCGAAGGCGCGTCGCGCGCTTGTAGAGAAATCATACTAGACATGCTGTTACAGTTTTATAATAGTTAGGTATTATAAGATGTACAAATTCCATACTTCATACCAACAAATACATTGAAAAAAAAACGGTCAAGTGCGAGTCGAGCTACTCGCGCACCGAGGCCGAGGGTTTCATACCACACTACCACACAACAATTATTAAATTACAAAATAGTTTTGTTTTCTCCGGGACCTTTACCGCGAGACCGACTCACACTGGGCCGGTTTTTAGGGTTCCGAAGTCAACAAGGAACCCTTATAGTTTCGCCATGTCCGTCCGTCTGTCCGCGGCACAGA
The DNA here is from genome assembly GCA_922987775.1 of Agonopterix subpropinquella. Classification (NCBI taxonomy): domain Eukaryota; kingdom Metazoa; phylum Arthropoda; class Insecta; order Lepidoptera; family Depressariidae; genus Agonopterix; species Agonopterix subpropinquella. Next base: position 24,970,028 of record OV277700.1, on the reverse strand, counting down.
AAGCTGTAATTTGGCATGGGTATACATATTAATCAAGCCGACAAAGTGGTAAAATAAAATCATGAATGGTACCCTAAAAAATAATTTTTTTTAGGGTACCTCTCCTACACGCGAAGTGGGAATGGAATTATTTTTTCTCGTCTACCCCATGGTGTGGGGTTTCGTTGGATAGGTAATTTAAAAATGTTATGGGTGTGACAATACCATTTTTCTATTTAGGGATCCGTTAGCGAAATATTAAATTTTTGTTAGAGTCAAGTGTCCCCCCCCCCCCCCCTGCCAGCTAAACGGTTGTTTTTGGATATGTGAAAAAATTCATGGCAGTACTCTTCCTCTCCACTCCTCTAAACCAGGATGAAAATTCTACTTGATTATCTTGTAAAGCTCGCGGTGAACCAAGATAGATGCAAAATGGACCAAATTAGCGTTTCGAAAATCATCGCGGGAGGCTATTTAGGCTCTAAACCATTTTGAACCCTAATGATAATGACGATAAAGTCTCTGTTAAATTGCGTATAAATCTTTGTCTATACCGTTGAATGGAAAACATTTTCCGAGCTACCTAAATGGATGGATAAATGTAGACCCTAAGTCAGAGCATTAAGGACGCAGGTGTGTCGACGAGATGAATGGACCACATAAACCTTCTATTTGTTAAAGTCACTGACACGTATTATGGCTCTAGAATGAATTTATACATACATACCAGCTAGTTATAAACATTTGATGGAACTGGTGGAGACCAAGCTTCATAGCCCTGCCCACCGCCGCAGTGTAGCCTGCTTGTCGGTCTTCTACAGATTGTACTTCGGTGAGTGTGCCCAAGAGCTACATGAGCTTATCCCGCCTTCCCCTTTCTACTATCGGACTTCCAGACGCACCGCGGGATACCATTCCTTTTTGGTTGACATCCCACATATCCGCACCAAGCGCCATTTCGATTCTTTTATAATGCGCACAGCCAAGGAGTGGAATGCCCTGCCTGCGTCAGTATTTCCGAGCGCTTACAACCCGAATTCCTTTAAAGTACGAGTGAATAGGCTTCTTCTGGGTAAGCTCGCTACATCTTCGACCCCATCTTCGTCCTGTGGACTAGATTGAGGTCAAGAGCAAACCCATCCTTAATAAAAAAAAAAATTGTAGGCTTCGACTTCTGATAAATTATATCGTCAAACAAAAAAATTTGCATGTTTATCTACGGCGGGACTTACCTAAGTCTCTATGAAGTCTCTATGGTGGTATTTACCCGACCTAAATGAATGAAAGCTCGAGCACCTCAATCATGAAGATTTGGTTCGATTCCTGGCCTGTACCACTAAGTTATTATACATAATTTATTTACTTTTGTGTTTGCCATTATAAATAGCTCGGTAGGTATTCCACTTAAGTTTTTCTCACTAATATTATAAATGTGAAAGTTTTGGATGTTTGTCACTCAATCACGCATATACTGGTTGCCTGGAAGAAATCACTAGTCACTCACTTAGTGATTTCCGCCTTTTGTACCCTTCTTGTTCATGTTGTCGTTTTTTGTTTATTTTGGTGTGCAAATAAAGAATATTTATCTTATCTTATCTTATAAACGAATTTGAATGTTTGGCGCGCAGACAGAATATGTTCTAGATTAATTAATAGGATACTTTTTAAGGACAATTAATCGGTCAGAAAGGGAACCACATTTAAACAGAAATTAAGCTACAATTTTCTGTTTAAAGTAGCCGTAGATTTATGAAGGATTTGCGGTCTACGAAAAGGTTCAGAATTTCGACTTCAAATTCAAAACTGAGGCCCGAACGTTTAGCGTCCATTAAGCAGTTAATGCGACCCATCAACTTAATGTAACTCTTTGTACCTCGTATACTAAACAACCTTCCCCACCCCTCTCCTCTTTCACCTCCTCACTTTACGACCTTCACTGCTGTATAAACCGTTTTTTTCCGATCAAGTTTCCGGTTTACTGCCATCCAATCGTAAATAGCGACTGGGCTCGGATTTCAATGAAATTAGATGCTTTTTGTAAAAGTTTTTTAATATTTTTGAAGCCCTCTACTAATCTGAAACGGGACGTTCATTTTCGTCCAGAAATATAACTAAAACATCTATCAGGGCGGTTCAAAGTTGTTAACCACCTTTTTAACCGTACAGTTATTAATTGTAGCAAGGTTAACTTTTAGCATAACTTTTAACATAATTCAACTAAAGATAAAAGAACCCAGCTTCACCTATATAGTTCTCTTTTCTCCAGAAAGGAAACCTTTTCCCTTAGTCACCTCGTACGAAACACGACAAAAACTACACGGGTAAAAAAGATTTCTTGAAATAAGAATTTTACGTTTTCTTCGATATATAATATGAGAGCGACATATTCGTGGTTCAATGCAATTTGCTTTCACACAAAACAATTGTCTTTACTGAAAGCAAATTGCATTGAACAAAGAATATGGCGCTCTCATATACATATCGAAGAAAACGTAAAATTCTTATTTCAAGTAATCTTTTTTACCCGTGTATATTTACAGCTGTTTATTGTAATCAGAAATGGTACATGCTAAACAATTATGAACAGTTTCCAAATAATATTGGTTATTAAAATGTTATGGCCATTTTAGTGCTGTTTCTATTCAAAATCAAGTTTGAAATTTTATTAGATATCGGACGAGACTCGAACCCCAACCTGCCACCACCACAACACTTTACTTCCCGTTACGCGCATTACTTAAGAAGAAGGCCTATAGTAGAAATTAATCATCATCATCACCCTGGCATCGTCTATTGCTGAACATAAGCCTCTCCACACGCCACAAAATTATATCCTCAGCATTTCTCATGCGCTACTTGAGGTCTTTGATCCACCGCCAGAGGGCGTCCTACACCATGCCTGCCAGTTCATGGTCTCGTCTCTAGATCTCAGTATTTGGGACTCTTTTTTTTTTTTTTTTATTAACTATGGGTTTGCTCTTGACCTCAATCCAGTCCTCAGGACGAATATGGGGTCGTAGATGTAGCGAGCTTACCCAGAAGATGCCTATTCACTCGTACTTTAAAGGAATTCGGGTTGTGAGTACTCGGAAATACTGACGCAGGTAAGGCATTCCACTCCTTGGCTGTGCGTATTATAAAAGACTCCCCACGGTTGTAAATTCTTTGACAGATATGACCAAGCCGATTGCCACTTTATACAGGGTGAAATTGATATCATTAGCATCCTTTTAAACTAAGAGTCTACCCATCAAACTGAACAACTGTTACTATGGGAGCAAACCGATCAGAGCAACTTAAAAATCTGCTGTCCCATCATCATCATCATCATCATTTTCAGCCCGTATCCACCCACTGCAGGGCATAAGCCTCCTCCCTATTTTGCCATTCTTCTCGGTCCCGTGCCAGTCGCATCCAGGTCTTGTCAATACTTTTCCAGATGTCGTCAATCCACCTGGCTGCCGGACGACCCACTCCTCTTTTGCCTAATCTCGCTCCTTTTGCTGTCCCATACTAAACTGCAATGACTACTCGACTCAAATGTATGCAACAGCTGATTTTTTTTTTGCTCCTATCGTTTTATTCCCATATTAAAAGTTGTTCAGTTTGATGGGTATATTCTTGGTTTAAAAGGATGCCGATGATATCAATTTCACTCTGTAGAGGTTAACAAGTTTTGTTCTTATCACCTGATAAGGTTATTAAAAGTAATTAAGTACAAAACAGACAACAAAGAAGGTTGATTTTAGTACGGAACCCCAAAAAATAAACGTTATCTATAAGTATAAGTACCCTCACATAAAAGACTAAAGTAACTTAAATATCTTGTGCTCAATTTCTGTTATATATATTTTTCTTGTTCCCTCGTTATTTGCAATAAAAACATTGTAATATTCCCTTTTATATATTGTCATAAAATTGTTATTTCGTCTTTTGTTGTCGTATGAGGGCCATGGAGTGGTTGTATCCACTAAGCAGAGTCGTGAGTAGGTACACTTGTGTTTATTTTGGCCTACTATAATATTTTCTGTCGAATAAGGTTAGGGCTGGATTCACACAAAGCTAGGTTCTTGTCATAACACTTGGTATTGTATAATTATTATATTTTGTATCTGATTTGAACTGAGTCGAAAAACTTTCATTCAATGTATTTAAGAGTGCTTTTCGAGCTCAGGTGCGCCCTCGTCATAATAATAAAGATTTCTCAATAAAGAAAGCCTAAATTTAAAAAGTGCCCAACAGATAAACTACAAAAGCCTTCAAGCCATTGTTATACAATACTTTTATAGGTTTTAAACATTCCACTTTTAGATAATTTCGAATAAAAACAAAAGCGGCCGTTTTTTTTCTTTTTTCAAAAGAAGTTTGGCGGACGGCCATGTATTTTGAGACCCAGACTTAGAGGTCCCATACATGAATGAAACTTAGTAATATGTATAGAGTGAAAAAAAACTAACAAAAAAGTTAATTGATTGTAACCTGTAGAAGTTGGGGGAAAGGTATTTCTCCTTATGATACCTTTTGTATCAAGTGTGTGAAACTCATAATCTTTCTTATAAGATAGTCCACTCAATCTTCTACTCATTCATTGTGTTTATTTTAATGAAAAACGATAACTGTCAATATTATAGTAATGGAAGAAAATGAAATCACACACACTATCAGTTCAACCAAGCTAAATACGTTCCGTAACGACCAACAAATACCTCAGTGATAATATTGGATGAAAATAGCTATCGTGGTTGCGTTTTGCTACTGCTTTTTGGAAGATTTGTCTATTTTACTAGTAATTTCTACTTTTGAATCCGGAATTCTGAAGATGAGGAAGATTTTTTTAAAAATGCCTTAATTTTTTCTGTTTATAATAATTATGACCGCCGACCTGAATGGCTTTTAGTTTTCGTAAAAAATGGCTAGGTCCAAATCTGCCAATCTTCTTTGTATGTAGACCTTTAAAAAAACCTATAAAAGTATTCTATGAAAATAGCTTGAAGGCTTTTGTAGTTTATCTGTTGGGCACTTTTTTAATTTAGGCTTTCTTTATTGAGAAATCTTTATTATTGTGACGAAAGCGCCACTGAGCTGAAATAGCCCTCTTCCCTTGCCCTCGAAAAGACCTTTTTGTCGATCAAAACCCCCTCGAGTGATGCACTGAACGCCTGAACGTAGGGCACCAGCAAACCAATAACGCTGATGGACAAATCTTTTTCACTATGATGGTTGAGCCCCTAAGGCCCTAAGGGAAGGAAATGCCAGTTATTTTTATAAGCGTTGCGATTTTAAGATGTACGTAGCGTTGTTTAGAAAAAAAAATATTATTTTTATACAGGGTGTAACAAAACACCCTAGTAATACTTAAGGGGGTGTTTCAGACCATCAAACTGAACAACTTTCACTATGGAGCCAACATCGGAATCGCGAAAAAAAAAAAGTAAAAGTGCAGTACCGTCTCGAGCTCGACTCAAATGTATGGGATGGCAGATTTTTTTTATTTTTTCTCGGCGTTGGCTCCATAGTGAAAGTTGTTCAGATTGATGGTCTAAAGCACTCCCTTAAGTATTACTAGGGTTACACCCTGTATATTATGTCTTAAACCGTAAATAAGTGCTTAAAAAATCTAGAAAGCAGTGCAATAATATTAATTAATATGGACAGTTACGGACGAACGCATAGAATCGCACACTCAGTGAGAATAAGTCCTTATAGGCAAAGTTTATACAACCCAATATAATTTTACGTCTAGTGTGTTTCCCTTGATAGATTCTGGAAGTGAAGTAAAATTAAAATAGACTGAAATTCTCCGCTTGGCAACCAAGTACTTTTAAGTTATTCCTAACAACTTTAACGAAAGATAAATCTTTGTTTTTTGTAGGGATTTTTTTATGAAAACGTAGATATTATTCTATATCAGGTATAAGTATTTTGCATATAAAAGGACGTTATATACATATACAGGGTGAAATTGATATCATTAGCATCCTTTTAAACTAAGAGTCTACCCATCAAACTGAACAACTTTCAATATGGGAGCAAACCGATCGGAGCAAAAAAAAAAACAGCTGTTGCATACATTTGCGTTAAGTAGGCATTGCCGTTTACTATGGAACAGCTGATTATTTTTTGATCTGATCGGTTTGCTTCCATAGTGAAAGTTGTTCAGTTTGATGGATAGCTAGATGTTAATGATATCAATTTCACCCTGTATAAACTCATGACCACATTTCTGACTGGGTATGGGTAGCCTAAAACTTTGCTGTAACCAATTATTTTTTAAGTGTGCAATTGTAGGAATGCTTAATACTTATATCTACCTTAAAACTTTTCCTGGCACATATCTTAGCTACGGGCCCGCAAGCCACTGGCATGCTACAGTTCTGGGGGGCGGCCAAAAATATTTGTCCAGGGGCGCAATATTTGTAGTACCACCCCTGCGTGAGATGAGGCATTTGCCCTGCAGTGGGATTCTGCAGGCCCCAACTTACTAACTTATTATTATTACCTATATTGATTAATTTTTTTTATCGCGATTTCGATGTTGGTCCCATAGAGCAGGTTGTTCAGTTTGATGGTCTGGTCATCCCCTTAGAAAAGTGTCAGCATATTAAGAAGGACCCTGTATATCAGTAAAGCCTTACATCATTATTATTATGTTCAAGTTGTTTGCCTGTAATTGGGTCTACTTCGTTTAAAGAATTGTGACCAGGATTGTTATTCAATATTGTACGATTGGCAAACCTAATAAATAAATAAATAAATGTTAGCTAGTTAGTTAGTTACTAAACGAATGAAGCCAAATAAATACTTTGGTAAATATAGATATACACAATGACATTACTTTGATCTAAGGATATACAGGGTCCTTCTTAATAATGCTGACACTTTTTTAAGGGGATGATGATCAGACCATGAAACTGAACAACTTTCTTTATAGGACCAATATCTAAATTGCGAAAAAATAAATCAGCTGTCCCATACATTTGGTTTGAGTAGGTTTGCAGTTTTGTATGGAGGGGCTGATTTTTTTCGAATATCGAAATTGCAAAAAAATTATCAGCTGTCCCATACATTTGGTTTGAGTAGGTTTGCAGTTTTGTATGGAGCGGCTGATTTTTTTTGAATCTAAATTGCGAAAAAAAAATCTGCTGTCCCATACATTTGGTTTGAGTAGGTTTGCAGTTTTGTATGGAGGGGATGATTTATTTCGCGATTTCGATAGAGAATGTTGTTCAGTATGATGGTCTGATAATTCCCTTAAAAAAGTGTCCGCATATTAAGAAGGACCCTGTATAAATGTCTGCAGATGTCTTTACGATTATCAATTTCAAAATGCTGGCTTATTTCCTTTCGTGTCGATAAAGATCGGCCTCACACGAAATGAGCACAATTGGCACAATCGTGAGTGAACCAATCATTTCGTCTCACATTCCCGCCAAATCACTGCTCCGCCATTTTGCTCACTTCACATAAAATGGCCCCAAAATTGATACGACAGCAACCGAAACAAAGCTAACAAAGTTACTTCTACAACTTATTTCAGAAAAGAAGACCTTATCTTAACGTGATAGGGAAAACTTAGGGCAATTCACAAGATGGTAAAAGAAGAAAATACAAATTCCGACAAAGATCTTCCTTAAGCTAAATAAATAGATTAAGGTCTTTATGTCTCGGCAATAAGAGTAAATGCGGTATAAACGATAAGATTGTAAACGTGTAAATAGGAATCTAATGATAATCGTCTCGCACTCGTTACGGATACGTTGTCCTTTATAGCACGGGAACAGGGTTGACACAACGAAGTTAGTTTGTTACGGTATGTTGAGATTTCTACGAAATAATTATTTTTGACCTAGTTCTTTTCGTAGACTTTCTTTTATTTATTAAGCTTTTACCCGCGACTTCGTCCGCATAAATTATATACCAGATTTTAAGTCAGATGTTACGCTACCAAACAAAAAAGTTTCATCAAAATCGGTTCAGTAGTTTTTGCGTGATACTCGAACAAACAAACACCCAAACAAACAAACAAACAAACAAACAAACTAAATTCTTTTTTCAAATTTACAGTTTTATAATAGTCAAGATTATGTGTCTTAAATAGCAAGTTTCTATTCTATAAATTCCATAAATTAAACAGTTCCGTGACGAACTGACTGACTGATAGACAACTAACAGCCTAAACCACTGAAGGTAAAAACGTGAAATTTTGATTATTCTACAAAGAATGTAGGACTAAAGAATTTTTCGGAAATCGACCCCTGAAGGAGTGCAAAGGGGGTGTTATTAGAAAGACTACTCCATGCACCAGTCGGCCGTGGTTTCATTCATAAAATCGTTATTGGTGGCTTCAACAATGCGTGTGGTTTCAGTTTCAGCTAATCTTTTAGTAAAGCAACAAAAGCTCGGTTTAACGCAGAGCCATGAGCCTCATTGGCGACAATAAGCTACTGGAGATCAAGCTTCATAGCCTAGCCCACCGCCGCAGTGTAGCCCGCTTGTCGGTCTTCTACAGAGTGCACTTCGGTGAGAATGCTACATGAACTCATCCCGCCTTCCCCATTTCTTCTTCTATCGAGTCGATGGCATGTCATTTCATATTTTTCCAGCCCAGTATTTTGCCACACGGATAGCTCTACCGGCTGCGTCCATAAGCTCCATTCGAGTGCAAGTTTGCGGGCAGGAAGGGCAGGATATGAGGTGGGCCATAGTCTGAGGGGCAACACCACATTCACACCTTAGGTTTGATCCATCGATAAAACCCCATTTGGACAGGTTCTCTTTACTCCGGCCGACTTGAGTTCGGAGCCTATTTAAAGACCTCCAAATCGGCCTGGGTAGTTCATGTCCTTGAGGAAGGCTTTCCGAGGAGGGGACAAACGGGTCAGGTAACGTGCTCTTTTCTAGCCAGAGGTCACATCACATCTAGCTGGAGGACCCTCACCAATGCCTTGTATAGGGTCGACACACTTCAGAAAGCTTTTGCGGCTCTTGAGCCTTTGGGGTACTGTGGAGTATTTGAATATAGGATGCCATGGATCAACCTCGAGTTTTGCTCTTTCAATTGAGCTCGCAACGGCCCTGCGGACTTCTGGTGGCGCAATCCCAGCCAGTGGATACAGCATTTGTACCGGAGTCGGTTTGAGGCAGCATGTAATGATCCGGCAGGTTTCGTTTTATGCTGTATCCACGAGCTTTGTGTGGGCGGAACGACCCCATACCTACTTGCTTATTACATACGACTACATACTTGCGTATTCGCCTGCGGAGAAACAGAGAGCCAATCCAGTAGTTCGCAGAACTTGAGGCGAAGCTCCCCATTTTGTGGTGGTCAGTTTTCGCAAGAGGCTGTTGCGGATAAACACCTTCTGCTTGAGGCTCTCACAGTTTTTCTTGAAATTCAGCGTTCTGTCCAATGTAATGCCGAGGTATTTGGGGTAGGAGCTGTGAGTAATCGGCACCCCTCGCCACGAGATGGTAAGTTTGCCTTCCCCATTCGACAGCTAAACGCTCAGAATCTTCTATAATGCGCACAGCCAAGGAGTGGAATGCCCTGCCTGCGTCAGTATTTCCATGCGCTCACAACCAGAATTCCTTTAAAAAGTACGAGTGAAAAGGCTTCTACTGGGTGAGCTCGCTACATCTTCGACCCCATCTTAGTCCTGAGGACTAGATTGAAGTAAAGAGCAAACCCATCTTTTATAAAAAATAATAAAACAATGTATGCAGGGAACAAGTTGGACGAGAGGTAAAACATTGAACAAAGAAAATAAACTAGCAGTCTGGGGACGCCCGTAAAGTCTAGTCCTATCTGGACTAGGAAAAAGTTATGTTCTAACTTAGCAAGTGCCCGGGGCACTTCGATAGTTTCCACAACCTATCATCGTGTGTTCTCACCTTATGTTACTATACGGTTAAATTTTATAGTTGTTCAGGTTCAGTTAGAATAAAATAACAATACATTCACCAGAAAACACATGAAATATCAAAAGTACGTAGAACTTTGCATCGATTTTTTATATTGTTTCACTACGACTTTACATAAAATATTAGTACTGGCAGAGGCACTATTTCAGGAACTATTTATTTGATGTAGTTTTTATAAAAAGAAACGTCTCCTTCTGTAAGAAATATTTTGTGAATTCGTGTGTACGCCAGCGCAACGCCAGCTCCGTGGTTTATTTAAAAGACTTATTTATATATCCGCTCCCTGAAGACCTAGCCTCATGATATTTTGAATGCCTAGAGCACTATTTGAGCACTATTTTTTGAGTGTAAATTTGATGCTGCAATGCAAGCCGTTTTAGCCACAGAAAATGGGTACGCTACCTTGACGTCAAGCCAGCGTACCAGGTAAAAAAAAATCGATATCTCGTAAAGTACTGAGGCACTATTTATTTGACCTAGGTACTATTTAGGAACTATTTATTGGCATCAATTCCAGCCAGATTCCTTTCATGTACGTGTACGCTAGCTATACGGACACGATAAAATGCACTTTTGCACTCAGATTTCGAATGATAAACAGAATCTTTCCGAGCTTGTGAAGTGAAAAATAATTTGTTTTATTGGAGTCGTTGTCAAGCCAATCCAAAAAATTACTGCAAGCGCAGTCGTGAATCATACCAGCTTGACAGTGACTTTGATATTATTGCAGCTACAATATTATTTTTTAATGTTTAGTTTTGAAGTCGGTTTTTGTTTTCTGTGTGGGTCTGTACTCTGTACTTCTGCCTTTATGCAATTATATTATATTATATTATATTATATTATATTATATTATATTATATTATATTATATTATATTATATTATATTATATTATATTATATTATATTATATTATATTATATTATATTATATTATATTATATTATATTATATTATATTATATTATATTATATTATATTATATTATATTATATTATATTATATTATATTATATTATATTATATTATATTATATTATGTTATCTGTCTGAAACTTTGTACACATATTCTTGGAGGTATTAGAAGTAACATAGGATACTTGGGGTTTTCCAAACTGCACGCGGACGAAGTCGCGGGCAAAGCTAGTAATATTATAAATGTGAATGTAAGTTTGTTTGTTAGGCTTTTACGCGAAAACTGCGTAACGGTCGCGGGCAAACGCGACTTCGTCCGCGTGGAGTAAAGAAAACCCCAAGTATCCTATTTTACTTCTAGTACCTCCAAGAATATGTGTACAAAGATTCATGATGATCGGTTAAGCAGTTTTCGCGTGAAAGCCTAGCAAACAAACTTACATTCACATTTATAATATTAGGGATTATGTTATCCTGTCCTTTTGCTGGAGACACCTTTTAATCCCGAAAAAAAATGATCAGTACTCTGTTAAAAACGGAACCAATTCCATACGCGTGTAAGGCCGCCAGCAATGTGTGTAAATATTCTTTTCCGATTTAATATGCGATAAAGAATATTTTATATAGTAACTTATTTGAGAAAACCTTTTTCTTAGCAAATATTTGCAGCCCTAAAGAGGAGAGATGGGTTAAACGGGCCATTTGGTTCCGGAACTAACTGCCCTCACTAATCTAGGCACCCTTTTGAATGCTAATGCACTTGGTTCCTTTTGTAAATGAACGGTTACAAGACAAGGTATAGAACATGGGTATAGCATTAGATAAAATAATTATTTTCCTTGAATAATTTATAAAAAAAAACTTTTTTTTCTTATAGCTTTTTAGGGAATGTTATTCAGTATCATGGGTATGCAACTGTTTAATCTAACACCCTTAACATTCTTTAATATTTTCAGGTGCTTTTTTGTTAAAAAAATATAATGGAGCCTTAACTTTTAATGAAACCTACTCCTACTATAACAATTCTAGAACTGCACTAAAACTATATATAATAGCTTCCATAGAACATAACTGTTCCATTTCAGTTATATCCGGCCGGCGACGCAACCGGTTAGAACCGGCACCGACAGGTTCTACCCGGTCACAGATTTGTTATTAAGGCGTTTATTGTCACTGCTTTGAAAATTAGGTCAATTATTGTTACCCTTCGTTACGATCAGTCGTGACTTCGCACGAAACTTGCTACTTTAAACGGCAATGCAATTTTTATCACCATCATAATCCACCGCCACCGCCAGAACAAGTCAGCTGATCGACTTGAAGATCCTGGTTCCGACACCGAGGCCAGTGCTATAAAAGGTCCTTCTTAATATGCTGACACTTTTTTAAGGGGATCAAGACCCTCAAACTGAACAACTTTCTATATTGAACCAACATTAAAATCGCAAAAAAAAAACTGTTGTTCCATACAAAACTGCAAGACAAACAATTTTTTTTTTCGTTACCTCATTTCTGTATTGGGTTACTGTTATCTGTTCTCAAGCCAAATTTCGATTGAACAGTTGCAAGAATGAGCGAGTAATCGAGGTGGGGCATACAGACAGAGATGCGATACTTTTTTAATAGAACAACCCTAGCTATACTAACTTTCTCATGCACGTCTGATGGCACCACTCTTAGAGAATATTATGCAAAAAGTGGACTGTAAAAATATCTTCTTTTGTGGCCATGGTGGTCAAAAGAGTAACAAAGGTACCAAATTTCAGAAAAAAAAATTTAAGTCCAAATATCTCGAAAACCGTGGCACTTGTACTGGACATGAAAGTCCAGTTTCTGGACTGGTTTGAGGTCCTCTATCAGCAGGTACAGGGTTATCCACTACTTACCGGACACCCTGTAGGTATAAGGATTCCACGGAACACAAAATCGGGAAATCACAAACCTTTGTCAGCATACGTCCAGTATGTAATTTAATTACAGTCCTTTTTAGGGTTCCGCAGTCAAACAAGGAACCCTATAAAGGACTGTAATTACATACTGTTCGTATGCTGACAAAGGATTGTGATTTCCCGACATTCTTCTTCTCCTGGGGATTGGAAACTAGAGCTGCAGTTCCCGGGATATTCTTGCTGCGTGTTCGGAGCATCCCGGGGGATACAAACTGTTGACACTTACATAACTATCGTTTCCCGGAATTACGAGCTCTAACAATCGACAACGATTAGAACATTTAGTTATAGGTACACAGGATACATAGGTACAATTATACCTACTATAAATATAAGTAGTATAGATTAATATACAGGGTGTCAGGGTGTAACAAAACACCCTAGTAATACTTAAGGGGGTGCTTCAGACCATCAAACTGAACAACTTTCACTATGGAGCCAAAATCGAAATTGAGAAAAAAAAATCCGCTCTTTCATACAAAACTGCAGTATCTTGACTCAAATGTATGGGAAGGCAGATTCTTTTTATTTTTTCTTGACGTTGGCTCCATAGTGACAGTTGTTTAGATTGATGGTCTGAAGCACCCTCTTAAGTATTACTAGGGTGTTTTGTTACACCCTATATATATACAATATTTGTAAAATCTTTTGTTTTTAAAGAAAAAAAAACTGTTTTTGTCTGTTTTGGGTACGGGGTATTATCTTTTTTTTTCCTTAGTTATTTTTTTTATAAAAGAATAACCTTTTCAAATACTATGCATGTATTGGTTTATACCTATATAATTTTATTTTTATTTTATTTTGTATTTTATTTTATTTTGTACTAGCTTTTACCCGCGGCATCGCTCGCATTTAAGCCTTTTAAAAAGTATTCTATGTTACTTCTAATACCTTCAAGAATATGTGTGCAAAGTTTCATGATGATCGGTTAAGTAGTTTTCGCGTGAAAGCCTAACAAACAAACCTACATTCACATTTATAGTATTAAGAATCTTTTGTATTTTTAAGGAAGAAAAAAGTATTCGTCTGTTTTGGGTACGGGGTATTTTTTTTTCTTAGTAAATTTTTTTAATAAAAGTATAACCTTTTCAAATACTATGCATGTATTGGTTTATACCTATTTAATTTTATTTTTATTTTATTTTGTATTTTATTTTATTTTGTACTAGCTTTTACCCGCGGCATCGCTCGCATTTAAGCCTTTTAAAAAGTATCCTATGTTACTTCTAATACCTTCAAGAATATGTGTGCAAAGTTTCATGATGATCGGTTAAGTAGTTTTCGCGTGAAAGCCTAACAAACAAACTTACATTCACATTTATAGTATTAAGGATATTTTTGGGTTGTTACTGCAACCACTGCATAATATTGGAGACATACTTGAGTCTATTTTAAGGTGTATATTGGTGTTGATTCGAGCTGTGCCACGACTTAACTTAACTAAATTTATTCCTGTCACTTTCTGAAATAAGATTAAGAAAAGAGACAGAAAACTAACAACTGACTTTAGTGCTGTCAAAGTGACATTACACGCCCAAAATAAGATGCCATCATAATATACGCCACCTTATTTAAGGCGTTTTTGGGCGTGTAACGTCACTTTGACAGCACTAAAGTCAGTTGTTGGTTTTCTGTCTCTTTTCTTAATCTTATTTTAGAAAGTGACAGGAATCAATTTAGTTAAGTCGTGGCACAGTTCGAATCGACACCATTGTGTCTTATATTTTTGTTCTCTTACAAATATATAAAATTAATATTCTCACGCCTGTGTTCCATTGGGGTAGGCAGGTACAAAGGAACGCCTGCTACGATCCTGACAACCTCTCTAGCTTCCTCCAGATTCATTTAGTCCTATAATGCATACTCGTCGGTTTCGGGTAGATTTGACCTGGCCGTTTTATTAAGTACGTTGCCAATTTGTGCCTTATAAGTTTGATTGCAACTTCTAGCCCAGTCATTTTTCGTAAATTTTTCTTTTGCACATATTAAGGCTTTACCATTATACGGTCTACATACTTCCGTTCAGGACCATTAAGTTTCAAACATGGTGTAAATATTTTTGCCTACTTAGAAGGTTTTGAAAAATACATTCGTGTTTTCTAATCAATACTTACCTCATTTTTAAAATTTTAATGCCTATTTTATTGCTCAAAAATAATGTATATTGTTAAATCTAATTCAAATGAGTGCATTGGTATTAATATTATTAATTTAAAAGCCTTCTCGGACACACAATTTTGATTTCTATGTTGCGTAGCAAATTTTTTTAAATATGGTTTAGGATAGTATTTTTGTGACTAAATGGTGCCGGTTACAGTTTAAAAGTCCAATTAACCCTCCCTACCCCGCCTAACAAAACTCCGTAAAATGACTGGCCTATTCGTCCGCGTGTATGTTGTTGCGACTTGTGCCTTGTTAATCTAGGTGTAGTAATATACCTACCTATGGGTATATAGCTAGTTTCAGCTGTAACGTGATTGAATAATAGGTAAACGCAATCAGACATCTTCAAATGTAAAATTGAGTTTAAAACAGAGATTTTTCACTCAAATTCCCTGTACCTATTGTTTTAAATAAACACGAAAATACGTTCTACGGGTAAATAGGTTTTGGTTGGGCTTCGAATAAATAAATCACTAGTCTAGTCAAAGTCAGTGAAAAAAAGCTCAGACGATGCGTCAAAGTTAGTAGAAACTAATTCGACGGGAAAGTAAAAAAGTTTTTTCAAGAATTTATTCCGACATATTTTTCTCAGTTATTGGAACTGAGACGCACGTAATAATGTCCTAGACATAAATATTAGTTACCTAGATGTATGTCTAAACTATTATAAAACTATAACCGAAGTGTGTCTGTACATTGAAGATATTTACAAAAAAAGATTACGATAAGGTTTTTAGATGTCCCTGATTCCAAATCACAAATTTTTAGATTTTTTGTCTGTCTGTTTGTTTGTTTGCTTGTTTGTTTATTTGTAGATTTATTTCAATAGACTGTTCTAAAAAACAACTAATATATTTATTACGTAACAATGTCACAAATTACAATAATAAATTCCAAAAAAAATTCCAAACAATCTATTTTAAATTCGGCAACATGCCTCGTCCAAAGGAGTACAGTCAAAAAAAATCCACGTCAAGCTTCATCACAAGAAATTACAGGAAAAAAAAAAAAAAAAAAACCGAAATGCACACTCTAAATGGGCCTCTCGTCATTAAACGTACCCGGCACAAAGGATCCCATCACACCAGCTGCGTTCCCGCGCTGGATGGCCAATGAAATCCTCTGCACCAGATATGACCCTGAGCGGACATCGCTGCCACTTTCTACCATCCTCCTGCCCAGATCTCTCACAAACACCTTTCCTTCCACCCCCCACGTCCCCGACGTTTCCACTGCCAGCGGCACAAACAAGTACTGGGACTCTAAAACCGCGTACCGCGTGCGTGCGTGTTTATTTGTTTGTTTGAGTGTTTGTTTGTTCGAGTATCACGCAAAAACTACTCAACCGATTTTGGTGAAACTTTTTTTGTTTGATAGCTTATCATCTGACTTAAAATCTGGTATATAATTTATGCGGACGAAATCGCGGGTTAAACGCTCGTATCATATAAATTTGATAAACATAAACTCACGACCTCTTACCCTTTCGGGGAAATAGATACTTACATGCTTCTTACTCGAATACCATTCGCTATTTTATTATAGTCACGGCTATATCTACGCATACCTATTTACTCTACCTATACCTATATGTCTACCTACGTGATGGATTTCTTGTCGATTACGACTGTGGAGACTGCTAATCTTTATAGAAATAGAAAAGCAGTCAAGTACACACTTATCTTATCTTGTTGTGGGGGCTGGCAAGCCATCAATACTTCGACCCAGTGCAGTGGGATCTTTGTGTTAGCCCCAATACTTTTTGCTTTCTTCACCCTTCAAATAAGTACGCACTTATACACCACTAGTTTTTAATTACTAACATAACTTTAAGGGTGTATTCAGACCATGAATCTAAACAACTTTCCCAAAGGAACATGGGTCGAAAAATGAGAAAATTTTTTGGACCTTCCATACAAAAGTGCGGATCGGCCGATCGATTTTCTATGGGAGGTCCAAAAATTTTTGTCGTTTTTCGACCCATGTTTCTTTGGGAAAGTTGTTTAGATTCATGGTCTGAATACACCCTTAAAGTTATGTTAGTAATTAAAAACTAGTGGTGTAGACCACGAGCGTTTACCCGCATTAGTCGAATCGGTAGTGCAGTTTTGTATGGGACAGCAGATTTTTTTTTATTTTTTCTCGATTTTGGCTCCATTGTAAAAGTTGTTCAGTTTGATGGTCTGAACCACCACCCTCTTAAGTATTACTAGGGTGTTTTGTTACACCCTGTATACCAGATTTTAAGTCAGATCATAAGCTATCAAACAAACAAAGTTTCGTCAAAATCTGTTCAGTAGTTTTTGCGTTTTTGCCGTAAATGCGGCAGGCATTGCCGCTCCCGAATCGGCTTATATAGCCACGAACGTCGGTGTCTTAAGCAAACAGACGCTGTTTGAAACATCTATTTAGATGAAACAAGGCCCATGATGAGTTTTTGCGTGATGCTCGAACAAACAAACACACAAACAAACAAACAAACAAAAAAACAAACAAACAAATAAACAGACAGACAAAAAATCCATAAATTGGTGATTTGGTATTAGGGACATCTAAAAACCATATCGTAATCTTTTTTTTTGTAAATATCTTCAGTGTACAGAACAGACACATTTCTGTTACAGTTTTATAATAGTTTAAATATAACTAGGGACTAGCCGAGCCTTGCGTTAACATTCCCCTCTACCAAGTTACTGTAGGTAACATTAAAAATACAAATACTTACAAATAATAATCATCATCATCTCAGCCGATGGACGTCCACTGCTGGTGCTGGACATAGGGCTCCCCCAAGGATCGCCATAACGACCGGTCCTGCGCTAGCTACTCTCATCCAACGGGTTCCCGCTCCTTCACCAGGTAATCGGTCTACCTTGTGTGGGCCACGCTGCGCTAACCGGTTACTTACAAATAATACTTTGATTTTAACGACGATCCGGTTGGTGTAATGGTTACTACACCGGACTGCTAAACCAGGGCCCTGGGTTCGAATCCCGGTTCAGTCATGGATGTTATATTTTTATGCCGTTGTTGTATGGTTCCCATGACAAAAAGCATAAGGCTTACTTGGGATCATTACAATGTATGTGCTTGTGAGCGTTATTTATTTGAACATTATTTAATGTAATAAAAGAAATAAAACAGTTATTAAGGTCGTGAGTTTATGTAGGAATAATGTAATAACAGTAACTTGATATAAAAAAAATACAGTTAGGTATTCATTAATATCAAAGAAACCTTGTCTTGAAGACAATAAAAAAAAAACTATTCTTTCAGTGAAATAATATTTTCGAATAAAATGTTTAGTTACAATACAACAAGTCTAATTTCATTTTAAATTACCTTATTTCTATCTTCAAACAATCAAGATAATAATAGTTTAATATATACCAACTTTTACTCAAGAGAAAAACGTAGTCGAGCAAAAAATATAATCAAGTAAGTAACACAAAGAAAAATATCTTAAACCCAGCAATTTACTGGAAAGTTTAGCGTAGGTATAGAAAAGAGAATCGATTAAAAAAACAATTACGGGAATAAATAACTCAGACCTGGATTAAAGTCTTCTGCCAGATAATTTTTTGGATTTTATTTCAGTGTAGCAGTAGCTTTACATTCAACAGAACCGTATCCAGGGTTGATTTTGGGGCCCTATTAAAAAAATATATAAATTACGCAAGAACGAGTTTTGAAACACTTACAAACGTAAGTCGGAAAATAGGTCGACCAGAATCTCATGAAAAATGAGGAAATCAAATTTTAGAGTAGGTAAGCAACACTGGGGTAATTGGATTAGGGCCCTTCAAACACTGCATTTTTGCAGAACTTCTGAAACGCCATACAGCCACGAAGAAAAACGTTCGTAATAAAATTCAGCTGTATAAAATTATATGCCTTTTCTTATAAACAAGATGAAAATGTTCGGCTTGATGATTTGGGCATTCAAACCTCTTAAATAATATACACCCATTAGCAAACGCGCGTTTTTATCGCCGCAAAAAGTTTCAGTTTGTAAAGGGCCTACTTGATGACAGTTTGACATTGCCATGTGAAAATCTATATTTTTTTACTTTTTTCCATTTCATGAGATTCTGGTCGACCTATAGTTACACACCTTACTATAACTAGATGTTTCAAGCGTGTAAGTAAGCAGTTGTAAAAATTAACAATCTAGACACTAAAATATGCCACATCTTATGATACTGGTACATTATATTTAATATACTTTTCCTTGATAATTATTAATTATACTGGGTGTGAAATTAAATGGACACTTACCTTAAGGGGTGCTTCAGACCATCAAACTGAACAATGTTCTCTATGGAACCAATATCAAAATTGCGAAAAAAAATCTGCTGTTCCATATATTTCAGTCGAGTTATGTTTGAAGTTTCATATGGGATAGCGGATATTTTTTTCGAGATTTCAATGTTGTTCCCATAGTAAAAGTTATTCAGTTTGATGGTTTGAAGCACCCCTTTAAGTAAGTGTCTTATTTAATTTTACACCCTGTATAAGTCTAGCAAAATGATACAGATTTGCGTATGAGCGTCGCGCGCGTCTTTTACATTGGCAACACCAGCAGCCGTAGCATTATGCGCGAGATAAGGCTATATCACGCCTGTTATCTCGTTCGTTCGCTCCCAAATAGAAAGAAAGCTAGGACGCAATAGCGCTATATCACTATGCCATGCTACGGCCCGTTGATTGCCAATAACAGTCAATAAACAAACCAAAGAGAAATGACCTTTTTTTAACGTTGAAATTGACAGGACTAACGCCTACTTTACTTTGATCGAAGCCTTGAACATTCTTATTTATGATGAGTAGGTATCTTGGTAAACGACGTTTATTTTCGATGTACCTATTTATAAAAGGAACCTCGTAAAATGAAAGCGGAAACGGGTGTCAACAAAGACGGACTGCCGTTAAATGAGATATAAATTTCAAGGACTTTCTAGCACAAAAATTGTATTATTAAAATATAAACATTTAGAAATAGGTACCTATACCTACATTTCCTTGGAAAATTTTAACAATCAACGAGTCGTATTGTTATTTCAGGACAATTCGTTAGGATGATTCAATCTTGAATCATTTCTAAAGAAATACCTACCCGGTGATATCTGGAATTTTAGAAGTAACATTTATGATTTAAAATCTTTGAGAAAGAGCTTTGGCTTGACAGACAATGCCGCTTTGTAGGTTAGGTGTAAAATTTAATTTGTAACACAATTTAAATATTTTATAATTAAGATACCAAAACAAAATATTCCGAAATTTTAGTTAGTGCTGAAATTATGTGAATTTAATTATTTATGTGCGCCTAATGATATAAATTGGCTAATTATTGTAGCTGACAAACAAGATAAGATAAACTATTACAACCGGGTTGCAGAAAAGATTTTCAAGTTCAAGTTCAAATATTTATTGCATTGCAAATCGTACATAAGATCTTAGTAATTAAACAATGGAGCACCCTGTAAGGGCATAACAATATAGAGAAGAGAACACACATGCAAAAGTTATTACTGAGGTTAAACCTATACATTCAAAATTAAAAATAATCAAATATGAATCGAATTTTTACAATAAGTAACAGCAGAATTTAAAAAAAAAAAAAAAACATTTCACATAAATATTAACAATTCAACAATGTACATTAAAATAACAATTAAACTCTATTTAATAGCACTATTAATAAAAATTAAATTATCATACCATTTCTATTTTATATAATTAGCCGTAAAATATTGTATTCTTCTACCAAATATTTATTTTCCCGTCCATGAAGATTCGGTAAATTTAATTTATTTTATCTTCAAAAAACTCGTTTATGCTGTAATAACTTTTTGATACAAGGTATTCTTTCAGTCGTCTTTCAAAGGCAGCTAATGACTCTTTATTTTTTATTTTGTTTGGGATATTATTATATATTTTAATTACCATTGACTGTGGGCCAGATGTAAACAGTTTTAATTTAGAAAAGGGGGCTTTTAGTTTATTTGCATCACGATTGTTTCGCTTTATTTTGATATTTTTTACAGGGGAGTACAGATGTGGGTGTTTTCTAACGAATTTGCATGATTCAAAAATGTAGATGCAGGTCACTGTAAGTATCGCATGTTTTACAAAGTGGGGTTTACAAGATTCCATTTGACCGATGTGTGTAAGTATTCGTATACATTTCTTTTGTAGGATGAAAATATCTCCAACTAATATCTTTTACTATAACCAAGTACAAACTACCTTTAAAGGATGCAAAATTATAAACTTAGGTTCACAATTAGATGTTTCAAGATCGAATGACGTACCAAGTGATAAAAAGTAACTAGCGTTTCGTCCTCAAAACACTACATAAAAATAACTGAATCCGTGTTTTGTGGCGAACACCTACAGAAATGATGTTAACTCTTCATAACCAGGAATTACACGGTATGTTTCACACACAAATGTTTCAATGACTACGTACACATTATTTTTATTGCTGTATTCTAAATAATTTATCGTTAAATGATAGTTGAACCTCACAAAATAAGCTTGAAAATACAGGGTGTAACAAAACACCCTAGTAATACTTAAGGGGGTGCTTCAGACCATCAAACTGAACAACTTTCACTATGGAGCCAACATCGAAATCGCGAAAAAAAATCAGCTCTTTCATACAAAACTGCAGTACCGTCTCAAGTCAAATGTATGGGACGGCAGATTTTTTTTATTTTTTCTCGACGTTGGCTCCATAGTGAAAGTTGTTCAGATTAATGGTCTGAAGCACCCCCTTAAAAATTACTAGAGCGTTTTGTTACACCCTGTACTTACCTATACAGGGTGAAATTGATATCATTTGCATCTTTTTAAACTAAGAGTCTACCCATCAAACTGAACAACTTTTACTATGGGAGCAAACCGATCAAAGCAAAAAAAAATCAGCTGTTGCATACATTTGAGTCGAGTAGGCATTGCAGTTTAGTATGGGACAGCAGATTTTTTAGTTGCTCCGATTGGTTTGCTCCCATAGTGAAAGTTGTTCAGTTTGATGGGTAGACTCTTAGTTTAAAAGGATGCCAATGATATCAATTTCACCCTGTAGTTGGCATTGGCAGTTGAAAAATTTCAGTCAATCAGAAAGAGAAGCTGGAGAAAAAATCTAAAAAGGAGACCCACCACAAATATCAAGTTGTACTGCGAAATTGGTAAATTGGTAGACAAATTTCTAGCTTTCGAAGATTGATGTCATAACCTTTCATTTATTAAGAGAAAATGGGCATTTCCCCGCATTTTCTGGGCTATTCCAAGCAACCATGGACCCTCGAATCGGAGCCTAGGAAATCTGAGTTTAATGACCCCGATAAAGCGCGCGAAACTGCCTATAAAATATGATGCGGAGCCATTGTTGGGAATAAAAGGGAAGTGGGCCAGTAGGCGCAAGAAGGGGAGCGAAGACGATCTAAGTTATTAAAACGCCTTTATGATTTGATTAACATTTTCGTAAGCAATCCTTTTACTGGGTGTGGAATATTGTATATCTTGTTTCAATCTGCTGGTCATAACATATAAATAATAACAATTTGATATAACTATTTTATGTAATACTAGCTTTTGCCCATGTTTTAGTCTGCGTGAAATTAGAATACTGCATAATCTTTATTGGTTAAGTGCACTTTAGTGCACCCCTACATCCTCCTTAGAATATTATATTCCAAATTTCATGTTTGTGCTTTATCTGTAGAGATCGGAAATTCGGATGCATATTTACCTAAACTTAAATTTTGGCTATAAAATTATGGAAGCGGCTTCTTAAAATTATCTTTTCTTAATATTTTTCGTGATGCCAGTAAAATGCCGAGAATTCATAACTAATCGGATGTATAGCAACTTCTTAAAACTATTTAATTTTTAAGTTTTTTCGAAAAATAAATCCCGGTGTGTCAGGAAGTCAGGGAATGCATAACTAATCGAATGCATAGTTTGAAAGCGACTTCTTAAAATTATAAAATTAAACAAAAAACATATTTTTTCGTTACAAAAGTGCACTCCATAATAGCGAATACCACAACTTTAGGTGCATTTATGCATCCGATTATCCGATCTCTAGTTATCTATCAGTCAGTCACTCACACAACCGTATTATAAAGATGGTAATTAGCTTGGATTAGCGCTTGGATCGCAGTCAGATAAGACTTGTTTTCGATATACTTAGGGTCTTTTTTAACACGCTGACTGTTTTTTTTTCATGGGGTTTTCAGACTATCGAACTAAACTGATTTCGCTTCAGTTCTAAGATCTGGTAAAAGTACCGTCGATTTACACTGGACAGAGTTTGGGCACTGCTTGCTCTAGTGATTTTTTAGAATCGTTTTTGTATCTTAAGTCTTTCCCATTTGAATCGACTGTAGTCCCAAGGTATTTTAGGGACATTTCCGGTTTAGGTAGGGTTATGGAAATTGAGACGGATAAAAAATTCATGAATACGGAAAAGTTACTTAAGAAAAAATTTCATTAAAATCGACGTCAAAAGCACTCGTAACGTAACTCTTAATTAAGACATCTTTTTGGACGAGATACAGATTAAAGAAAAATTGTAGAGATAATTTCGTGGTTTTTGCCTCCAGATCAAATACTTTTAGTCCGTCCAAATAGAATTCCATTCAATTATTTACCTGAGACGATGGTATCTAGCTCTAATAAATGCAAATCTCATTAGATTTAACATTGCATAACCTTTTTGACTTTCAAATAACCTTGAGAACCTTAATAAATAAGCCTGTGAGAAGATTGCATCGTCTATTCATTGAAATCCTTTTTCGTTTGGACTTTAATTCAATACCTACTCTAAACTGTCTGCCCTTTATTTATATAATTATCTGTCTATCTTCTTAACTTAGGCTTGATTAAAGTTGACTTGCGGCAAGTCATACCTAATCTTCTATACATACAAAACAGCAACTAAGAAATGATTTTTTGAAAGTAATCCTCTGAAGGGGTGCAATGCAACGAGGTGTTTAGGTTCCGAAATCCATAAATAAAATCCATGCTTTTTTTTTACTGTTGATGGGTTTGCTCAACAATGGGTATCGATGGGTTAATGGATGTATCAACAAAATACTAGATATTTAAACTTAAACATAAATGTATCTACGATGTTTACGAAGACTTATACCTATAAGTAGAGACTTACATATACAGGAGTGCGATTTTTTATTTTTGAAACTCATTAAGGGGACTCAGCAGTTGAAAATGTCAATATTACTATGGAGATAAGCATCTTTCTACAGCTGATTTGACTTTCAAAAATCATTTTTCAGTAGTGCGATTTTTCAAAGTCAAATCAGCAGTAGAAAGATGCATATTTCCATAATAATTTTGACATTTTCAACGGCTGAGTTCAACTAATGAGTTTCAAAAATCGCACTTCAGGGTGTAAAATTAAAGGGGTGCTTCAGACCATCAAACTGAACAACTTTTACTATGGGACCAACATTGAAATAGCGATAAAATAATCCACTGGCCCATACAAAACCGTAAACATAACTAGACTGAAATGTACCCGAAGCACGGAATCATCTTTGTTTTCAGACAATCAGGTGATTCAGCCTGCAATGTCCTCACACTGTTCATACTGTGAATATTAACATCATGTTTTATTACCTATTTAAACAAGTTAAATTAAACCCCAAACAAATAGGTTAAAATAACTATATCTAGCGTTTCACATGTCATGCCTTGCACAAAGAAATCAAATCTAAGGTTTTGAGAACAAACTGAATAAAATGCTAACTGATAGGTGTAAAGATAGAAGTTAGGTACACAGTTTTTTCTCGTTCCAGTATAGGTTTTCGTATGGCACTTATGCGGTTTTCGCAAATGCTTGCTACGCGCTTGCACTATCCCCGACGACGACAAGAAATAAGAGGTCACTAAAATTACTTAATGTGGCCCTGTTCATTTAACTTTATTTGCTTATTAATTGTGAAAGCGTTTTGTTTTAGTTACGTATTTCTCATTCTTACACGATGTCCATTAAATATAAATGAAATACATTTGTGTATCGCAAAGCTACCTCGTTTCGTTTGTAGAAAATTCAATTTAAAATAAAGGATTAAGAGAGTTTTCGAAACAAATTGAGAGCTTAAAACTGTAGCACCATGGCCTAAATTGCCTAGAGTCTCGTAATCAAAGATGAAAAAAATCGCTCGTAAAATATTCCATTCACTTAATTTTGAGTGTAAGTACTTAGGTAAGTTTATATTATATAATGTATGTAACTAGGTAGTCAGGTAGTACCTAGCCCAGTCATTTTACGGTTTGAGCCGGGACTAATATTGATAATTGATATATTTTTGGTATAGTATTTAAGAGTCAATTTGAGCTTAGAAATATATCAAAATAAAAAAAAACACGTCAGCACATCCCCAAAAAAAATTAGCATTTACCTCGTTCTAAAAACCTGATGGTAAATTTTTTTGCATATTTTTGAGGCTTTACCATTTATACATACTTCAAACATGGTGTTAATATTTTTGTCTACTTAGAAGGCTTTGAAAAATACATCAGTATTTTTCCTCCTCACCTCACCTCATTTTTTTAATTTCAATGCCTATTTTATTGCTCAAAAATAATGTATATTGTTAAATCTAATTAGAATGAGTGCATTGGTGTTAATATTATTAGGTTTTACCCTTCTGGGAGAAACAATTTTGATTTCTATGTTGCGTAGTGAATTTTTTTTTATTTGTTTTCAGATAGTCTTTTTGTCACTAAACGGTGCCGGTTACAGTTTAAAAGTCCCATTCATAATTACTCCTCACACCTTCTAAGAAAACGCCGTAAAATGACTGGGCTATAGGTATACATACTCAGCATATGATTTTTTTTTGCTTCGTATGACTATTAAAAGGCAATCACCGGCCAGCCTTTCATTATAACGCTCCCTAATTGAGTTGGTAGGCCACTTGGTCATCAAAGCCAGCGGGAAGCCAGCTATGGGCCGATAACCGTGTTAGCTGCGACCCATTTTATAGTGTTACCGCCGCCCAGCCCGCCGCCGTATGGTGGAAAAATTTAAAAAATGGTATTCCATGAATACCTAGGTACTGTGTAGGTGTTTATTTAGGGAAAGGAAACCCCGAAAGGGATTATGGAGTGCGATTTTTGAATCTCATTCGATGAGTTCAGCAGTTGAAAATGTCAAAATTACAATGAAAATACGCATCTTTCTACTGCTGATTTGACATTCAAAAATCGCACTCCTGAAGTATGATTTTTGAAAGTCAAATCAGCAGTAGAAAGATGCATATCTCCACAGTAATTTTGACATTTTCAACTTTACTGCTGAACTCAGCGAATGAGATTCAAAAATCGCACTCATGGTTTTTAGTTCATAATAGATACCTATGTGTATTCTTCAATATACCTAATGAAAGTTGCTGTATTTTAATGATAAACAGTTTATATCAACAAATTGTACCTAATGTATAACTAATAACAAAAAATATAGAATTATAGAATATACAATTACAAACCGCTGATATACCTAGTACTTCCCATCTCTATGGATATACCTATTTGTTTTATTTTGTTCATTGTTGAAACCACGTCAGAGGCCGAAAGGCGGTCTGAAAAAACTCTGACACCAGGGCTCTGCCCACACGATAAGAAGAAGATTGTTGAAAATTATTTGTTAACATTTGTTTATTAAATTCTCAAGTTTCAAATTTAAAAACTAGTTACGCCATCTATACAAAGTCATCAATACGTTTTTGTTGTAGCGCCATCTATGTTCGTGCAAAGATAACTTTTCGCCTAATAGAGTCCAATGTGAAACAAACCTCTAATCAACAGATGGCGCTAGGTTTGAAATTTTTTTTTTTAAATATTTCTTAAAAATACTTTGGAAAAAGGTGTGAGGAAAAATCACAAAAATTTTCTGAGATCATTATTTCATTTACTACTATATTTGCGATGTTTTCTATAAATATTTTAACAATTGCCATAATATTGCAACACTAACATTTGTCTATGATTGGCAAGGAAATCGAAAAAAAAGTAAAGTGACACTATGGTTTTTTATTTGTGTCGGACAGAAATACGTCGAGAGCTTTGCCGGTGATCAATTTATTTCTATTAACATGAGTAAGCTGACTGGACACGCTGTGTGCTATATCTCCGTGTAGATTATTGTTTGAACTTCAATATTCCACAATAAACGGATTCCATCAAGTGCTGTGTTACGAATAATGGTGTGTGAATTAACGACAGTGACGTCTCGGGTTGCAACCTTGGATATTATGGTTACGAGAAAAAGTGTATTTTGAAAATATATCTAGTGTTTTCTTGTTCTTAAACGTCTGTGAAATATAACCGAGACGTTGAGTGGTTTTCCTATTGTTTTGTGGTGTTAGATCGGTGTTATGTCGGGAGGGAGGAGCATCGACAAGGAGCGGAAGTCTCCTCGAGAAAGTGGCGAGGATTCGGAAGATGAGAGTGAGATCCTGGAGGAGAGTCCTTGCGGGAGGTGGCTGAAGAGAAGAGAAGAGGTAAGGGCTACTCATGTCTTGTCTATATTTTAACTACGTCGTCAGATTTGGGATGGCTGGACGGTTATAGGTCGTCAGCTGATTCACAAGGTTGAAGCATGGTAAAGCAAATTAGACGCAGTTTATGTTTATTTTGTGTCGTTACGATGTTTGTTTTTGTGTTGTGCAACAATTTTCAAATACAAATATAATCATTTGCATACTGAAAACATGATGAAGGAACAATATTGAAACGATATGGAAAAATCAATCTGTTTCTAAAACATGACATAAAATATGTGAACATTTTTTAACATGAAATACGAGATTCTAATCTTAAAATTGTGGTGTTGATAATTTTGCTAATGTATAGTTTAAATAGCAAATGTGCTTGACGTTGTTCGGTAATTGATATTTTGGTGATCTCAATGTTTGTTTTTGTACAAAAACACACTTGAACCACCATGAAATGCTGGAGTTTTGTGGTAAGCTGGAGAGTAGGGAACTGACATGCGACTGTCCCATAACAGACCTGCAACGCGACACCGAAATGGAGCTAGAAACTCCAACGAATATTATTAAAGTTTGTGACAGACATTTGATAGAATAATGTTCTGGATTAAATTAGATAGATACTTTTTTAAAGTATTGTTCTGTTGATTTTGTCTCACAGTCATTTGAATGGCGTCCGGTAAATAAAAAGCCATTGTACAGACATTGTTATATTTTACTGACATAGGGTGTATGGACTTTGGTCCACCATGCGAGTTCAATGTCTATTGGTAGACTTAATTTACACATTGGAATTTCTTCGTCAGCATAATATGCAAGTTTTCCGTCGCCGTTTGAGAGCAGCCGACACCGAGTGGTGTCGGACATTGTTTGTCGGCCTAACTCCTGTAGGCCTCGCATGCCACCCCCGAGAAAACGATAAAAATTGAGATGTGCCTCCATCCTTATTATTTTACGTATGCCAGAAAGAGTGCGCATGATGTTTTTCTCGTTTAAACGCTTTGTCGTGGGTGGCATGCTAGCCGCGCTGAGGATGCTTCTTGGTGGAGCGAAACGTGTAGAGTAGAAATTATTTGGTGGGCAGGCCTTGTTTACTAGGTAGAAGTGGAGGACTCAATACAATCGTGTCATCTACCTGTGACATACATAAGTAGGAATAACACATTGAGTAGGTAGTACATGTCATATTGGCTGTGTGCACGACACTAGCACCATCTAGCGCACTACGCCCCCGTGGATTATTTGTACATAAAATTTTAGGATAAAGTTTGTTATTTTAATTTAAAATAAAGACGTAAAAACAAAATAAATGAGCAATATTGACTATATTAAAAATGTTATAATACCTAACTAGCTGGGATTCCCATTCTTTGTTACAAAATTCTCATACCACCATTTTCACACCTTTGGAGGGTTGAATTGTGAAAAATCTTTTTTTTTGTGAACATCTAGATGGCAATAAAGACATCCCTGCCAAATTTTAAGTAATAGTATTTACTGGTTTGGATATTTGAGTATTGAATGAGTGTGCGGATTTGCATAGATTCAAACAAATCTGACACAGCTTCACAGTCAGAAGTACAAATTTCTGCCACAGAGTGCGCTGCGATCGACTTGACAGTTCCCAACACCCACTTCGCACATAGCCAATAGCATGCCATCCGTTCGGATTTAAACTCAGACCCTCATGATTCAGAGTCCATACCTCTCCGCAACACACCACTGACAAGTTGACTTTTAAAAATACTCACGTACTTACCTACTCATATTATGTAATACAACTGTTTTGAATCATGTGAAAAATTTTGAACTCGCTTCGCTCACTCATTTTTTTGCATAGTCTGCAGCGCAGAGCAGAGGGTCTCGGAAAATTTATAAGTGGAACCTTCTACAGAAAAAGGATTTTATCAAATTAATTTGGAAGTCCCAAACCCCCTTAATCTTACTATGCCCTATCTTAAATTCAGTTTTAGCTAAGGTGCTGATTTAAATACGGTTTGGATGTTGATTTCTGCAGATAGAACTACCCCTGCCCGAAATGAACAACATATTTATAGCTAAAGAGACACATTCCTGGGAAGAAATTTTTTTTCTTTTTTTTTAAATCTATATTTTTTTAAGGGACTTTTATACAAAACACATTTTGTACATGTCAGTCCCATCGTACCTTATATCTACACTTTACCTACTCTAACTTAATTCTAATTACTTAACGAGACACTGATGAGTTTGTAAAGGCGAACACTTTCCTAGCAGCATCAGAACTTTGTGATGCTAGGATGTCATGAAACATGCCCACATCAAGCCTGTTCACTCCAAGCTCCCTCATCAGTGTCACTCGAGCCTGCTCGTAACGAACACACTCCACTAACAGGTGATGAACGTCCTCGACCACTCCACACTCCTCACAGTTAGGTGAACTACACTTTTTCATCATGAAGCCGAATTTATTTAGTGGAATGTGTCCACTACGAAGCCTATGTGCCTTTGTGCCAGTGTGTTTTTTTTTTCTACTATAAAATAATTGATTAACAGTCCTTTTCTATGATCGATACAATTTCTCTAAGCTCTTTGCGGCCCACTGATTCTACTGTCATTATGCATTTGGCCCACCAATGACTTTGAGTTTGACATGCCTGTTGTAGCATAATGTAGCCTAATTCGACGAACACTGAACCCCAGATTGGCAGGATGTGGGTTCAAGTCCTGTCTAATACAAAA